>SJYV01015540.1:135587-186640 GCA_006410875.1 Neotragus pygmaeus | reverse complement strand
TCCAAGGCCAAATTTACCTGTTACTCCAGGTGTTTCTTGACTTCTTACTTTTGCATTCCAGTACCCTATAATGAAAAGGACATTTTTTTTTGGTGTTAGTTCTAGAAAGTCTTGTAGGTCTTCACAGAACTATTCAACTTCAGCTTCTTCAGCATTACTGGTCAAGGCATAGACTTGGATTACTGTGATATTGAATGGTTTGCCTTGGAAATGAACAGAGATCATTTGTCATTTTTGAGATTGCATCCACGTATTACATTTTGGACTCTTTTGTTGACTAAGAGGGCTACTCCATTTTATTCTTGCCCACAGTAGTAGATATAATGGTCATCTGAGTTAAATTCACCCATTCCAGTCCACCTTAGTTCACTGATTCCTAGAATGCCAATGTTCACTCTTGCCATCTCCTGTTTGACCACTTCCAATTTGCCTTGATTCGTGGGCCTAACATTCCAGGTTCCTATGCAATATTGCTTTTTATAGCATTGGACCTTGCTTCCATCACCAGTCCCATCCACAATGGGGTGTTGTTTTTGTTTTGGCTCCATCCCTTCATTCTTTCTGGAATTATTTCTCCACTGGTCTCCAGTAGCATATTGAGCACCTACCGACCTGGGTAGTTCATCTTTCAATGTCCTATTTTTTGGTTTTTCATACTGTTCATGGGGTTCTCAGGGCAAGAACACTGAAGTGGTTTGCCATTCCCTTCTCCAGTGTATCACATTTTGTCAGAACTCTTCACCATGACCCGTCTATAAATATTATATATCTATTTAATTAATGGTTTTGTTCTTCCTATGAGATTGTAATTCTCACAGGGACAAAGAAGAGATCCACTTTTGTTCCCCACTGGACCTCCAGTATCTAGCACAATGCCCAACACTTAATATGCACTTAATAAACATGGAGTGAGTGATTGAGTGACAATAAATTCTTGCAGTTATTACTGAATATAACTTTTCTCTTCCCTACTCTTATTTATTCTTCTTTCCATTCCCCAGGAAACTTGAGTTCAGATTCTAATAATTAGCATCCTTTAGTGGCAAGCTATGAGGGATATTTTTATTCTTCCTTAGTAAGAGATAATTTCAGAGTGATTTTGAAGTCCTCCACAAATTCCTAAGCACCCTCATCCCAATGGTTGAAGTCTGATTCTTCCCCTAAGCAGTGTCCTAACTTTTATATAAAATAGCAGAAGAGGATTCAAACATTATGTGAAAATATTTATTAACACACCATAGAAGGAATATACTGCTTTATAAGAAAGGAAGTTCCCAAAATGGTGGTCTAGTCCACCAAGGGAACATCATTCAGTCCCAGTTCCTAGCGTGTTAGTCAGGATCGAGTATGGCTTCCCCACAGGGCTTCTGCAGACCACTGCACTCCACACCTGACACTTCACACACCAGACATGTAGTAATAAAATGCTTGGGAAGCTTTGATCAATAAACCTAAGACTATCATTAACTAGTAATGTTAGTGTTAGTCTCTCTCAGTTGTGTCTCTTTGCAACCCCATGGACTGCAGCTCATCAGGCTCCTCTGTCCATGGAATTCTCCAGGCAAGAATACTGCAGTGGGTAGTCAGTTCCTTCTCCAGGGAATCTTCCCAACCCAGGGATCAAACCCAGATCTCCCACACAAAAGGCAGATTCTTTACTGTTTGAGCCACCAGGGAAATAATAGAGAAGGTGTATCACAAAGACTATAGATTTTCCACAGCAGGCTCCTGGGGAGCACGCATTGATGCTAGTTATGTTTCTGGGGGCTGATTTGGCACTATGGAGGACACAAACTCTAATCAGACTCTGTAGGTTAAATTTGGGTTCCTATCACTGGCTTCCTTTAAGGTCTCTTTACTTTTCTAAGTTATGGTCTCCTCATCTATAAAATGGGGATAATGATATAACTTGGAAGGCAATTTATTAATAAAAATTCAAAGAGGTAATGTCTGGCACACAAGAATTTGATAAATGCGAGCCATTGTTGTCGTTACCTTCAGTAGTAGTCTTCTTTCTCTGTGTCCCCAAAACACAGACCTCAGCATACAGCTTCAAATAGTGATCTCCCAAGAATTGTTCTGCTGCCTACCTATCAAATGCCGTTGGGATGAGACTAAGTGACTACATCTTGAGATTTCCTGGAGACGTAAAGGAGTCACAAAATCCTTATAATCAAAGAGAGACTGAGTTCCACAGTATCCTTGAAGGAAAACAGAGGAGAGGACATCCACAGAGAAGAAGAGGAAACATCTGGAATGTTCTCATAGAACAATGAACAATTCTTTGGGGTGCATCTCTAGAAGCTGCTGATACTATTTCTTCTGGAATGACTTTGTTTTAAAAGTGGTTAAAATTAATGTTTCCAGGTGCATGAATATACCTGTTGATCTCTTAAAGGCCAGACCTTCCCAGCACTCAGGGTTTTTACATCCCCTGTGTTCTCTTTGCCCCTATGGATCCCACCTCCCTCATCAACATTCTGTTCAGAATCACAGCCCTTCCCTCCTCTAGCTCCCACAAGCTTTCCCTCTAGTGTTGCCTGTTCCTTTAAAGAAAGGAAGGTGAAAGAGAAAAGGGAACCCCAACTACAAACAGCAGTAAGAAAAGATGATGAAACAAAGAAAACCACTAGGGACAGGATTTTTAAAAAAGAAAAAGATAAGCAGCATGGAACAGGGGCTCCAAGAAGAATAATTAAATAGATATATTTTATTTATTTTAATTGAGGATGCAGAGGAATATCCCAGAAGCTTCTGAGTAATCAGAAACACGTTTTCTAGATTGCATTGACATTCATGTCTAATTAATTGCTGCCTCTTCTTCAGAAGTAAGCAGCTTCCACCTTATTCTTTACAGTTAGTTCTATTTATCCTGTTTAATCCAGGTGTTTTCTTGGTAAAGAATAAGTTTCTTAGCCCTCATGCCAGTCTGCATTCTGGGATGTCCATTAAGAGAATGTCTCAAACTCTTTGAGTTTGTGAAAACTACATTTTTTTTTCATTTCTCTCAACTTTTGCTGAAGATTTAGGGAACAGCCTAGAAGTGATTAAAAAAAAGACTCGATAAAAACAGGCTCATGGCCCCCTTCCTCCACATTTAAAGAGCATCACTCCAACCTCTGTTTCCTCTGTCACATCCAGTTTTTCTCTCTCTTGCCTCCCATGTATAAGCATGTTGTGATTTTGTTAGGCTCACCTATATAANCTCGATAAAAACAGGCTCATGGCCCCCTTCCTCCACATTTAAAGAGCATCACTCCAACCTCTGTTTCCTCTGTCACATCCAGTTTTTCTCTCTCTTGCCTCCCATGTATAAGCATGTTGTGATTTTGTTAGGCTCACCTATATAATCCAGGATACTTTTCCTATCCCCAGATATTTAACTTACTCACATTGGTAAAGTCCATTTTACCATGTAAAGTAACATATTCGCAATTTCCATGAATTAGAACATGGACATTTTGGAGTAGCTTTTATTCTGTCTACCACACCATGTATCACAAATATCTCTCTATCAAGTGCAAGCAGTTTTCCTTTCATTTATTATTTCATACATTGTATGATCCTGTAAACATGTATAAAACATAGATGTTTGAAAACTGATAATTTAATAACATATAACTGGAAAAGGAAGGCCTATCTGGTCCCTGCAAGCTTAAAAAATAAAGTAGAGTCCTTATTTATACTCTTCGAACTTGGTTCTCAACGATGTCCGTCTAGCATTATACACATTTTCCTTATTTTTTTCCACAGTTGAAATCACAGATGAGTCACTTAAGTCAGATGAATATCTTAAGCTAAGGACATCTAATGATATCTATATTTGTTTTAATTAGTTTTATAAAACTAATGCTAATTTTCAATTTATCATACAAAATTAAATAATAATATGAACAATTAAAAACTAAAGAAAGATATATTCAAACAATTTCCCAAAGATTACATTACTACTGAAATTGAGCTGTTGTCTGACTGACAGAAGCACTATGACATGTCTTTAAATGTCTGTTCACCATCATCCAAAGTCAGTTTATGAAATGCACATGAGGAATGTCAATTCTAATGAGATAAAAGTAAAGGCATTTCAAAATATAAATTGAATTTGTATAGAAATAAGAGACCTGAAGTAGGTTTTGGGGTTTTTTTTTTTTGGTTTGGTTTCCCTTTATTGAACAGAAAACCATAGGAAACACTATTTCTTTTATCTGCTAAAATATCATTAGTCTTGGACTGGGATCGTTTACACAGTCATCTGAAAACAACAAACCTAAAATAGCTTTCCTTTAATGCTCAAGGAGCAATTATTTGACAAAACTCAACATTATTGAAATAAACTTTAGTGTATGCTCCCAAATGAACTTTTTCTCTTTTTTTATGGAAAACAGGTAACAGTAACTAGAGTGCCATTTAAATATTTGCTTGGGCCTGGGTGCTAAATCTGGGTGTGTTATTATAATATACATAGAAATATCTCCCCAGGCCATTTTAAAACATCCTTCCATTATATGCTATCAAACTGTGGTGTTGGAGAAGACTCTTGGGAGTCCCTTGGACTGCAAGGAGATTCAACTAGTCCATCCTAGAGAAGATCAGTCCTGGGTATTCGTTGGAAGGACTGATGCTGAAGCTCCAATACTTTGGCTACCTGATGTGAAGAGCTGACTCATTTGAAAAGACCCTGAGGCTGGGAAATATTNTTGCTGTGGGGGCGCGGCCAGGTCCTCGGAGGCCTCCCACGATTTCTGGGTCCCCTGGTTGGCGGGTGTCGGGGGTGGGTGCTGGCGATGGGGTGGGAGGAGGAGTAAGACTGCCCAAGTTCAAATCCTTGCGTCACCAGCTAACAGCTGGATGACCTTGAGTACGTTCTTAATGTCTGTAGCTGAACTTTCCTCCTTCATAAGATGGGAGTGATGCTGTCTAGCTGGGAAGGCTTTTGAGAGGATAATAGAGGTAAAAGGCCAAGATGGCTTTGCATACTGCCACCCATACTGTTGGATGGAGAGGGAGGGCCAGGAGAGGAGGTGAGCAGGAAATCCAGTCCCATCCCTAACCCTCCTGGGTTGTCCTGCAGGAGCTGTGAAAAGTGCCTTCCACCAATCTGAGCTGTGAGTGGCCAGAGAAGAGAGGCCCAGGCAGGAAGCCAGCCCCACCATGAGCCTGTGGGAACTTGAAGACCGCCGCAGCTGCCAGGGGACCCCCAGGCCTGCCCAGGAGCCCACGGCCGAGGAGGCAACGACTGCAGAGCTGCAGATGAAGGTTGACTTCTTCCGGAAGCTGGGCTACTCATCTGCTGAGATCCACAGTGTCCTGCAGAAGCTGGGCGTCCAGGCAGACACCAACACAGTGCTGGGGGAGCTGGTGAAACATGGGTCAGCGGCCGAGCGGGAGCGCCAGGCATCGCCGGATCCCTGCCCTCAGCTGCCTCTGGTCCCCCGGGGTGGGGGCACCCCCAAGGCTCCCACCGTGGAGACTTCTCCACCCGAGGAAGACAAGGAGGGCAGTGACCTGAGACCCGTAGTCATCGATGGGAGCAACGTGGCCATGAGGTACATGTCACTTCTGTGTCCAGGACCGTGGCCTCTGGCCGGGATTGGGGGCCGTGTCTCTACACCTCTTGTAGAGAGGACTTCAGGAAGGAGTTTGGTCTCTTCTCTAGACTGGTCTAGAGGAAGGGAAAGCCCTTTATGGAGGTCCTGCTGTGTGCCAGGAGTCTCCCTTAATCCTCTCAGCTTCTTGGAAGTGGGTTTTAGGGCTGTTTGAGGGGCTCAAAGAGTTACTCTGGGGCCCACTCCTCGTAAGTGCCAGAGCAAGGATTCGAACTCAGATCCTTCTGACTCCAGAGCTGCCTTCTGCTCTCCATGAGGGATCAGACTGTGGGCTCCAGCTTATTCACATAGGAGCCTTCTTCCTCCTCTGTGAGATGGGGCTCAGCACCCTTCAGGTGGTGCTTGTGAGGCATGAATGCCTGGAACCTGGAGAGAAGGGCTTGTTCATCATTGGTAGTTGTTATCGTTACTGTTATTCAGGATCTGGGACTGCTGGGGCCTTGCTGTCTCAGACCTGGGCCCGTGTGGAAGCCGGCCCAGCTACTGAGGCCTTTGCAGCTGTGACCGAGAGTGACCTTGAGGACCTGAGGGGTGTGGGCAGGTAGCTTGATGCTTTGGCTCCAGGGGCTTGATGACTTGGGTCGCCTCTGCTCTGCTGGAGCCACCTAGGCTAGACTGGGCTCTCAGGGCCCCCCAGGGACCAGAGCTAGGCCTGGGCCCCAGTAACCATCCCCACCTCTCCCCTGTGCAGGCTCCCATGGGGGGCTGGGGAGAGGGGGCTCTACTGCTGACTCCAGAGAACCCAGACCTCCCTTCCATTCTTCCCTGCCCTCTGGCCTCGCTTTCTCCCTGTCCTTTCCAGGCAGGCTGGTGAGTCAGGGCTGGGTGTCTAGCTCACAAGGAAAAGTTCCTGCGGGTGTGGATGGGGAGACCCCAGACACCAATTGGAGTGGGAAGGACTCCTTCCCCCGCCTCCCTGAGGGCTCTCCCAGGTGGGCTTCATGAGGCCTCTGTACCTCTGCCCGCCCCCCGCATCTGCCCCTCCCATACCTGGCCGAGCTCAGCTGTCTGCCTGGTCCCGGCCCAGCTCAGTAGATATGCAGGTGGCCCTCCTCCAGCCACTTCTGGGTCTGTCGTCCCACATCTGAAATGGTTTGAGCCTAGGTGGAAACTGAGGCAAGCTGGCATCCACAAGCCCGCGGCAGCTGGTCACCCTACGTGCTTTGAGAGTTGGGGGACCCTTCTCGGGCTGCAGCAGCAGTTGACTGGGTCAGGAGTTGGGATCCCTTAGCGACTCCCTCCTCTGGGGGGCGTGGGCCCAAAGGCTGAGCCCGGGGGCAGCCATGTGCAGTGTGTGTTTGTATCCTGGCCGGAGGAGGAGGAGCCAGGCCGGGGGAGGGGCAGATGGTGGAGGGCCTGGCCAGAGGCCTAGCCGCTCGGGGTTTTCTGAGCTGGGGCCGTAGCAAAAGGGGAATTCCAGCCTCGAGCTTCCTGTCTCAGCTGCTGCTGGGTTCCTACCCTCCTGCCCCCTCCCGCCCCAGGGCAGGCGGGCCAGCCCCTACCATATGCAAATCGTGGGGAAATTCACCTCTTGTTTCCTTCTAAGGGAATTTTTCTCCACTTGCTGGGCCCAGCCCAGGCAGATCTTTTCACCTGGGTAGCCTGCCTTGGCCCTGCCCTCTACCCAGGGCGGGAGTCTGGAGTCTCCAGCAGAAGCACACGTCGTCCAGTGTCTCGTTAGGCTGAGGGGCCCTGACTTTCTGGGCCAGCAGGACTGCGGTGAGAGTGAGAGGATATCTGGTTCTCCTCTGCCAGCAGAGCTTCCTCCCGGGCAGTGAGAAGGACTGAGGTTAGCTGCAGACAGGCGCTTCTGGCTTGGGAGGGCAGGATCTGGGCTTGACTCGAGGGACCGCCACATGTGCTTGACTTCTGCCAAGAGTAAGGCTCTGGCCACCTGTTTAAGGAATATCCTGGGGGCTGGGATGACTGAGAGCAGGCTTGTCCCCAGCTAAGGTTTCTGATTCCCAGAAGCAGTGCTCTGTCCCAGAAGCCCCAGTGGACCCCGAAGTCCCAGGGCTTGCGGGTGCTGGCCTGGGAGGGGGCGTGTGCAGGTACACACATGTGCGCAGAAGGAGGCAGGTAGATGGGGAGCTGTCAGGACACCCCACCTGGGGTCCTGACAGAGGAGCAGGAGTTTGCCAGATGCGTGATTTTCCCTGTTCCCAGCCTGCCCCACCCACTGAACCCTTTTGTTCAAACTCAAGTTTGGGAGTTGTAAGGTTTTTTGGTTTTTTTTTTTCCCTCTCCTAAAGAAACCTTAGCTCTCCTGTTAGGGGTCAGAAGGCAGTCTGACGTGGGTTCAAGTTCGACCTCTTACCAGTAGCCAGGGAACTTTAGATGATCTCAGAGCCTTGTAAGGATGAAGCCAAGGAGGTGTGCCGTACGCCCGGGCTCGGTGCCTGTCCATTCAGGCCTGCTGTGAGGGCTGCACTTGTCTTTGTACAGCCGGGCATCAGCACCCGTAGGGGTTAACAGCACAGCCTCTGGGTGTGCATCTCTGTTTGACCATCGCTACTTGTGATGCTGGCAACTGGATGCCCTCTGTGGACCAGTTTCCTCACCTGAATAAAAGGGCAAAGGTCCTCTCATGACAGTNGCCGGGCATCAGCACCCGTAGGGGTTAACAGCACAGCCTCTGGGTGTGCATCTCTGTTTGACCATCGCTACTTGTGATGCTGGCAACTGGATGCCCTCTGTGGACCAGTTTCCTCACCTGAATAAAAGGGCAAAGGTCCTCTCATGACAGTCCCCTGCTCAGAGGCTTACTGATGATTCAGTACTGAGCCCAGGGATCAGGGCTTGTCTCACAGCTCTCAGTAAATGTTAACTTTTATTATAAGCGGGCCCCACCTGGCAGGGATGAGCTCTGCCTTCAGGTTGGACTTTGCCTCACTTACAATGTACAGAGAGACCTTCAGCCCTGGGAGCCCCCGCCTCACTCCTCGACAGCCTCCATGCCCACCCCACCTCCCTTTCTATTTCTCCTGGGGCTCTAGCTATCGCCCGCCACCANACTGAACTAAACTGAACTGAACTAAAGATGGATATTAAACAAGTTCTTATAAAGAGTGACTGTTTTAATGACAATCAATTATTCATTCTTTCTTGTGGTTCCTTGATACAAAAATATAATCAATATGAACCACAAACAAAAGTGGTATGATAATTTTGCCCATAAACCCTATCATAACTGCAAAAGATAATCTTAAAAGCAAACTTAGTAATACTGTGAGGTTCCCCCTTAGTTTTAAATACATAAGACCCTACCTAATGACTCCGTTTTACAGGATTCCATGAAATATCTATGTTTTCATAGTCTTTTAAATGTATGGTCTCCCATCTTCAGCATTATTGCTTCTGAAATACCTAGAATGTTTTTGTTTGGAACCTTCTGTTTTAAGTGTGTTAGACCATTTGCTGTCCAAGATTTTTCTAGGAAATTCTATGCTTATGAATATTTTCTTAATCTGTTTGGCCTATAAGGCTTTGCAGAAGTTTCAGTACTGTAAATCTACACTTCCCACTGCTTAAATCTTCATATTCTTTGAGAATCCCAGATCAAAATGATGTCAGATTGTATTATGGAACATTTTAGGAAAGGGAACAGTCCCAAGAAATAACACATGACCAATGATCTCCTGATTCTAAATGTCTATTTCTGACCTCTTTTCTTGGACCTGCTAAATGGGCAGATATCCTGAAGACAAATCACAATGCTAATATTTAATTTCTGGCAAAGACCTGGCCTTCCTCATTTGACTAGCATTTGGAGGGGGAGGTAATAGGGTAGGGGGACAAGGAGGTGGAGCAGTTAAGCTGCTAGAGAGAGGCCCAGCCTTGCCCAAAGAACAGGAGGCAATCTGAATGTTTCCAATGAGATTAATATAAGAACCTAGGGCTTTATCATCCCCACTTCAAAGAATTCAGGCAACAAATGGATCATTCAAAGACAGAAGCAGGATCTACAGAGAGTAAAATAGGGTCATGGAAAGAATGTTGGGCTTGAAATCAAAATTCTTAAATTTTAACTCTCATTGTTCTCCATGGTTCTGTGACCATGAACACATCACCTAACCTGAGATTCATTATCTCTGTCTATAAAACATACTGGTTGGAATATATGTGTTCTAATCTCTCTTCCAACTCTATCTAATGTCACAAAGTAAGAAACAGACACAGAGTGGAGAGATTTGGAAATAAGGCTGGAATAAAGAACTGTGTGCCAAGGTTGGTTCACTCTCAGGGCAAGATGACAGAGGTAGGTAAAAAGTGGCTGTATTTCATGTTCCAGCACTGAAGCACAACCCACAAAACCTTCAATGTCAGATTCTAAGCACATAAAAAGCATGCAGAGACGAACTTCATTTTTTTCCCACCACCCAAGGGTGTCAGGATCTTGCTGCGCAAATTCCTGGGATCGCTTCACAGCCCAAAAGATGAGGTATCCACTCCCGCCAAGTGTTAGAAACACGAAGAAGTTAGCAAGAAACCTCAGGAATCTGATCAAGTGGATGTTTTCTTCTACTTGGGCTGCTCTTTCTTCTATTATAGCTTCCTGCATCCAAGGAAAACAGGAAAAAAATAAAGAATTATCTAATCTACAAAAAATGCCATGAACTTAGGAATTATTTTCACAAACATTAGAATGTGAGGAATGAAAATGTAAACTAAATCTGGGATTCCACAAACCAGGTGAATATTGCCAGCAAGCGAGAAAATGTAAGAGAAAAAAGGAAGAATTCTTACAAAGTCTGGTTGATCTAATATTAAGACAGTCTTCATTCTAAAGTCTCCTCTAGTATGGCTTTTTAAAACAATTACAAAATAATACTTTAGAGTTATTTTAAATATTGAGCTAATGTATTCCTGTAAATAATAAGTTAGCATTGTTCTATTATTTAAAATATCTGATTCTGATTACTAATGGTTAGCTATTCCAAGCCAATGGTGTTCTATAACCAAATTTAGAGAGAAATAGTGCTGTCACAAGCCATCAACCATTTTCCAGTCATATTCAGAACCCTGCCCAGATCCTGGTAGGAAGAAATAATGAGTTAACCTTTCTTTTACTTGTCAAGATACTTTGCTACACATCCCATNTTTAAAATATCTGATTCTGATTACTAATGGTTAGCTATTCCAAGCCAATGGTGTTCTATTACCAAATTTAGAGAGAAATAGTGCTGTCACAAGCCATCAACCATTTTCCAGTCATATTCAGAACCCTGCCCAGATCCTGGTAGGAAGAAATAATGAGTTAACCTTTCTTTTACTTGTCAAGATACTTTGCTACACATCCCATTTGGAATGATTCCAATTTTACTTTTACAACTGCCAAGAAAAGTCTCTTGAAGTTGGTATCTTTACCTTAAAGTTCATTGTGATAGAATTGAATTTGTTGTCTGCTGTTTCAGGGTTGCCAATAAGGTAGTCCCAGCTAGTGAACACCTTCCAGCTAAAGTTGAAAGTGTTATCATCACCACCTCCGTCATCACCAATATTTTTGGTCATCCTATGCAGACAGGAGGTTTAATCCAGCAGCCAGAATACAAACAGAAAGGGAGAGATTAGGGAATAGCAAGACATCATAATTTTAGGGATATTGGATAAGCAATATCTAAAAGACATATACTTTCAATTAAGTTTGTTCTAATAACCAGAAAAGTTTGTTTTAAAAAAATTTTGGTTTATCTTAATTTTTTAAACTTCATTTCTAGGCTTTCAAGATTAGAAAACTACTAAGGATTGATGGTTTTAACAATAAATTAATTTACAAGTTATATAAAAATATATATTTTTTGGTTTTCCTCAACTGTTTTCTTAGAGTCATATACTGTACCCTGAACCTTCTATGGGACAAAAGTCTCTTAAGAAATCTGATGAAAACCACAAGGCCTCTATCCAGGGAGATAATATGTATAGGCTCTAAAAACAGTTGTACACAATTTTAGTTGGTTTGCAGTTGAAAACCTAGGGATAGATTAACCCAGGTCAGATCAGGAAACTTCTTTACGGGTTTCAAATCCTCTAAGAATCACCTCCCAAAGAGTGATTATACTGAATGCATGAAAGTTTTCCATACTCTACAACTCTTGACCAAAAATCAAGATGTTTATACAACTTTAATGTCAAGTGGTTATATATATTCTAATAACTTGTGTTTAAAAAAATTTTTTTTGCTTGGACCATTTAAAATACATTTACTTAAAGGTTTATATTTCAGTGGTTAAAATTCTATATCCTACTTACTTCACTTCCTTGTTTCCCCTACCACCATAGATAGCAAAATTAAAATTTTATATGACATATATTACAGAATGGTCCTATAAGGTTTTGGTTTTTTACAGTGTTATGGAACTAAAAAAGAAAGGAGAATGAGGACATAAAGATGACGTTATAATTTGGCAGACATCTCTCAGGTCATCTAAATTCTACCACTGTTAGTCCTATCTCTTACAGAGATTTATATGTTTCAAATGGGCTCATGTGTTTGAAAAATAACTAAAAATAATTATTACTTACCTCAGTCTACCACTTTACCCTCTGCAAATGGCATTTATGTGTATTATTATATTTTTCCTTCTCAAAAACTTAAAGAAAGGTCAAGGTAGTTGATACTATTCTCTGTTATAGATGAGGAAGCTGAAGTGTAAAATTATGAAGTGATTTCCTGGACATAATTCAGAAGTAAACCACAGGGGTGGGTCAAGAGCTTAGGTTTTCTGACTTCACTCTAGTTCCCAAGCTAGGACACCATGAGAATTGTTGAACCATACAAGATGCCTTTTTGTAGGTCAAAAAGTATTGAAATCAAACATTCCTAATGATTTAACCTAGGGAGAAAATTACTTTTTTGATTAAGATGCCATCATTCCTTTTGTGCATAGTCATTGAGCAAAGGGCAGAGCCTCAGGTAAAACTGACCACTTGACAGATGATTTTGCATGGACCTTTATCACTGGCAGGATTCTATATCTGTAGTCAGCCTCCCAGAGAAGGGAGCTCAAGTTTGACAAGCAAACTGGGAACATCTAGCATGTGAGAATTGTCAAGAAAGGGCGTAGAATACTAAACGCATAAGGAAGGATACTGAAGACAAACTCTACTAACAACACATTTTTACTGAGATGGCCCTGATAGCTATAAAATGTTCCATATACAGCTCCATCCCTTGGTTGCGGAGAAAAAAATAAAATGTACATACTTAAACAGAGATTCTTCCTTTTTCAAGGGGGCTATAGTTTTTAACAACTGTATCTCAAGCTATCTCAACATATAATCTGCAAGGAAGGAAGGAGTGGAGGAAGGACGAGTGACCAACCATCTTGCTTTGTCAGGGACTGAGTCATTACCCAGGACAAAAGGCTTTTAGTGCTAAAGCCGATGGAGTCCTGGGTCAACAAAGTTACCCATCCTGTCTTAAAATTCCAAAGTACTTTCTTGTATATCTATCTAATTTTCCTTCCAATCTCCCCATTGGTGTTGGTTTAGTTGCTAAGTCTTGTTCAACTCTTGTGATCCCATGAGCTAGAGCCTGCCAGGGTCCTCTGTCCAAGGGATTCTCCAGGCAAGAATACTGGAGTGGTTTGCCATTTCCTTCTCCAGGGGATCTTCCTAACCCAGGGATCAAACCAGGGTCTCCTGCACTGCAGGCAGATTCTTTACTGAGCTACAAGGGAAGCCAATTTCCCCATTAATTAATCAAAACAGATATCTGCTTTCCTTTTATGGATGAGGACTCTGCAATAAACAGTATGAGCAAGAGGACAAAATCCCTCAGTTGCCTGATTGATTTTAAGTACTCAATTTTAGTTTCACTTGATTTGAGGCCTATATCCCGTAAAGGCACTCATGTTTATTCCAAGAATGTATTTGTTTGGCACTGGTGGGAGACAGGGGAAGAGATGATAAAGGATTCTGTGCAATCACTTATATCCCACCAATTGTTTTATTACCAAGCTCTGCCCCCAGGGCTAGGAGCAGCTAGGAATCATAAATGGTTTTGGAATTGTCTTGCCATAAAAGCCAATGAACTTAAACCACTTGCCAATCATGTAGTGAACAACTAAAGGTCCCCTGCCAGAGGGAGGAACCAAAATCAGGCTGGTTTAGGTGGTATAACATGGATGACTTTGAGGGCAAAACGTGAAACTGGTGCCCTGTAGGTATCCTAAATGGCATCTTTGAGTTAATTTAAAACAGCTTCCATTTCCTGGAGAGCTGCACTAGCTAGTAAGTTTGCCATCAGCAATATGTGGTTACTGAGCACTTAAAATGTAACTGGTGTTTCAAAGACTGAGGACCAAAAAAAGACAGAAAATATCTCAATAATAATTTTAGATTGATTATATGTTGAAGGAACTGTTTTGATATATAGAGTTAAATAAAGTACATTATTAAAATATATTCTACCTATGTATTTGTTTAGGATAGCTGCCAGAATATTTAAATTATATGCCCCTTGTCTTATATTTCTTTACATAATGCTATTCTAGATGCTTTATACTTATCTGCCAGAAATTATAATAAATGTACAAATCTATTAAAGTACAACTACATAACCAAGCATAACTACCTTACTGTGAGAGCTATCATATGACCTCACTTCCTATCATGCTGGCTTTGTTTGGTTTTTCAGTAAGCCTATGAATTATAATCCTAATAAAACAGTTAAATTAGCATATGCCAGCCATGTTCTAAGTGCTTTGACTGTATTAACTCATACTGTCCTCATAGCCATCCTAACATCAAGGTGTTATTACACCTCTATCAGAAACAGGAAAGGGTTTCCTTGGTAGCTCAGCTGCTAAAGAATCCTCCTGCAACTCAAGAAACCCTGGTTTGATTCCTGGGTTGGGAATATCCCCTGGAGAAGGGATAGGCTACCCACTCCGGTATACATGGGCTTCCCTGGTGGCTGAGACAGTAAAGAATCTGCCTACAAGGTGGGAGACCTGGGTTTGATATCTGGGTTGGAAAGATCCCCTGGAGGAGCGCATGGCAACCTACTCCAGTATTTTTGCCTGGACAAGAATTCATCTCTCCACGGACAGAGAAGCCTGTCAGGCTACAGTCCATGAAGTCACAAAGAGTTAGACATGGCTGAATGACTAAGCAACTAAGCACAGCACAGAAACAGGAAAACAGAGCAATTGAACAGTTTGTCAAAGTTCTTTTATAATGGGCTAGAGATGGTATTTGAATTCATGAAGAATGGCTTATGGTAACCCACTCCAGTATTCTTGCCTGGAGAATTCCATGGACGTGGCAGGCTACTGTCCGTGGGATCATAAGAGTCGGACACAACTTAGTGACTAAACCACCACCAGAATGGCTCAAGAGACCACTAGAGTGTATAGCCTCTGCAGAGTTACTAAAAGAAGCTGAGGAATTGGACATCCATAGACATGCTTCCTTGGGGAAAATGGAGACTAAAGGACCAATTTGAAATGATACTCACAAGGCCTGTGTGATGTAATTGATACCCTTGACTTTAATCCTGCCAAATCTAAATGGCTAAAAGGCTAGAAATATGTTATATTTTTTAGAATAAGATACTATTTTAGCAGGTAGACAGATATTTTACATACTTAGGGTCTCTCATTACACTTGGAAAAGTAGATAAAGATTTTGGATACAGGGTCTCCATTAAGGCCTTTTTCAAGTTCTGAAAGGGCTTAAAAATCTAAACGTAATAGTTTTTCTGGGGGAACCAATAAGTTTGACAAGGACAGGACGTAAAGCATGTTTCAGACTGCTCCAGAGAGCTTCTGCTGAAGAAGACTTGGACCCTCAAGTAAAGGTCCTTCCCTGCAATGAAGCAAAAGCTCAGTTTACCCTGCACATTGTTAAATAAAAGGGAGACTTCATTAAGATGTTTCAACACTTCTGCTAAACTGATCCAGAAAATTAGCTAAAAGTTGGGTTATTTATAGCCCTAAATGACTGTGCAAGGTTTCTGCAGTGTCTTCAAGTGAGGTTTTAACAATATATTTCAAACAGCAGGAAAAAATAATCTGCAGTTTCATCAGTTCCCCCTGTGAAATTCTTTCCCATGCTCTAATAAATCCTCTTCCACGATAAAATATGATTACACAGCTGATCATGACGATCTCGTTGAGGGCCATTTGTTTCTGCTGTCTTACACAGCTGAAATTTTTTGGATGAGTGATTATTCTGGTTTTTTGTGGGGTTTTTGTTGTTGTTTTTTCATGAACAGAGAACAGATTCTGCCCATTGAGCTGATCCTGCAAGTCAAAAACCTCTCTGCACACTAAAAGAGGGGTCAGCAGCTGTTTTCCTGTCTTGTTTGAAACATTGACTTACACCTTAAAATACAAAAGAGCACAATTTTAAAATAAGCTTAACCACAGGATAGGTACACAACGAACACTATGACCCAGTGATATGATCAAAGGCTTGCCCCTTGTTTTCAACCCTTTTGTTTGGGAAATGTAATAGTCTAACATTAGTATAGGTATTAAAACCACACTTTATCTCTTATATACTCTGCATTCTGTAGACATGAAGCAGAAAAAAAAAATCCAATTCCCAAATTAACTTTCCCATTTGATTTCAGCAATCATCGCTTGCTTCCCAGGAGATCAATGAAACTTACGCTTTAAGGACAACCAGAAAACTGTATCCAATGCACATGATCCCCACCAGAAAATAGGAGAGTGGCAGTCTGAAATTCATCCATCCAATTGTTCGTTTATTGTCGTAATAGCCATAAAAGAGGACGGAATATTGAGCCAAGCCCTAAAATCCAACAACAAAGCAGCTTAACAGATGCTGTGAAGAGCAACTCAAAGAAAAACGATTGACTTCTAAGAAGAATAACAAAATGACATTAATTCTCAAACTTGGGAGATGGCTCTGACATGAGCCCTATTGTTTTGCTTCATGGAGTGACTGTTTCAGCTGCCACACTGACTGACAGCATCTTGGTTTACTTGAAATTCAGGGACTTCTGAATAGATCTGAGTTTTAACCAAATATAGGCTTGCTCAGCTGTGGAGCCATTACCGTGAAATGCCCATTGATTGAAACATCAAAACACACTTCATGGTATCATTAGATTTACAATTTTAAGAGCTTGCTTAGTATTGGGGGGAAAATCTGAAATGTGCTTCCTCAAAGTTTCATGGCAGGTTTCCACTTTCAGTCACCTAAGCCACAGTTAGATTTGTTCTCCATAAGGTACAGAGGCCATGTTTCAGCTCATACTTAGCAAAAACAAGGAGCAGATGAGATGACATTGCAACTAATATATACAACCTTCTATTCATCAAGATTATTATCCCCAAATGAGCATGTTTATTCATACAACTACATGCTCTTTCCCGAAAATTATCTGCCAGGGCTGGCATCACTGTCTTCCAAAGCCAATTACGTAACTGCTCTCTATACATAGAACATGGCATATTTTGATGCTGTTTCCCTTATAATATTCTTCATCTTTCTCTCCTCTCATTCACTGTGTTTTTCACTCTTAGTTTGGAGGCATTGTTTCTGTATTACTATGCATCTACTTCCCCCTCTTCTCTTCAACTTCATCTCTCTGGCTATAATTTAAAACTACTATGCTTTGTGAAGTGAGAGGATAATTGCAGTCATAATATCAATCAATAAACTTGACTGAGCAGAGACTTCCCTGGTGGCACAGTGGATAAGAATTGCCTGCCAGTGCAGGGGACATGGATTTGATCCCTGCTCTGGGAAAATTACACATGACACGGAGCAACTAAGTCTATGGGCCAAAACTACTGAGCCGAGAGCGCCCCAGCAGGAGAGGCCACCACAGTGAGAAGCCCGCACACCACAACAAAGACAAAGTACCGCCAAAAGAATAAATGAAATAAATAAATCCTTTTAAAAAATAACTAAAAATGAACTTTATTGAGCAGTTAGAGTTTGCTGAATACTTCATCTTACAGAATCCTCACAAGCACCCTCTTGAAGTGGCTCCTGTTAGGGGCAATCATTTTCCTCTAGTTTTGTTACTTTCCATATAGAGAAGACCCATGAGTGCAAAACTCCCAGCCCCTCTCCACTGCCTCATACTAGCTCCAGGGAGGAGAACCTCATCTGATAGTAGAGCATGGCTGAGGAATGGGGACAAGGTGGGGCACCACTCTTCCTCCTCCTTTGAGAGCACCCTCTGCGTTCTGTCCTTGTGAGGGACACCCTGTCCTGGTCTAGGACAGCTGGGTAGGACAGTCTGTTCTGAAGCTCATTTGCCCAGGAAAAGATGCACATTCTTCAATATCCCAGCTTTAACAATGATAAACGTGACATGTTGACCTCTATCTGTCTGTTTGTCTTATTTCTGGTTAGCTCACAACCTGAGTTGACAACGCATGTGATATTATTTACCATGACTCTCCCTCACCTGCAAAAAGACACTGTAGCTTTATATCTACTTTGCTGATGAAGAAACTGAGTTTTAGAGAAGTTAAGTTACTTGTCCATGTTCATGCAGCTAGTAAGCAACAGTCTGAACCTGAACTGGGTCTAATTTTAAATCTGTATACTTAATCACTGTGCTATACTGCTTCTCCTATATTCTCTTTTCCTACCAGGTCTTGCATCATACTAATGTCTTATTTATCCAGGAAAACAAAGAAACTGAAGCCCAAGGACCCCTGGATTGATTCAGAGTGGTTCCAGGACGCCCGGACACTCCTTTTGAAAGGATTTCAAAGGGCCTCATCCCCATTCTCGAAGGGCCTCATTCTCACATGTATAAACATTACAAGCTGACTTCTTTTTCTAACTCACAAAAACAGTACTGGGATTAAAAGCCACCTTCAAAACAACATAAAAGGAGAAAGGAGATATGTAGCAAACATCTGGTGAGCTTGTTAGGTTAGCACAATAGCTACCAGGGCAGCTAACTCATCTGGCATATGTATTATTCAGCATATGTTCAATGGTGGCACTACATAAATATTAGATCACAACCAAAGTGGGTACGGTCCCTTTTTTTGGAATCCTGATTATTTAACAAAGGTTTCTTCAGTTGGCCTATTTCTACCTATGCAGTGAAGCATGGAAGTGAAAGAGGAGGTACTATTGAAGAGCACAATTGTAAAAAGCTTTATCCCGTCACTCTCAGTAGCATATCAAGGGGTGGTTTTAAAAACACTGAAAAGCTTAAAAGAGGATTCCCCCTTCCCTTCCACCCTGTGGGCCTACCACAAGCCATACGTTTTTCCCTTTCCCTTAAAACTCCAACAGCAGACATCTGGAAGTGACTAAAATAGCAATGACTCCTAGCCTAGCCAAGGTTCCATTCGGTTTCCATGTCAGCGCACATGGTTTTTCCTGTGGGAACACTCTTCCATCCCCAAATCTGTGACAGAGAAACCACAGTCAGAGCCAAGTTTCAAATGAACACAGGAGATTCTTGTCCAATTCTGGGTTCCATGCTTGCACATCATCTTCTGAGTCTCTAATTTCGGTCTGAATGTTATGCTGCTGTTGCTCCAGTGCATAGACACCAACACACATCTACGAGACTGTTATGATGTCTTGATGATGTGGTCACAGGTAAGCATGTACTTTTTTATCTAACTAACTTTTAATGAGGACATATTTGCTAAATGTTATACATAGATGGAATGGGAGACTGGATTACATAGACCCTTAAGAAAAGTTCTACATGCAAACGCCTTTTTAACCATACTGGCTTCTGTAAAGAAAAATTCCACTTGCCGTTTGTGTCATGATCCACAACTGACAAAAAGGTAGAAATTCTAGATCATATGCCCAACACCTATCACACATCTCACCCCATTTGAATGTTCCACAGGAATCTTGACCTTAGACATTTTAAAAGCTTTTCCCTCCTACCTCAGGAAATGATCCATCAACCCACAATTACCTCAGCCAGAAACTTGGACATTTTCACTATCTTCCCATGTTTGTACCCATTAGATGCATGCAGCCAGCCACTCACTAAGCCCTTAGTTTCTGCCTCATTACCATATCTGATACTCATCCCTTCTCTGTACACCACCTCCATTTATAGGACTCCCTGCCTTCAACTTATGAAAACAAACCCACACCATATTGACAGAGAGTCTTCTAAAGGGTAACTCTGACCATGTTTCTATCCTAATTCAAAACCGTCATGTTCTCCACTGCCTAGTGAATAAAGTCTGAGTCTCCAGCATAATGAATGAGACGGTCCTGCCTGATTATACCCCTGTTTTTCGTGTGGCACGCTCTTATCTCTCCTTACATACCAGCCTGGCTGAATCACTCATAGAGACTGAGTGCACAGCACTGTCTATTGCCTCCATACCTTTGTACATACAGATCCCTCTGCTAAGAATACTATTCCCTGTTATTCTCCCCATTTCAGAGCCTAGGTTATTCCTACTGTTTCTTTAAAATTAGGTGAAAATACCTTTGTAAAGACTTCACTGACCTCTAGACCCCAGCCAGGTATATGAGGAAATGAATGATTGTTTCTTTCATTTGCACAAAGTGCCACTAGATGAACTTCATCCCATCCCTCCTCTAGGTTTTTACTCACTCCACCCCAGGGACGATATAGTGACGTCTCTGATAGGCCAATGAATTAACTCGGCTCACCTTTCAAATTTAGAATTCAGATGAGAAATAGTTACTGTTTACTGAATCCTCTCAGAAAGCCAGTAAACTGAATCCCAGTAAGCTCCAACACTGAATCCTCCTTCATTATGCCTCCATGTGCCCAGGACATACATCTGTGAGCTTAAGATTGTCACCTTGTACGGCATTCATTTGTTTGCATGTCCAAATAGGCCATAATGTCCCTGTAGACAAGGAGTATATATCATCTTTGTATTTCTAGCATCCCACACTCATCTTTGTGGAATGATTAAATGAACAGAGAAATTGCTTCTGGTAGTCATTAGCAATCTTCAGTTAAGTTAAGCTCCTTCAAATTATCATCTAAACCACCCTTTTCTATCATTCTGCTCTCTACTACTCATTTTAATAAAATAGAGTAAATCATTCAAGACAGAAACATGAAAATAATGATCTTACGTTGGGATTAAATGAGTCAAAACACCAAGAAAATATCTGACAAAACTCTTCAATTTTTCCTACTAATTGCCTAAAACTCATAAATGAGACAATCCCAGTGCTATAAAATGAGATGCTACATGTGATTTCTTTCTACATAGGAAAAATGATCTTTTGTTTCACAAGAGAATATTAAAGGGACTATATTATGGGGTTTCGTCGTTCTATATAAATCTGCCCATTATTTCTTTAAAGTCATGAAATGTCAAGTGATACATGAAAAGTGATGTGGGTAGTTATCTAGACACAGGTTGTACTGGGAACACTTTAGTATTATCTTAGTATTTTAAAAGGAGTTTTTGAGGAAATAAAAATACCCCCATAATGTAAAGGAAATATTGAAATGGCTTAGAAAAAAAAATCAGAAGTTTTAAAATCCAATATGATCAGCATATATTTTATTTCAAGTATTTAAGATTATCAAATGTAAATAATTTCAAGTACACTATATAAGCAAATAATATCCATAAGTGATATATGATGATGAAATATCAGATAGAGTTTTCACTGAATTGCTTTCAAAAGTTTGTAAACTTAAGTAATCTATTTGTCACAGCTGAAGTTAGACTCATAACTTGGGGTTGGTTGTTTATATTACAGAATATAATTTAATAGGTTGCAAGGTTCTAATGTAACTCAACAACTCAGCCTTTCAGCTGAATTTACCAAGCTCAGCCTATTAGGTTGGTGCCAATATTTAGATATATTCCTAGCAAATTCCTTAATAAATTCCTCCCAGGTAAACTGAGCTCTTCTAAACAATCTTAGTCTCTAACCTCTGGACATATTGATAAACTCTCCTTTGGTCTTCTCACATTAATCTTGCCTTTCTCCAACCTATTGATATTTTCAAAATCCAAGTTTGATAATGTCACTACTCACTCACCACTTAAATTATTTTCAATTACTCTGAGAAAAAGTAAAGTGTTGTGGTCTAGATTCTAGATAGTCTCAAATGTTTTAATATCCTTTTATTTCTCTAACGATATCTGTCCTTGATGCCCCTTCACATTCTCAGCTTTAGTTTCACCAGCCTTCACTCTGTCCTTTAAATAAGGCAACCCTCTCTCATCACAGGACATTTGCAGATGCAGTTCTCACTGCTTAGAACATCTATTCTCTCTGGTTCTTCAAAGCCCAATTCAAATGTTACTTTCTCAGAAAAACTCCTGCTCTTATCCACCTCCCTCTCAGGACATAAACCAAGTTTCCTGATACATGTTCTCTTAATACTGGTTAGCTTTCTTTCATAGCACATGGCACAGTTGTAATCACATTTATTTTTATGATTATTTGATTACAGAGGTTTTGTTGGGTTTTGTTCAACTATCCTTAATGCCTGGGACACTACCTGGCACCTGGCAAATCTTCAATAAATGTTCACTTAATGAGAAGACTTGTTTCTGTGATTGTTTCTAAAGACGAAAACAAGATTTTCATGTTGTAAGTATAGTATTAGGATCATAGGCATCCCAAAGTTTTGCATAAAGAAAGCTCATCTTTGGTTTGGCAGGTACAGCTTAAAGGAGATGCTGAATAATAGGAGTTGTTGCTGAAGCAAAGAAAGAAGATCCCAAGGAATCAGTTCTCCAAATTCAGGAGAACAAAAGGATACCAAGAAAGCTAAGAGTAGACCCAGGGATCTTTCCTGTTACAGGCTATAAAAAAGTGTCATAAACAAGTCAAGAAATAGTAGGTTAAGAAGCCTATCAAGCAAGAAAAAGACCTATGAATGGGAGCAGAATTTGATATGCCTCATTTTAAACCAAACCAAATGAACCTGTTGAATCAGAGAGATCTGCACTGGACATTGAGGAAATGAAGCAAATGTGGAAGCCAGGGGTGAACAGCCCTTAGATGCTGCTAATCCCAGCACCATATGCCTGAACGGTACCTGCCTCTGTTCAGTGCAGCCTTTATAGGAGTCTCATCATGTACACAGGTGAGAGGGTGCTCACCCATTTCAACCTTAGTATCTCCATTACAGGGAAGAACCATATCTCTGGATGGATGTGGGAACCTACAGGAGGCTTAGCAGCCTGGCATAGGGTAATACTTTTGCTCTCACTGGGGAATTATTTATGTTCTAGGAGTTCAGAGTCTGCTGAGTCAGCTTTGGGCTAGGCTGAGACAATAGCCTTGGCTAAGGGGCCATGCCTTGAAACTTGTTGAAACTAAGAATCCCAATATGGGCTTCCTTGGTGGTTCAGTGGGTAAAGAATAGACTGCCTGCAAAGCAGGAGACACAGGCTTAATCCCTGGGTTGAGAAGATCCTCTGGAGGAGGAAATGCCAACCCACTCCGATATACTTGCCTGGGAAATTCCAGGACAGAAGAGTCTGGTGGGCTACCCCCTGTGGGGGTCTCAAGAGTAGACACCATCAACAACAATATAGCAGCTGCTAAGACCTCCTTCAAAAGACAGTGACATGGGTAAAGGGAGGCAAAAAAATACAAACTTCCAATTATAAAATAAGGAAGCCATGGGGATATAACATACAGCATGGTGACTGTAGTTAACACTGTATTGCATATCTGAAAATTGCTAAAAGAATCATGGACAAAGCTACCCACCATTTTAGCAAACAGAGGACACTGCAGTCATCAAGCCATTCGCCACTGCAGGTACCCTCAACCATACACTTTTAAGACAATTCAGGAGAGAAAAATAGGATATCAGTCCTAGATAGTTAAGAACATATAGTTAAGAAACGAATCATTTCAATGAAACCAGACTCTTGCAACTTCCTCATACAAACAAATGCACTAAAATTATTAACTTGAGAGGTTTGTTTTTTTGTGACTAGCAGTAATCCTTTTATGTTGCAGTATATGGGCTGCAATTTGTTTTTGTTTTTTCCCAGCAAAGACTCCTATATATCCTGACTCTTCCCTTATCTCGTTGGAACAATCCCCAGAGCAATCTGAGAGATTGCCACCCCAGGCTATGAATCTCACAGTAAAGCCACCAAATAAAGCATAATTTTCAACTTTTAGGTTATGCATTGTTTTCAGCAGACAGAGCGAATCTTAAAATTTCTCATCACAAGAAAAACAAATTCAGTAACTATGTTATGTATAGTAAGAGTCATAACTAGACTTATTGTGGTAACCATTTGCAACATATATAAAAATACTAAATCATGATGCTACATACCTTAAAATGAATATAATGTTTTAGTCAATTTTACCTCAATTTTTAAAAAGGGAGCTCTCTAAAAAAAAAAAAAAAAAGATACATTTGAACTACTGAAACATTTCTAAAGAAAAAAATGCATCATTCCATATGTGAATCACAAAAATATCTCTTCTAAATGTGGCTGGTACAGTAAGAGATGAAGGAACTTCGAGAACGGAGACTGTCTGAGAGAGGATGCCCTCGTTTTAGAAGATTACTACTTAAAATAAACATTGATGCGAATAAAACAAGGATCTGAACTGCTGTTTATTAATATTTAGACCGTTTGTGACAGTCTCCGTTGAGGATAAAACTCAAAAATGAGATGTGGCAAAAGTGGGCAGAAGGCATATGCTTGGGATGATATGTTAGAGTAAAACAAACAATTTTACATTGTCAGCCACATTTTAGTTTGAATTTTAATACCTTCTTTAATTATCTGTGCTGTCTTCAGGAAACCAGTGAACCTCCCTGTGTCCCAATCTCCTCAAATATAAAAAGATTATTGATCTTCATCTTGGAGCATTGTTGTATAAAGATAAAATTTAATGTATGTGCCTGTTTAATATGTAACGGATATAAACTCTCCTCTCCTCTCCACATCTCCCATATCTATGATGACCAGCGGAAGAGGGAAGACAAAGTTTGACTCATCATTTATCTCCATCCACAATGTACAAAATGCCCTCAAGCTGGAAATCTAAACACATTTCCCTTTACTCACAGCTCAAATCTTTACTCACATGATCTCACTGTCTGATAACAGTGCAAGCTCATTCCAAATTCCACCTCAGTTCCTCCCTCTCTCTTTCACAAGAATATCAAAGCTCTATAGTATCTTCATCATTCCTACATCATTCTTGTGTCTCCAAATATCATGCCAACAAAAGACATCCTCTTCTTACTGACTTAAACCTGTTCTTCTAATTCTATTGCTTCAAATAATACTATTTCTGTCAATTTGATTCATAATATCCATATTATACCATCTTCCTATTTCTTACTATTTTAATAAAATATACTTTCCTCTTACCCAGTAAGACCCACCACTGGGTATATAATAAAAATAAATTGAAAATATGGTGCTTTGTAAATGGTGACTTTGAGAATCCATGAGACTGGCTGGCCTTGCATATATCAAATGGTACTCAATTGCTATTAATTAAAGGGAATTTGGATGAGCTCCAAGGGAATACTTCTGAGTGAGGAGGGGGAGCGTCCAGAGAGACATTCCAAGGTTCTAACATAAACTCAACAGAGAAGCAGCTCCCCACAAACTTGCCACCTCCATCCTGAAAATTTTCTGATCCTTCACG
The DNA here is from genome assembly GCA_006410875.1 of Neotragus pygmaeus. NCBI lineage: Eukaryota > Metazoa > Chordata > Mammalia > Artiodactyla > Bovidae > Neotragus > Neotragus pygmaeus. Next base: position 161,459 of record SJYV01015540.1, on the reverse strand, counting down.
ACTTATAGGATCTTCTACCACAAGAGGTCATGCTTGCATCTATTTTACAGTGTTCTATAAGTTGATTTTGCTTTTCTTTACCTGCATCTATATGACACTGCTTACCTAATCTGATATATTAACATTCTTAAATGGGGGGAAAAAAAGCTAATGTTCTGATTAGACCATTTAGGCACTAGTCATCTCTACCCTGGGCCTAAAACTTTTTCTCCTGGTATCTCTAAACTCTTTGGAAGTACAGAATTCTGGGTTTCCAGGAACCTCAAGGATATCTGGCCAAAGGTTTCTGCCATGGTACTATGATAGTGGGCTGTCCAGTTAAATCACTTGACAATACAGAGAGGGCATCTCTATGAAGTAACTGTTTAGAGCAGCAAGTAAAGAATTCAGGCAAAGTTAAATATTGAACTTTTCTACTTGAGAAGCTAATTTAGGAATTGCATGTTTATTACAAAAGGTGGAAAAGGGATCCAAACACTCAACTCCTTTCCCCCTTGCAAGATACAGCATTAAATGGAGTCAGTCTGTGTTCCAGAAACTGTCAATGAGAAAGATGTTGGAAATTATGACCAAAAAATGACTGATGTGATACAAGACAGAGAAAGAACACTAGATTAAGGGGCTTTTATTAGCCATAAGACCTTAAACATGCTTCTATGACTCAACGTTTCCCTAACTTTATAATGTGAGACATGTGATAGAAAGTCTCTATGGGATTAAAACTCTCATTACTCTCTTAAGTCTCTTATTTGTGATATGTCAAACAACTGAGTGATCACAGTCCTCAGAAAAAATTAAGAAAGAAATAAGTGCATACCATTACTTTAATGACTTCTTTTCTTGACTTTTCAATAATCTCTCATGGCCTTAGAATAATTTTTAGGTTGACCTAAGTAAATTATAGGATCTTCCTGTTTCCATCCTCCTCTATCCACAGTAAATAGTACTTCACCAAACTGGGAACTTCCTTAGTGGTTCAGTGGCTGAGACTCTGTAATCCCAGTGCAGAGGGCAGGGGATCAGTCCCTGGTCAGGGAGCTAGATCTCATACACTGCAATGAAAAGATGCTGCATGCCACAACTAAGATCTGGTGCACAATTTAAAAATAATATTTCATCAAACTGAACAAGCTGTTCAGGAGAAAGCTGTTGAGGGCAGTAGTAAAAATCTTAGAAAGCACACTCATTGCCCAAACCTTTCCTCTAGTCTCCTCCTGTGTTCACCTCCTAGACTCTCTAGTCCACTACTTAGCAACTCTCCCAGCACCACCTTTCTGTCTTTCTCAGGTAATTAATACCTCTAAAATCTCAAACAGACATTGTTTGTAAGATGGACATTGTTTCATTTCAGTTACTTGACAAATTTGTAAGTGTAGAAACTTCGAAAATATGTGTTTAAAAGTCAAAACGCCTTTTATTCATACTTTTAGTTCTTCCTTTCCCTGATATGACTAAAACATCAGAAAATGCCAGTAATATTATTAGTTCTTGGTCTTATTAACCAGATTGGAAGCTTATTATGTTACTAATCAGAGGAAGAGAATGAGAAATAAAAATAGCATGGGGGATGCATGCTGCTAAGTCACTTCAGTCGTGTTCGACTCTGTGCGACCCCATAGATGGCAGTCCACTAGGCTCCCCCGTCCCTCGGATTCTCCAGGCAAGAACACTGGAGTGGGTTGCCATTTCCTTCTCCAATGCAGGAAAGTGAAAAGTGAAAGTGAAATCTCTCAGTCGTGCCTGACTCTTAGCGACCCCGTGGACCGCAGCCTACCAGGCTCCTCCATCCATGGGATTTTCCAGGCAAGAGTACTGGAGTGGGTTGCATAGTAATAAATTAATTGAAATGTAACTAGCAGGGGGGAAGGAGAGAGAGGGAGAAATGGAAGAAGTAGAAGTAATAGAATGGAGAAATAAAAGATAAAAAGTCAAATCTAACTCAAAGGCTATAACTTCCCTGAAATCGAGACACGCAAGCAAAATAAACAACCTGCTTCCTCAGAGCTCCCCAGTATTTTTTTTTCTCCTTCATTTTACTAAGTGCAGAACACATGGTATACTAGCTGCCTGTGTGAGAGCTTTCTTCTACTGTCATAATTACCTTGAGGTCAAGAACCATGTCACATTCATCTTCGTAAAACCAAGGCATGTTTATATTTAATAAACATTGAACTTAAGTGAAAATTCCAACTGACAGGTGTAAATTAAAATTCCAAAGGCCGCAAAGTTGAGGCTGTCATTCTGTTTGTGCTTATTCTATAGCTGCCTTGTTGAGTCAGAGGCTGGGGAACTTTCCTCAAGTTTATGTTTGCTGGTACCGCTCACATCAATTAAATTCTTTGATTCTTATTTCAGTGCTCTACAAATCCTCCCGCTTGCTCAGGATTCCCAGGAAACAAGATTCATGAAGTCTCTATGGTTGAGTATTATGTCCAGGGCTTCAACGAAGATGTAGCAGATGTTATCCCTTCTTTAGGAAACTCACAATTTAGAGAGGTTGAGGGTAGAATTCAAAACATCTCTGAAATATGCATATTAATAGCATAAATATGAAGACCATCATTTTTCTCTCCTTCCTTCATTCCCCACTCTACATAAAATTTTATTCTCATTTGCTACCCTTCAAAGATTCCTGGTTTATTAGTTCCTCAATCTCCACCATCCTACTTTCTGATCCTATACACTTCAGAACATTTATAATCTGGCCACTACACATTTAAGAAGAAGGTGTAGAATTGAATCATTGTCATAGACTTGAATCACGCTCCAAAATGATAGGCAAAAATGAATCCCTGACATAATAATCCCCACCCAGGGGAGCGCAAAGTGTAATACTCATTTTAGTGCTATGATTGAATAATGCTCTTTTGGGTATTACAATCGAGTGATAATCATTTTCATTTCATATAAAAGTTAGAATTTGGTATTGTTTAGTATTTACTATCTAGTTTTATTTAGTATTAACTCTTCAATAATGCTAAATAGACATGTGTAAGAGGGGAAGACGCTAATACAAAATATCAAAACCTGAGGAACACAACAAGATTTTCCAAAAAGCACATTTGCAAACTCTTGCTTTGCCCTTTTCCAAACAGTGACAATAATATTTACATGAAGATAACTAAGATCATGGCATCCAGTCCCATCACTTAATGGCAAATAGATGGGGAACCAGTGGAAACAGTGAGAGGCTGTTTGCGGGAGGGGCTCCAAAATCACTGCTGATGGTGACTACAGCCATTAAATTAAAAGACGCTTGCTCCCTGGAAGGAGTTATGACCAACCTAGACAGCATATTAAAAAGCAGAGACATTACTTTGCCAACAAAGGTCTGTCTAATCAAAGCTATGGTTTTTCCAGTAGTCATGTAAGGATTTGGGAGTCGGACCATAAAGAAAGCTGAGCACTGAAGAATTGATGCTTTTGAACTATGGTGTTGGAGAAGACTCTTGAGAGTCCCTTGGACTGCAAGGAGATCCAACCAGTCCATCCTAAAGGAAATCAGTCCTTAATATTCATTGGAAGGACTGATGTTGAAGCTGAAACTCCAATACTTTGCCCACCTGATGGAAAGAGCTGACTCATTTGAAAAGACCCTGATGCTGGTAAAGATTGAAGGCAGGAGGAGAAGGAGACAACAGAGGATGAAATGGTTGGATGGCATCACCGACTCAATGGAAATGAGTTTGATCAAGCTTCAGGAGTTGGTGATGGACGGGGAAGCCTGGCGTGCTGCAGCCCAGGGGTCAAAAGGAGTCAGACATGACTAAGTAACTGAACTGAACGATCATTCAATAATCTATATTCCCATTTAATCATCTTATCATATTCCTAAATTCCATTTATTTTTCCTTCCTTTTTCTTTTTCTTTTTTTTTTTAAAGGGGGCAGAGCCCTCTCTCTTAAGACCTTTATTCAGCTACAGAATAGAGGCCACAGAATTACAGAATACAGAAAAATCTGTCTCCACATAGCTATGTGAAAATACTTACATTGAAGTCATACAGGACACCAAAATTGGCTGCTGATGCCTCCTCAGCCCTGGGAACCGTTTTCCTAGGTAAACTGCCATATGGCAAACCCCAGAGGTACTACATGGAAAAACAAAGAAAGCACTTGACAATTGGAAACAAAGTCTGAGCCACACATGTGATCACAAATGGTTTTGGTTAGAACTCTTCTGAAACTTTTTCATGGGGACTCTGCGGGTCTCCATGTGGGGTCCCCTTTTCTGGGAACTGACTACTAAATCTAGAGTTAAGAACAAAGGGAACCCTAAGGACCCTGAATTCTGACTTCAGCAGACCACCAGCAATTTAACCAACCACTTTGGCCAGAGGCTTGCTGAGAGCCCTACTACCCACCACCACTGCCATACTAGTCTCATTTAGGAGGTCTGGAAAGGAGAGAGGTGGCCTTTGGGGGACAATAGTTTTCAAAAAAAAACATACCACCCACATAGTCAGATGGGAATACCCCTCAGGGGTTAGGGTGGTGAAGAATCTCTCCCTCATGTCAAGGAAGAGAAGAACAGAGAGTCACTCATACAATTAGAGGGTGTCAACTAGCAGGGGCTTCCCTGGTGGCTCAGATGGTGAGGAATCTGCCTGCAAAGCAGACCTGGCTTTGATCTGGCTTCCCTGGTTTGGGAAGATCTCCTGGAGAAGGGAGTAGCTACCCATTCCAGTTTTCTTACCTAGAAAATCCCATGGACAGAGGAGCCTGGTGAAATACAGTCCACGGGGTCACAAAGAGTTTTACATGACTGAGCAACTAACACTTTCACTTTTTAACTAGGAAGGAAGACTGCACCCTGACTATGATGTCTACTTCATCACTGATTCAGGTTTACTGCCCAGACCTTGTGCTACCAGATTAGAAGATATGTGATTAGGGATGGAAGAAGTCAGTGATGGAACAGAGTAGGGAAAAATGCGTACCCCAGGGTAGGCACAAAATTGGCCAAGCGGATGCTGCTTCTTGTGCAACATGAAAACATCCCTTCTCTGGGGCTGTGGCCAGAGGAAGAGGAAGAACGTGGGTGGAAACCTAGGTGCAGAGATTGCCTGGGAAATGGCTGTGAATCAGCCGCTACTCCTCTCTCCACCCAAACTGCACAGCTTCCACAGCAGTCCTTCTGGCTTCCTTAGACAGAACAGAACAGAGGGTGGGTTCTACTCATGTTCTCTTTGCCCAGAGTTGGAGGCTACAGAAAACAGAGAAGACTAGGGTCTCCTGTTCACACAGGGAGCAGGAACTTAGGGCACAAGGGCAAATGCATCAGAGGAATGCTGAGTAAGGCTGCTGGGTGGAGGCCCCTGAAAAATCCAGCATTGTGGCCAGGAGGCAACCAGTCCTGCCCTCTGTTGATTCTGGAGTTGGTAATCAATGCCCAGAAAACAGGATGCCCCTCAACATCTAACACAACCTGGAAAAAAGCATCCAAAACCAATATACTTCCTAGTTCTGGGAACACATCGAATTGAACACATATTAGGTTCCTGCTCAGTCACTCAGTCATGTCCTACCCTTTACAGCCCCACGGACTGTAGCCTGCCGGGCTCCTCTGCCCATGGAATTTTCCAGGAAGAATACTGGAGTAGGTTGCCATTTCCTTCTCCAGAAGATCTTCCCAACCCAGGAGCATCCTACAATTTTCTACAGTTGGAATGAATTAGCAACAACCTTTCATTCCTCCACATGGAGGCAGCATGGTGTAGGGGGAAAAGAGTAAATGCAGCTGATAAGATTCTGTGTATACCCTGCATCTGAAACCGAGAAGCATCGTAGTAATGGGTGATAGAGTTTCAGGTTTCCTTAGAGAAGAGCAAAAACAAAGTTGGGGTTAACTCAAAATAGGTGAAAAACATTCTGCTGCATTGCTTAAAGTTTTTGCTTAGGAGATGTACTATACTTATGACCTCAGACATCTTAGGACTTTTGATCTAAGTCCACCATCTTCTACAAGCCAGATAGTCATATAATCCTCCAAAATATCTCAAAGATTATAAAACTAGCGAAACAGGGTGCAAAAGCTTGTTACATAAGAAGGACACTCATTCCAGATCAGCTTTAAAAAAATAAAATAAAATCACAACCTCTTTACTCTGTGATATCAGCTAAGTCCAATGAGCATTATATGACTCAGATTCCACATTTTTAAAATGGAGAAAGAAAAACTTGACTATATTCTACTTTATAAATTTGTTGTGAGGCTCAGTGAGTAAAAGAAGTGAAAGTATTTTGCACATTAAAAGCTCAAACTCATTAAGCATATAAGGCACTAGTCTTATTCTTGTGGGGTGGCTTGATACAAAAGCTGGCTCTGATTTGAAACCACAGGGATAAAAAGTCACTCAAAACAATTAGTTTTGGCTGTTGCCAATGGTGTATTGAACAAACTGGCTTTTGAAATACTGATATCTGGAAAGATCCTTTGTAGGTTAAGTAAAGCCTAACCCAACATGCATGGTAAGCATCCAAAGAAGTCAGAGTCATTTAATTTCTTACGGTTAAGTACATAACCTCAGTCTCGTTTCTTAGTCTTAGTTACTTGGTCCTAGTACAGCCTTGACATACTCCTTTTCCTATTTGGAACCAGTCTCTTGTTCCATGTCCAGTTCTAACTGTTGCTTCCTGACCTGCACACAGGTTTCTCAAGAGGCAGGTCAGGTGGTCTGATATTCCCATCTCTTTCAGAATTTTCCACAGTTGATTGTGATCCACACAGTCAAAGGCTTTGGCATAGTCAATAAAGCAGAAATAAATGTTTTTCTGGAACTCTCTTGCTTTTTCCATGATCCAGCGGATGTTGGCAATTTGATCTCTGGTTCCTCTGCCTTTTCTAAAATGAGCTTGAACATCTGGAAGTTCATGGTTCATGTATTCCTGAAGCCTGGCTTGAAGAATTTTGAGCATTACTTTACTCTTGTGTGAGATGAGTGCAACTATGCAATAGATTGAGCATTCTTTGGCATTGCCTTTCTTTGGAATGAAAACTGACCTATTCCAGTCCTGTGGCCACTGNCTCTGTTTGGAAGTTAATCTTAAAATAATTTAAATGATAGTTTAAATGATGGTTCTTTGTACCTCTCCAGAGAGAACTCTATCCATAGTATGGCTACATGCATTCATATAGATTCAAATATGATTATATGGTTTATTATTTAACATAATAGTTAAAATCCATTACTGGAACAGTACAAAATAAAATAGGGCATTCTTCACTAATCATCAAAGCATATCAAATTTGAGCTCTTCTACAGAAATCTACCAGGAGGCCAGGTTTTTCACTAGCTCTCGGTTGAAGGCCATTGACTCAGGGTATTGACTGAGGGAAATTGGAAAGAAGATACAATTTTTAGAGCTGCTTCTCAGAAAGTATAATATATAACACTTAAATACAAATTGCAGAAATAATAGAAGGAAACTACAAACAAAATAAAGCAATAAGTCAAATAAATCTATCTAAACAAGTAGTACTGTTTTCTCCTTGCTTTAGGTTATACAATTATTAGATAATTAACATGTTAATAAAATGCATAATGGCAAAAGTTAGGACACCTAGTACTGAATGGAAGCGTAGCATTTAAATGCTTAACTCTCTTTTCAAAGTTCATAAATTTTAGTCACAGCACAGATAAACTTTTAATACCAGTTCTGTAGAAAACTAAGGCATGTCTGCCTGAGGGCACAGGATCTGTGCTGACTGAATGGACTTCTCTTTCCCTGGATGTGTTTGTGATTGCTGATCTCATTAATAGATCCCCAGGAGGAATGCTAGCCTTCCTTTGCCTAAAGCCCTTTGAAGGACCTCATCTGAAACAACTGCCTTGCAAGAAGATATCAGTTCTTCTTAAAACTCACCTCTACCAGCTNGTGATTGCTGATCTCATTAATAGATCCCCAGGAGGAATGCTAGCCTTCCTTTGCCTAAAGCCCTTTGAAGGACCTCATCTGAAACAACTGCCTTGCAAGAAGATATCAGTTCTTCTTAAAACTCACCTCTACCAGCTTTTCTGCTTCCACATTCATAATCTGAGACAAATCGCTATACATTTCAGATGGTTGCAATGTCTGACTCTAGAAGAGGGAGCATTTCCACTGAAAGGTTTTACCTACTGATATCGGCAGAACCTGGAGAACGTGTAGGGAAATGCATTTTAAGACAAGAGAGAAAGAAATGTAAAATTTATCAAGATGGGTGCACTTAGCATAGAATTTTGCATTCAGTGTGTTACCTCAATAAGCTAGTATTTAAAAATTTACTTGGTTATCTGAAAGACAAGACTCAACACTTTCTGGGATGTCAGAATTGTTAGAACTTTCTTGGCAGGATGCAGAGGAAAGAATTCAAAAACTTAAGGTTAGAATGATAAATTTGATTTATCATATCAATTTTTGCATACAGCCCACTTAGCTCCTAGGAGGACTACGAGGGCATACTTCTATCTAAGGTATCAAGAAATGACTTAAATAAGGGTGGCACCAGCATCCCTGAAAGAATTTGTGTGGCTTTTCTCTGTAATCCGGGAATGATGGCAAAAGATACAGCCACAGAAAAAGGTTCCTTAATTTCATTAGTGGATGATGGTGTCCAGAAATGGGAGATGATTAAGTGGCGAGGCTTAAGTGCCTATGATAAGATCGATGCTATTATCGGAATAGATGTTGGGTCTATAACCCCATTCAGGATGGTTTGATTTAGCTGGTAGAAATCTTTGGGAGTGGTTGTGACGTCCCTGTGACTAAAGCTGGTGAACAGGCTTACTGAGATGAACTTAATACATAGAAGTAGGGGAAAAAATAAAACATCCTTGAGTTCTGTGCATGGAGATCTGACTTAAGACATCAGAGGGAGAAAAGCATAATTCTGCATTCGATTCCCAAGCCAGTACAACATTCAGTTTCCTGAGTGAATGCTAAGCAGAGGCTCCTTGAAGAAGGACCCTGCAAGACTTTCCCAAGTATGATCTACAGTTCTTCTTCTCAGCATTTCCTCAAAGTGGCTATTTATCAGAGTGACTGTGTATTGGGCAAACAACCACCTAGACTTTTCAGAGATTACAGCACACCTCTTAAAAATGAATGCAAACATGAATCTTTGTAGACCTGATATATCACTTAGAGTACGGGTTTAGGTAGTTCAGTTGGTAAATGAAGTTTANTCCCTTGGTATCTCTAATTTTCTTGAAGAGATCTCTAGTCTTTCCCATTCTATTGTTCTCCTCTATTTCTATCCATTGATAGCTGAGGAAGGCTTTCTTATCTCTCCTTGCTATCCTTTGGAACTCTGCATTCTGATGCTTATATCTTTCCTTTTCTCCTCTGCTTTTTGCAAAGTTGCATTAAATAGTATCTTTTTGAAAGCAAACTTGGCAAACTAAATACATGCAACTCACAAGATGTCAAAGCCTTTCTCTTGAGTAATTAATATTTGGGCATAGGGACCACCTTGGGAATCTGATAGAATCTGTGAAACTTTCCACAGAGAAATGTACATTTAAACATGCACACACATTTTACTTATTATTTCAGGAGGCCACATACTCTTCGGAGAAGAATTAGGACCTTTGGTTGATGGACACCATTTTGAAGATTAATTTGTTACAGATACTATTACTCTAACCACGTAAGTAGCTAGATAGGCATTCTGCTCTTAAAGAGTGGAGTCTTTTTAGTAGAGTGCTTGCATTAGAAGCTTGTTACAGCATGTTTATAAACTAGAAGTCAGAATCTTACCTCTGGCAACATGATAAGGCTGAATGTCAGGATAAAGAGAACCATGTTTACTCCATACATCCATCTCAAGAAGAGGAAGTATGAAGCCACTGATGAGCCAAACTGACCTATTAAAAAGAAAATAAAAGTTGGAGAGAGGGGGCAAAACAAGACAAAAGCCAAGTTGTGGTATCTTCCAAATTGAGTCATCTCATCGCAACACACAGTTTTTTTTTTCACTTTTACAGGCTCTAGCATTTTTTTTCCTATCCAGAAAGAGAAAATGTTAACATGATGAAAGTAGATGTGCATTCTACACAATGACTGCATCTTTAGAGTCCATCTTCCCGCCTTTTGCTTGGCAGCCAGAGTTGCCATTTGAAGAGTTCATTTTATTCTTTGAGTTAACACAGTTAAGTGAGAAAAGGTATATAAACTGGTTGTGTTACTGAGCCCAAGCTCATACTTCTCACCACACAACAGGCCAATAAACCAAGAGATGAGTTGTTGGGGCAAGGGATAATGACTTTATTCAGAAAGCCAGAAAACCAAGAAGATGGTGAAGTTATGTCCCCAAAGAACTATCTGCCTGGTTTAGAAGTTAGGCTTCCTTTATACTAAAAGGGGAGGGAAAAAAGTCAGACATTTCCTAGTTCCAGCTAGCTTCCAGAGGGAATGCATTAATTTCTTCCTTCCCTTAGTCATTTATAGGTGGACCTCGTGAGAATGTTCCTCATGAGCTAAACAGAGATATTTTAGCTTAAAGCTCATTACCTGGAAGGCAGGATTCCCAGAAATGGGCCATTATATATTATTTAAACTTACAGGCAACATCCCTTTAGTGGTTAACATAACAGAATACAAAAATTCCTCCCTAGTACAGTTATTACAATGCCTGGCCAGTAGTTAGCTATCATTATAATTATAATTACTGTGCTTCTTCCTCTTTTTTTCTCAAGCAACAATATTCTTTCCAAAGTTTACCACATCTTCTATGGAGAGAAGCCTGGCGGGCTACAGTCCATGATGTTACAAAGAGTTGGACATAACTGAGTGACGAACACACACACACATTCTATAGACCATCCCGTGCTGTTCTGAGCAGATGGGGCATTTCATGGATAGTGCAGAAGCTGAAGTCCATTCATTCACTTTTCACATGTTTACCTTCTGTCAGGAATTATCTTAGATGTGAAACATAATATCAGAGACAGGATTGCTGCCCTAATACAACTTATATTTTACTGAGGTGTGGAAACAAGAAAAATGCAATAATTTAAAAAGACATAAAGAAGTATACATCCATAATATATACTACATTACATTATAATCATATATTTATAAAAGTATATATAATAATTTATCCAGATCAGTCCTAGAGGGAAGAAGGTAAAATACTGAAAGGGGTTGCTTTAGATGGGTTTGTAGAGGAAGGTCTGACTCTCATGTGAGCTTGGCCTCATCTTAGTAAGCAGAGGCTGAAATGAAAGAAGGTAACATTTGAGCAGAGATCTGAAGTTAAAGGAACAGGCAGCAATGCCCAGAGCTGGGGAAGAGCAGCTCAAGCAGAGGAAAATGCAGGGACAAATATCATGAGGGAAGCCAGAGCTCAGGACAATTGAGGAACAAACCTAAAGGCTTCTGGTTGGAGTACAATGAATAAAGGAAAATGGAGATGGATGCAGATGAAGAAACCAAACGACAGTGTGTGTAGGGCCTCTTAAGGAAAGGTAAAAAGTGGGCGTTTTATTTTAAATGTGATGAAAAGTCATTGACAAATGTTAAGCAGTGGGGGTGGGCAGGGAGATTTCACATTTTAACACTCACTTCAGGCCTGGGGAATTAATTAGGAAGGGGGCAGGTAAGAATGTGCTGTCAACTCACAACTCAGAGAAAGTAAAGTGCTCTGTCCAATTCTTATTGACTAAGAAAAACCAAACAAAAGCATTCTCTTAAATCAGAGAATGGAAAAGGAAGAAAAAACTGAATTTGAGTCTCAGGTTGAAATTTCACAGATTAATAAAAGCCAACGTCCTTTAAAATTCAATAGCAAGTACTAGTTTCCCAGTCTTCCTAATTTTCATTTTCATTGCCCAAGAAAAACCAGGGAATACTCTCAGCTATTCTCTGCATCAGGCCCTTTGTCCTGACTCATTCAGCAAAGCACCTCCTGGGGAACACTGGTTTTCTTGGAGTCTCTAGCTTTGAAGCATTGCTGATGGNTACTAGTTTCCCAGTCTTCCTAATTTTCATTTTCATTGCCCAAGAAAAACCAGGGAATACTCTCAGCTATTCTCTGCATCAGGCCCTTTGTCCTGACTCATTCAGCAAAGCACCTCCTGGGGAACACTGGTTTTCTTGGAGTCTCTAGCTTTGAAGCATTGCTGATGGAGAAGCATTATTACAGGAGGAAGGAAGTTAATATGAGCAAATGTCAGCCTCTGCTTACTAAGATAAAGCCAAGCTCATATGACAGTCAGATCTCTATTTCCAGAATTTAGTCCATTCTTTAGGTATCATCTTACTTACTCTCAGAACACAGTGAGAGTTTTTATAGAAACTTAAGAGGAATTCAATGTCCAATTGGACATTGTGCATGCATGAATGCATGTTAAATTGCTTCAGTCATGTTAAACTCTTTGCAACCTTATGTATGAACTGTAGCCTGCCAGGCTCCTCTGTCCATGAAAGTTTCCAGGCAAGAATACTGGAGTGGGTTGCCATGCCCTCCTACAGGGGATCTTCTTGACTCCAGGACTGAATCCATGTCTCTTATGTCTCCTGCATTGGGAGGCAGGTTCTTTACCACTAGCACAGCCTGGGAAGCCCCAGTTGGACATTTTGTATTTGGATTCATTTCATTTTGTAGAGGGGTACTGAGTTCTACAAAATTTCTAAAAGTGTGTGCTGTTGATAAACATGCCCCCCAGGTGTTGTAACTGGATGCACTGGTCTTTTGAAGCAGATGCTCCTCTCCTAGGACATCTGATCATCCACCTGGCTCCCAGTGATTTCATATCATTTCATGGTTGTTATCTGTGTTCTCTGGTAACAACTACCCAAGGGCTGCCTCAGCCAGGTTCACTCATCATGTTTTATTGACAGCAGTGGACTTCCAGCTTATTAGTCATTACAGTTATTCATTAACTGAAGAACATTTGTCTCTAGGTTTCCGTGGCAAGCTTTGCCCTGAAAATACATATGAAACCCTCTGATATAGAGTTCTGGGCATAGGATACTGACCCATCCTTCCTTCNGTGTCCTAAGTCACTTCAGTAGTGTCTGATGCTTTGTGACCCCATGGACTGTAGCCCATCAGGCTCCTCTGTCCATAGGATTTCCAGGCAAGAATACTGGAGTGGTTGCCCTTGCTTCCTCCAAGGGATTGTCCCTGCTCAGGGGTGGAACCCACCTCTCTGATGTCTCCTACATTATCAGGTGGGTTCTTTACCACTAGCACCACCTGGAAAGCCCAAAAAGTGAATGACCAGGATGTAAATCTGCTGCTCTCTTTTCCCTGTACCAAAGCCAGATAACAATAATGGTCTCAAAAATGACCAGTGCAAGTTCCAGGACACACTACCCATACCTCAGCAATCAGTGTGTTTCTAGAGGCCATTTTCCATAATTATAATAACTCTGATTTCTGCTCTATAAGATTATATAATATATGTCTTCATGAGTGTAAAGATGTTGTGGGGCCTAATGCTTATATAATCTTGGAGGTACACCTTAAGAAAAAGGATAAGGGTCCATCGTATAAGTATCCCAAATTCTTTTCCTTTTCATTCTAAAGTCACCTTTGCAANATATATGTCTTCATGAGTGTAAAGATGTTGTGGGGCCTAATGCTTATATAATCTTGGAGGTACACCTTAAGAAAAAGGATAAGGGTCCATCGTATAAGTATCCCAAATTCTTTTCCTTTTCATTCTAAAGTCACCTTTGAAATTATTTCTGCAATATATACTAAGGAATGCTTGGAAAATATAAAGCATTCGTAGACAATTGAAATACTGAGAAAGTACTTGAAATTAGCAAGCAGAAATTACTAAGAAGAGAGTTTATTTCTTCAGGCTAAATTTAACAAGATTGACAGAATTGAATTTTAACCCAAAGAATAATTGGGAAATCATAAATCTTANTAGCACCATGGCCCACCCTTTCTCCGTCCCCCATACACAATCCCTGGCAAATAAGTATAAATATATACCTAAAAGCAAAAAAGAGAAGCAAATTAAAATATTTCAAAAAATACCCCTTACATCATATATGGCCTTCTCTGGTGGCTCAGATAGGAAAGAATTTGCCTGCAGTGCAGGAGACCTGGGCTCAGTCCCTACATCAGGAAAATCTCTTGGAGAAGGAAATGGCAACCCACTCTAGCATTCTTGCCTGGAGAATTTCAAAGAGGAGCCTGGCAGGCAGGCTAGAGTCCATAGGGTCGCAAAGAGTTAGACACAACTGAGCAACTGAAGATGCACAAAGACATCCACCCTATATATAATCCATATATATTATGGGTGAAACATACATTCAACTCCAAAGCTTATAAACTCGAGTTTTTAGACTTGAAAGTGGTTTCACCACAATTTTTTTGGGAGGTAGAGAAGTGACAACAAAGGTTTTCTCAGCCAAATCCTAGGTAGAAAAAAATGAATTGTAGGAAAATAGATTTAATCAAAGCTAGAGTGGTTGTAGAAAAGATCCAGACACAGGTTAAAGAAACTGAGAAGTCCAGAAGGCAATGTTCCTTCTGTGTGACACCTACCAATGGCAGAGGAAGAAAGAACACTAACAAAACAAAGTACAAAGATCATAAAGAACAAATGATCATTGAGAACAAATCAATGCATTGACATCAAAGTTCCATACGCCCTTTCCCTTTCTCAAAACAAAAATGAAAAAGAAGACATTTTCCCTCTTCATATTCACTTAGCCCAGTGGTTCTATTCTCCCAGAGATTGTTGACTGAAACTGGCATTTCCTAAAAAAAAAAAAANTTTGAAAATAAAGTCTTGAGTCTTGCACCGATGCTGGGCTCCCCCATGTCGTTCTTTTCTCCCCTTTTCCGGCTGAATTCCCGTCTGGAGTGCGGAGGCTCGCCAAGTCTACTTACTTGCCTTAGCTTCTAAGATCCACGCGAGAGGGAGCCCAAGGCAGGGCACCCTCCGCTATTCAAGTGAGTGCCAGTGGCCTAACGTAGATGGTGCAAACCTCTTGTCTCAAGGTTTTATTAGTTTTCCGCATAAACCAAGTTATTCAGCATCTTTTCTCCACTAATTCTCCTACTACACTATCCTTTCTTAATCTCTTTATATTTCTAATTAAATAGTCCTTTTCCAGACTCCGACTCCATCCCCGCTTTGAATTCCCTGGATCCACTGGGGATTCCCTGGATCCACCAGGGCTGGACCCCGGCACCCCTGGAAACTGTTGGGGTGGGGAGGCTAATGGTGTAAAACTCTTGCTGTGCTGAGAGTTGAAAGGTATCCTAGAACACTGGTCCAACCCTTCACTTTGCAACAATAGTAAACAGGCTCGTGGAGAGGAAGCCGCTTGCCTAAGGTCCCTCTGCTGGTGAGTGACAGAGCTGGGACTGGAGCCCAGGTCGGCACAACCCCAGGAAAGATGCATTTTCTGCCACAGCTACCTTCAAGCCTCCCACCTAATTCCCACCCAAGTCATCTCTCCTTTCAAAAGCCCGTCTCTTCTGTAGTTTTCCCTGAGCTCTGCTCTGTGAATTCACGTACTTTTGGCCAGTCTGCCAATATAACATCTCTGGTTTTGAGCCACAAGATGTCAAGGTTCTAGTCCAAGACAGCCTGCACTAAAAAGCCCCTACTGTTATGCCAGGCACAGTGTTAAACACGAGAAATGAGAAGATGAATAAGCAGAGTCACTGTCTTTAAGGGCTTCTCTGATGCCTCAGTGGTAAAGAATTTGCCTGCCAATGCAGAGATGTGGGTTTGATCCCTGAGTCAGGAAGATCCCTTGGAGAAGGCATGGCAACCCTCTCCAGTATTTGGCTTGAGAAGTCCAATGGACAGAGGAGCCTGATGGCCTACAGTCCATGGGGCAGCAAAAAGTTGGACATGACTTAGCGACTACACCATCCTTAAAGATTCACACGTGGNATCCCTTGGAGAAGGCATGGCAACCCTCTCCAGTATTTGGCTTGAGAAGTCCAATGGACAGAGGAGCCTGATGGCCTACAGTCCATGGGGCAGCAAAAAGTTGGACATGACTTAGCGACTACACCACCACCACCAACACCATCCTTAAAGATTCACACGTGGCCAGCAGGGAGCATCTGGAGTTCTTTCGACAAATCACCTGAACCCCTCCTGTTAAATATTTCCTCCCTCTAAATCTTTAGGATGTGTCGGGCAGCTTAGGAAGTAGAGGTCACCTGGTTACGCTGCCATCTGTAAAGTACTGTTTTGGGCCTGGGGGAGAGAATCCCCATTTTCCCATGCTCCAGGGTAAGAAAGAAAGGCTTCCAGTTTACTAATAGATCTAGAGTCAGATAACCTGGATTTGAGTCATAGCGCTACCATTTACCATCTATAAGACCGTAAGAAAATTATCTAACTTTTCTGAATCAAGGCTCATGAAACCGCCCTTGTAAGACTGTTGTGCAAATCAAAGCAAGTAAGTAACTTCCCCAGCCCCTTGCCTGGCACACAGGGAACCTCACTAATGCTACTTGCCTGATCTTTCTCTTGAGCTCTGGCCTTACATGGCTTTGTGCCATCCCCAGCATGATAGTTTCAAGGCTTGTTTGATGAGAAACTCACTGTTGATTCCCTTCTGGGCCTGAGAAGGGGTGGATGTCCACCTTCTTCCTTCCAAGTGTGACTTTTGACCTCAAGTCTGCCGGATTTAGACCCTCAGCCCCTCACTCAACGCAGCATCCCTTCCTGTCATCTATGTGCTCTCCAGCATTCCCAAGGAATGGGCTACCCTGATCTAAGCCTCAATTCTGGTTTGAAGAAGTAAAAATGAAGAGAAGGCATGTGGGTGATACTTCCTGCAAAAGAGAAAACCCTCTTCCGCTTGATGCATTGTGAAAGACACATAGGATTTAAAGTCAGAAGACACAGGGAATCTTCTGGTGGTTCAGTGGTTAAGACTCCATGCTTCCAGTGCTGGGTCATGGCTTTGATCCCTGGTCAGGGAACTAAGATCTCACATGCCGTGTGGCATGGCCCCCCCAAAAGTAATAATAATAAAAAATAATAAAGTCAGAAGACACATGTTGGATACCCAATTCTTCACTAATTGTCTAGATGACTCTACTCACGCTAAGCTTGGGCTTCCTTATCTGTAAGAATACAACGCTATTTTATTTAGTTGTCTTAAA
Source organism: Neotragus pygmaeus (assembly GCA_006410875.1). Lineage (NCBI taxonomy): Eukaryota > Metazoa > Chordata > Mammalia > Artiodactyla > Bovidae > Neotragus > Neotragus pygmaeus. The sequence continues at coordinate 144,374 of SJYV01015540.1, read as the reverse complement.
GGTTAAATTTGAAAAGACACATAAAGGATCATAACAAAAAGGAAAGCATCACATCAATATTACTATTCTGCTTCCCTTCCTGTTCCTCTAACACATCTCAAGGACAGGCCTGGGCCAACTCTAGGGGAAGGCAGTTTTCCCCTTGCAGAGCCTCTGAGTCCTGCCTCATCCTCTGTAATCTGGAAGAGCAGCGTCTTCTTCTCTCTGCTTAGCTGGGGGAGGCAAGGGTGGGTCCCAGAGCGGGGATATCAGAACTGTCTCCTCCATCTGTCTGCTGGGGAGTGCTCTTGGCAAGGAGCAGCCCTCCAAATGCCGGAGGTGAAATCCATCATGGGGCCCCGGACTGAGATAAGATAGAGGAACGTAAATCAAGGCTCCCTGAGATAAGCAGGCAGCTTGGGGCCTAAAATATGCAGCTCTCCTGCCAGCTGCCCACTTCTACAAAGCTGCAAAGCAAAGAGCTACACTAGGCGGGGAGGAAATTCACACCCTGGGATCTTCTTAGAAAAGAAAGAGGGACCCCAACCTTCTCTCTCTCCGTCATCAAGTTCCAGCCAGAAAGGAGGAACAAGCATATTTACTGAGCCCCTTAGAGCAAAACAACAACAAACAAACATACTCCCCCAGCCCAAAATGGTGAGACCTACTGGTATCAGATTCTTTTTTTGTTGTTGTTAAAATAAAGTAAAACTTTTATTTAAAATATTATGAGGTTAAAAAAAATGGTATGATAGTCAAGGATACGTTTCAGATAGTAAAACATAAAGTCAAAGAGATAAAAAAGAGATAGCAAATTAGAAAAACATCAAGGAGGTCCAACATCCAGCTTATAGGAAGAACAGAGAAAACAGAAAAGTATAATACCAAAAACAAACCACAGCAACCAGATTTTGAAGACCGAGCTGAGCCTTTGCTTGAAAGGATCCAGGAGGGTCAAGCACAATAAGTGAAGATAAGCACAGTAAGTGAAATTTACACTGGTAAATGTCAAATCTCCAGAAATGAAAAAACAAAAGGATCCCCAAAGCTTGTGGGAGCAGGGGAAGAACTCTGAATGGCACAGTATTGCTAGGAAACAGAGGTGCTTGTACAACTTGAGAGCTTTCTGGTTTTAGCTTATGTATGGCTGCACGGGGCTTTCACTGCTCGTGCGCACTTTTCTCCAGCTGCATCGAGCTGGGGCTTCTCTCCAGCTGGGATGCACAGGCTTCCACTGTGGTGGCTTCCTGTGTTGTGGAGCACGGCTCTAGGTGCGTAGGCCTCAGTAGTTGCGGCTCCCGGGCTCCAGAGCACAGCTTTGGCACATGGGCTTAGTTGCTCCAAGGCATGTGGAATCTTCCCAACCAGGGGCTGAACTCATGTCTCCCGTGGGACGTGTGTTTGGAGGTGCTGATTCTTCTGTGCACACAGACAAGACAGACAGGGAAGGCGTCTGGGGAGAGGTCAGGGTTGGCACCTCTGTGCCACTGTCCAAGTTCAAAGCTGAAAGCCCAAGGGTAGGATGCCCGTTCAGCTCACTGGCACTGCTTTGCGTGGAAGGCTTTAGGAAATTCCAGAACATGGCATTAGATTCTAAGGGCAAAGTTTTGGGGGGAAGTCAGGCAGCCTGGGTTCAAATCCTGACACCCATTGTGTAATCTTGAACCTTTCAACCATCTCCCTCATCTCTATGAATGTCAATTTCCAACAGAAAGGATTTACAGAATTTACAGAACAATTAATTTACAGAACAATTTTGAAGACTAAGTATGATCACTTTTGTAGAGCATTTGTAAAATGTCATAGGAAGTGCTTCATCAATGGTAGCTATACCTATGCATCATGTAGTTATATATAAGACTGGTAGTGATCTGTGACAGGAGTGTCATCACGATATGTAAAGAGCTGCTTCTCCCCCACCCCTTCCCCCTTATCGCATATGTGTATGTGTGACAGAAAACCCGTTAACAGACACCTAGAGAGCCCTCTCGGAATGGAACTCGTTGGTAAGTCCAATCTTTTCATAAGTCCAGCAAACTTAATCTAAGTACCCGATTAACACAATCAGCTACACAGTACTGTACTGGGTTTATAACATTTTTCCCACAAATAATATATAATGAACAAACATACACACACAGAGAAAACATTTTTAATCTTCCAGTCCAGTACCTTGAAAAGTGCAGCAGTACGGTACAGCTGGCATAGGGGGTCTGGCCTCGAGTGAACAGGCAGAAAGAGTTACTGATGGAGAAGGGAGACGGGATGGGAGAGGGTAGAGCTGAAGGATCGTCAGCAACAGGAGGTGGAGGACGAGATGCAATGTCACTAGAGCCTGATGTTGATGGAACTCATGTTCACATCTTTGAAAGTTTGCAGCTTGGATGTTTCTGCGTAGGGAACTTACTGTAATGACCAAAGTGGGCATCCCCACGGGCAGACTCATTTCTGCCTTGGAAATAAACCCTCATCTCCTTAGCTGTCCTCCTAGCCACATAGTCATGCTTCCCTCCTTCATTATCAGTCAAGGCAAAATCACTTAGTTTGTATCTGGGTTGGGAGGATGGTGGGGGAAGTTGGTCTCTTGGTCTCTGATCTAAAGATACCAATCTGATTTGAGAGGGAACCAACAAACTTGAGGTATTTCCAGGAGTTAGGAAACCAAGACTCAGTTCTGTAGAAGCTCACGATAGAATTGAAATGGGTTTGTTGCAGGAAAGGGGACCCCTTCCAGGGCCCAAAACTGGGCTCTTGTCTAACACTCAGAAAAGAATTGTCCAAGGAGACACATGTGCTGACAAAGCAAGAGATTTTATTGGGAAAGGGCGCCCGGGTGGAGAGCAGCAGGGTAAGGGAACCCAGGAGAACTGCTCTGCCGCGTGGCTCGCAGTCTTGGGTTTTATGGTGATGGGATTAGTCCGGGTGGTCTTTAGCCAGTCATTCTAATTCAGAGTCTTTCCTGGTGGTGCATGCATCGCTCAGCCAAGATGGATGCTAGCGAGAGGGAGTGTGGGAAGTGGACGGACACGCGGTGTCTCCTTTCGACCTTTCCCTAACTCTTTCGGTTGGTGGTGGCTTATTAGTTCCGTATTCCTTATCAGGATCTCCTGTCATAAAACAACTCACGCAAATGGTTACTATGGTGCCTGGCCAGGGTGGGTGGTTTCACTCAGTGTGCTTCCCCTAACAGGTTCATGGGGAATTGGAGGAGGGGATGTGGGCAAGTACGGGAGGGTCCTGAAAGAAAGTTAAAGTGAAGTTGCTCAGTCGTGTCCGACTCTTTGCGACCCCGTGGACTGTAGCCCACCAGGCTCCTCCGTCCATGGGATTCTCTAGGCAAGAATACTGGAGTGGGTTGCCATTTCCTTCTCCAGGGGATCTTCCCGACCCAGGGATCAAACCCAGGCCTTCTGCATTGCAGGCAGGCGCTTTAACCTCTGAGCCACCAGGGAAGCCCCAAAAGGGTCCTGAAAGATGGGCAAAAGCATGAGAATGGACTGACCCTGTCGGCCAAGGGGACCCTTTACGGCTTCTTGAGCAAGGAAATTCCTTGAGGGATGTGGCGTGTCTGCTGGGGCAGACTGACAGACCGCCTAAGAAAGTCACAGAGTGGGACATAAGTTCAAGGCTTGGCTCAGCCACTTCCTGACTGCACAGGTGATGCCCAGAGAGTTATCTGACCTCTCTCTGGGGTTTCCCAGTTACAGTAACAAAGCCGAGCTCCAGGCTTGTCGTGTTACCTGGTAACACACCTAAGCCCACTTGCTGCAAATGAATGGATTATGATGCTGGAATGGGTGTGGGGGCCCTGCAGGAGGGGGCTCTAGCTGCGGATGGGCAGGCCGTGTCCCTCCTGCTGCCTTGCTCTGCTGGGGGCCGGGGAGAAAGCGTCCCCTCCCGTAGACTTGAGCCCTCTCTGGGGCTAAAACTGACAGTAAGAGGCAGACAGCTGAGCAGATCAGGGAGTGACAGAACAGGAGTGGATATACAAATAGACAAGACGAACGATCCCCATTGTATACACAAGAGCCTTTGGTAACACTCAGCCAATTAGAAAACTAATCTAAACAGCCACCGGCTTCCCGTCTCTTCAGAGCTCCTTCAAACAGCTGCTCGGGCTGCACTTGCTGCTGCGCCCAGCAAGCGTCCCGGGTCTGCTCTTTGGTCTGCTTCCCCACTTGCACCTCAAGGGCTCCTCAAGAGCAAAGGATCGTGTCTTCTCCACCCCCTGGACTTCCTCTCGGGCCCCGCTTCCTGCCTGAGCAGTGCTTCTCTGTCATCATCTCTGAAGCCCTCGCCGGTGCCCGGTCACAGGGACTGGCTAGTCCTGCCCAGGTTACAGTGCCCTTCATGTGGGAGGCAGAGAAGACGGCGTAAGAACAAAGCCTTTAAAGTCTGACAAGTGTGAGTTCAAACTCTCCTCGACCTCTCGCTACTGTGGTCTCTCTGAGACTCTGTTATCTCACCCAGAGAGAGGCAGTAGTGTACCTCCTAAATAGGGATTGGGCTTCCCCGGTGGCTCTGACAGTGAAGAATCTGCCTGCAGTGCAGGAGGTCAGGAAAATCCCCTGGAGGAGGGAATGACTACCCCCTCCAGTATTCTTGCCTGGAGAATCCCATGAAGACAGGAGCCTTGCAGGCCACAGGCCATGCGGTCCCAAAGAGTCAGACACGACTGAGGGACTAACACTTTCAATTTTTTCAAATAGTGATTGAAAGCAAACATGTATAAAAGAACCTAGCACACTATAAGTGCGTGTAAGTACACCGCACTTGCCGTAACTATTGGGATGGTCATTGTTAACTGAGTCTTCTGAAGGCAGGAAACCACTGGACTTGTGTGTCAGGCAGACTCTCAGATGGTCGTGGACAATCCACATGTCCTGGTATTCACATTTCTGTGAAATCCCCTCCCTTGAGACTGGCGGGACCTACTACTTGCTTCTAATCAATAGAACATGGCGAAAGTGATGTGACGTCATTTCTATTATTACGCTACACAAAGCTGTGACTTGCTCTTGTTGCCGTTTCGTTGCTCAGTCGTGTCCGACTCTTTGCAACCCCATGGACTGCTGCCCACCAGGCTCCTCTGTCCATGGGATTTCACAGGCAAGAGTACTGGAGTGTGTTGCCATCCAGGGGACCCAAGGGATCTTCCTGATCCAGGGACTGAAACCGCATCTCCTGTATCGCAGGCGGTTTCTTGACCTTTGAGCCACCTGGGACACCCTACTTGCTTGCCTGCTCTATCGTCTCCAGCTTGTGCTTGGGGCAAGGACTGAGGGCAGCCTCTGCTGAGGACAAGTTGGCCACCGAGGCCCTCAGTCTAACAATTCTTAATCTGCTAAACTCTGCCCACTATCATCTGAGCCCGGAAGCAGATCCTTCCCCAGCGGAGCCTGCAGACGAGGCTCCAGCCCTGGTCAAAGCCTTGATCAACCCCCGTGTGAGATCCCCTGAAGCAGAGGGCCCGGCTAAGCTATGCTGGACTTCTGGCCCACAGAACCCATGAGAAAATAGACATGTATTGCTTTAAGCCACTGAGTTTTATGGTAATTTGTTACACAGAAATAGATAACTAATATGGTATCTTGTATTTCTGGCATAGCACTTGGCATAGGGTAGCAGTTAAATGTGTGTTGAGTGGATGGATGAATGAATGATGGTGACAGGTAAACCCATCAGGGTCTGAGGAAGTCTAGGCAGGGCGACACCCCAAGAGTGGGCTCTTTCCCAGACTTTTTACCTATCTTTCATCCCTTTCTCTCCCTCACCAATGACCCCAGAGTCCCCTTTCCTTCTCCAGTCCTCAGGACCTTTCTCTGCTTCTAGTTCCTGCTTTCAGTCATTCTCTCTGAATTTTCATTTTCTTCCTTAAAAAACAAAAACAAGAAGCAATCCAGCTCTCTATGAAATATCCGACCCTGGTGAATTGAATAATTTCTGATGGAAAGCAGTCTTGTCCAGAAAGCCTCTTACCCACCCTGTTCAGGAATGTGGTTGCTGCAGATATTAAAACAGACCTGCAGGCGTCTGCAACAAGCAGGGAGCGTGTGCCAGGAATGAGGTCAGCCTGCACAGAGGGGCTTTTTACCTACGAAAAGTGCTGCTGCTCTGGACTGGAGCACAACAGGGCCCTCCCTTTCCCGAGCCTTCCCCTTCGAGGTACCCCATGGTGCTCCCCTAGTTTAATGCCTGAGCCATAACTTCCCGCCCCGTGCTGGTTCTCAAGGTCAGGAGGGCTGTGTCCTCAGGCCTGCTAGAGAGGATGCCAGGATGCCTTTGTCCAAGTGGCTCCAAGTGGCTCCAAATGGCTTTGGCTGAAGCATGTGGCCTCATGGCTGGCAGTAGTCACCACCCCCTGCCCCCAATCCCAACTCCTTTCTCTTCTCGTCTCCTGGCTCCACTATTACCCTCCAGATAGTCAGAGGGACCTTGTTCAGGTAGAGAAATATCAGGCTTCATTCCTCTGCAAGAGGCACTTCTCAGGGAAGCCGGAACTCCTGAGGCAGAAACGGGAGATTAGAAACCCTCATCCTGAAGACTCCTCACTGTATAGCTGAGCTCCGACCCAGGCCTTGGATTTTACCCTAATTCTGCTCCTTCAGCTGAATCCGGATGAGCCCAAGATGAAGTAGAACCCTTGTCAATGATCAGATTTCCCTCTTCTGCTGAGAAGCTCAGAGAACTAGGAGAACCCTGACTCTATTTTTCTGTTGTTCATATTTAGTCACTAAGTCGTGTCTGACTCTTTGGGACCCCAAAGACTTGTAGCCCACCAGGCTCCTCTGTCCACAGGTTTTCCTAGGCAAGAATACTGGAGTGGGTAGCCGTTTCCTTCTCCAGGGGCTCTTCCAGACCCAGGGATCGAACCTGAATCTCCTGCATTGACAGGCGAATTCTTTACTGCTGAGCCATCAGGGAAGTAACTCTAACTATTCCAGTCTTCAAACTCAGCAGCCTCACCCATGACAATCCTGATAATCACAATAACAACTAATATTTGCCTAAATGATTCCTGTACACAAAGTACCTTCACATGTGCTATGATTTTTTACAAGGATCCTACGTTAGCCCCATTTTATAGGTGGCTCAGAAAGACTGTCACATTTTCCCTGTTACACAGGGGACAAGACTAGGAATCTAGACCCCAGTCTGTCGACGCAGAGCCATTTGTTCTTCTCACTGCTCACCCTGCCCCTCTATCTGTAATGCTCATTAGCCTCTAATGTTGCATCTCATTTGAACACTGATCAGTTTATGTTGAAATGGACCCACTCTATTGCCCAATTCCTGCCCCTTTCACCTTAATCTTGGCCACTGCCAGCCTCTGGAGAACTGGATTGAGTGTCCTCTTCCAAAAGAGCAATAGCCGGACCCCTGGCCTTCAAATTCTGCCTCTGGCATAAACAAAGGACATGAGTCTGAGTGGGTTGCCTCTCTTTTCTAGGTATTGTAATGTGGAAGTCTCAAATAGTCTGCTCTTTGAGGTCCTTTTTCACTCTGATTCTCTCACTCAGAAACGGTCTGGTTCTTTGACTCAGTTTCTGGTTGGCCTCCCTCTTGGGGAGGGACGATTTCCCAAGTCCTTGGGAAAATGACTCAGCCCATTGCCATCTGGAGCTTGGGCTGGGAGAGGGGAGGACTTGGCCAGCTATTCCAAAGATGATATGAGGACACTGTTCCCCCCACTCCACCCAAAAGAGTCCCTCTACCTCCCTTTCTCCAACCTTCCACAGCATCAATGTGATGTCTTTTAGTTTAGAATACAAGCTCTTTAAGGCCTTTGTCATTGTCATTGGCCAGCCCAACCTGGGTACCCATCGGCCTGGCATGCCACTGATCTCACTGGATGTCTGTGAGCTTGGGCAGAAGGTATCCACAGTCCCCATACTTGGGGAGCCCCGGGCGCCCTGCAGCTGCTTCCAGCTGTACAGCTGAACAATGCAGCGTCTGTCAGGTCTCCCACTGAGCTTCTTTTAGGGAGTGTTTGGGTTGCAGCACTAACTGGAGGCATCTCAGCTTCTTCCCACCCCTTGAGTCCCTGCACAAATTCCTAAGCAAAGATGACAGTCCATCCAGCTCTGTATCTGATCACAACCCCAGGAGCTGGGAGTGGGTCACCAAAGAGTTTCCCCATCAACTCAAAGCAAAGAGACATACTTTCTAGGCTGGATAGATCTCCAAGGATAAAGTGCACCTGGGTCTCTGCTTCCAGGAACAGAGGCAGGAGCGTAGCTAGATTTTCAGAAATCTTTGGGCAATGTTGTGGCCTCCACAACATTAAGAGAAACCCAAGTAAGACAGTAGGTGTTGCTAGAGGCATAAGAGGGCAGACACACAAACCATAATTACAGAAAACTAATCAGTCTAATCATGCGGATCACAGCCTTGTCTAACTCAATGAAACTAGGCCATGCCATGTGGGGCCACCCAAGATGGGCTGGTCATGGTAGAGAGGTCTGACGGAATGTGGTCCACTGGAGAAGGGAATGGCAAACCACTTCAGTATTCTTGCCTTGAGGACCCCATGAACAGTATGAAAAAGTAAAATGATAGGATATTGAAAGAGAAACTCCCCAGGTCAGTAGATGCCCAATATGCTACTGGAGATCAGTGGAGAAATAACTCCAGAAAGAATGAAGGGATGGAGCCAAAGCAAAAAGAACACCCAGCTGTGGATGTGACTGGTGATAGAAGCAAGGTCCCATGCTGTAAAGAGCAATGTTGCATAGGAACCTGGAATGTTAGGTCCATGAATCAAGGCAAATTAGAAGTGGTCAACAGGTGATGGCAAGAGTGAATGTC
>SJYV01015540.1:0-133489 GCA_006410875.1 Neotragus pygmaeus | reverse complement strand
AAGAGTCTTTAGAGTCCCTTGGACTGCAAGGAGATCCAACCAGTCCTTTCTAAAGGAGATCAGCCCTGGGTATTCTTTGGAAGGACTGATGTTGAAGCTGAAACTCCAATACTTTGGCCATCTCTTGTGAAGAGTTGACTCATTGGAAAAGACCCTGATGCTGGGAAAGATCAAGGGCAGGAGGAGAAGGGAATGACAGAAGATGAGATGGCTGGATGGCATCACCGACTCGATGGACATGAGTTTGGGTGAACTCCAGCAGACAGTGATGGACAGGGAGGCCCGACGTGCTGCAGTCCATGGGGTCTCAAAGAGTCATACATGTCTTAGCAACTGAACAGCAACAACTCATTTCTGTAGCTACCTTAGTCTTCTGGGCTTCAGGTCTTAAGACTTGAGACCTGAGTTTGCAAGACATCTTCTCCCCAAAACTGCTGTGAGTGATCCCAGCAGACTCGAGCTGGTCTGTTCATTCCGATGGTCCTTCCTCTGCCACTTCCTCGATGCTAAGGGCTTAGTTGATAATGTTTGCTGAGGCGCTGACCTTTGCATTATCTTTTCTCACTTCTGCTTTCATGCTCATGTCCATGTCTGTCCCCCACACTCCATAAACCAGGAGCACCCCCAGCATGCAGGCCAGTTCTCCTCCTTCCCCTCTCAACTGCTGTCAGTGTTTGCCTTTCTGATTATTGACTCTCAGCAAGTTCCACCTGGGAGCTACCCTCTGATTGCAGTTCCAGCTCACTTTCTGTTGGGCTGGGGCCTGGAAATGTGATAAGGTTTTGGCTGGCTGTCAAGGGACTGGCTGGTCCCTAAGGCCAATGTGGGGGAGATGAAGGGGAAAATGACTCTCATGATATAAATAGTGTTTCAGGTGGAAACGAAGGCCCTCCAGCACCCCACCCACTCTAACCCTCCTCCTTACACCAGGCATCCTGGCCTGCCAAGACAGCAGTGCTCATACAACACCCAGAGGGCGCATTACTTAGGGCAGCTGGCCCCAGGGATGTGTGGAAGGGAAGAGACCAGGCAGGGGACATACAGAGGATTAGGGGAGGTGAGACCCAAGCCAGGTGCCCAGCTCCACCCTCTGCTGCCTCCAAGAACAGTCTGGTTTCTTTAGGGCTTGTCGTTGAGTCTTAATGAAAAACAAGTTGAAGCAGAGATGGGAGGTGGAGTTTGCAGAGCCAAGTTTATAGGCACTTGCATATTCTCAGCGGCTCCCTCCTCACACATTCCTCTGCATTTTTCCTTTTATTAATGTGGCATCTTTCCCAGGCCACTTTATGGAATCATGTATGTTTTTACTTATGCCCGGATTGGGTCTGATCGTGTCTCTCCCTCTGAAGACCCCTTAGATCTTGTTCAAGGCCTCCCCACAGCCCCTGCAAGGACATGCCAGTCACCATGGGATCCTGGGGCTTCCCTTGTGGCTCAGCTGGTAAAGAATCCGCCTGCAATGTGGGAGACCTGAGTTCAATCCCTGGGTTGGAAAGATCCCCAGAGATGGGAAAGGCTACCCACTCCAGTGTTCTGGCCTGAAGAATTCCATGGACTGTATAGTCCATGCTTTGCAAAGAGTCAGACACGACTGAGCGACGTTCACTTCTTCTCTTCATGGGATCCTGGGCTCCATCAAATCCCAAGGGCTCCTTTGTGTTTTTGATGACACCAGATACTTCAGTGAAGGAGGGTCACACCTCAGCTGGACCTGAAATAATACAGCCCAATTTGATGACTCACCCAAATCTGGAATGACTTCTGGCTCTTGCCCAAAAGATTGAAGCTGCTCCAGACAATGAAGATGAAGATTTCCTAAGGAATATGCTGTAAGCCCCAAAGGCCATTGCTGGAGAGCAGCTCTGATAAACATCAGCTTTTTAAGGACCTGCTTTCAAAGTGTGGCCTGCATTTCAGTCAGACTTTAGCAAGTTTATTTTTTAAAAAAGACACTTGTTAGTTTCAGGAACTCTCCTCTTCGCCTTTCCTTCTTTAGACCATCAGTTGGGCTGCCCTTGTGATTCAGCTGATAAAGAATCTGCCTGCAATGCAAGAGACCTGGGTTCCATCCCTGGCTTGGGAAGATCCCTTGGAGAAGGGAAAGGCTACCCATTCCAGTATTCTGGCCTGGAGAATTCCATGGACTGTACAGTCCATGGGGTTGTAAAGAGTTGGACACGACTGAGCGACTTTCACTTTCACTCTCCAAGAGGACCGAGACCACGGTCTAAAGTTGACAGATACTCTTCGAGCTCTGTTTCATCCCTGTTTCCCCATGTATGTTAGTTGCTTAGTTGTGTCCGACTGTTTGTGATCCCATGAGCTGTAGCCCACCAGGCTCCTCTGTCTGTGCGATTCTCCAGGCAAGAATACTGGAGTGGGTTGCCATTTCCTTCTCTGGGGATCTTCCTGACCCAGTGATTGAACCTGGGTCTTCTGCATTACAAGCAGATTCTTTCCATCTGAGCTATAGGGAAATCCCATAGTGGTCCCCTGTATCTGGAAGACATCCTGTTTCAGAAACATGAAGCAGCAGGCAGGGTGGCATGCCCGCACTCGTTGGAAAACTACTTGCCCTCTCAGAGCTGCATTTTCCTCCTCTGAGAAATGAGGAAAGTCGTGCTTACTCTGGAGGGTAATGAGAACTAAATGAACTGACGTTTGTAGGAGGCCTGCTACTTTGGAGGCATTCAGTAAATGGTAGGGATTTTTGTTACAATGGAGGTAAGGGACCTCTTTTTGAGAATATGCTTTTGCATATTCTCCCCATGTTCATCCTGGCCTCTCCCGTCCCTCTCCCATTGCAGGAGTCCTTCCTGAGATGTCTGTGGACAACATCGAACTCCCTGATCCCTTCTCGACAGCAAGCGTCTCTGAGCCCTTCGGGAAATGTCATTCTGGGATTGTTTTTCTTGTTGTCAGCAGGCTCTGGAAGAGGCTTTAGCCCCATGGGGCTTGATGTGGGAAGTTTTTACAGGTACCGTTCATCTGGTTGGCAGATGGAGCTTTGCTGCAAGATACAGTTCTGTCTTCCAGATGGGAGATGGGACCTGGGGTGGGGCTGGTCTCTCTCTGCTTGGAGCCAGCATGGGGTACACGCACGGTCTGTCACCCTCTTCCAACCCCCAAGTCCCTGAATCAACTTAAATGGGCATGAGCATATCTTTGACCCTCAAATTCGCATTCCAGCAATCACCTGACTATCCTTCCCCCACCCTCAGCACACACGCAAATGATAGTATTGCCATTGTGCGTGCCTGTTCAGTAGCGTCCAACTCTTTGCAAACCCACGGACTATAGCCCACCAGGCTCCTCTGTCCATGGGATTCTCCAGACAAGAATACTGGAGTGGGTTACCATTTCCTCCTCCAGGGGATCTTCCTGACCCAGGGATTGAACCCAAGTCTCCTGCATTGGAAGGTGGGTTCTTTACCACTTAGCTTCCTGGGAGATTAGAGTAATACTGGGTAATAGTCGTGGATACAACAGATGTTTCTCCACCAAGAAGAACTACATTCATTCCAACACTCTCTAGGAAGTCAAACAGAATACAGAGGGCTTCTCAAGTGAGAGTTCTCACAACAGAGAAGCTTTCTCTCTGACGGAAGATGGAGGAGTAAGTCATGGTCTGTAACCGAGTTCTCTTCTCCTAGTAACATGGCATGGGATAGCAGTAGTCCCTAAATTCTGCCCCCAGAGTCCCATCTCTGCTTTGACAGAGTGGGAATATACCTTGCCCGTTGGCAGCTCTGGTCCAGTCTTATTTGAGTCAGGCTTGTTTGGGAATTTTATGCTAAAACACTCCCTTTCTCATCACTTCTGGTCAAAATGCTTTGGATTCCAAGGGGCAGAAACCCATTAAGGTAAAAAAGTGGATAGGGACTTCCCTGGTGGTCCAGTGGTTAAGACTCTGCACTTCCACTGCAGGGGATGTGGGCTTGATCCCTGGTGGAGAAACTAAGATCCTGCATGCTAAGCAGCGCCCCCCCCCCAACCCCTGCCAAAAAAAAAACTATTGGAGGACAAATAAGTGAAGAACCAGGCCTCGTAGCTCTCCTCCTGGGCTACAGAGTCTCCTGTCTAAACTTTTCTGTGGATTACTTGGTTTGCCTGTGGTTTCACCCGAGGGGTCCTGGCTCAAGGCCTCATTGAAAAAGAAGTTTTAGTCCAGCTCTCTACAACTAAATGGCTGAAGAGTCTATGATTTTTTATTTCAAACTTGAAAAACTTTATTTATGTATTTTTGGCTGCTCTGGGTCTTCGCTGTCGCACACAGGCTTTCTCTAGTTGCGGCGAGCCCGGATCTCCTCTTCGAGTGGTGCGCAGGCTCCTCGCTGTGGTGTCTTCTCTTGTTGCAGAGCCCAGGGTCTAAGCGCACGAGCTTCAGCAGCTGCAGCACACGAGGTCAGTAGTGGTGGCACCTGGACTTCGTCACTCCGCAGCACGTGGGATCTTCCCAGACCAGGGATCAAGCTCATTTCTCCTGCATTGGCAGGCGGATTCTTTGCCATTGTGCCACCAGGGAAGCCCCTTATTTCAAAGTTTTCAAGAGGAAAAACTGAGTGGCTGTAAGTCCTGCCAATGCCCCACTGACCTCAGGCATCCACTCCTTGTGGAAGGCGCTGTGGCTGAGGGTGGAGCACGAGGGATGCAACCTCTAGGAAGGAACAGGGGGTGACCGTGGGGAACGGCTCCCTGAGAAGCAGACATGTCCCTCCCGGAGGTGTGTCTCACCTCCACGTGGTGCTGGGGTTCAGCAGGGGATGGGGGGCATTCATCCTCAGAGAACCTACCCCTCTCAGGAGCAGATTTCAAACACTGGGAACTGGAGTCCTATGGAAACGCTCTCACCTCCACAGCTCTGAGAACAGGGTGAAATTTCTCATGGAGAACTCAAGGGGATGGTGTCTTGGGAAAGCAGCGCTGGATTGGGAGTTCAGGGCCCTGCTTCTGACTCTGGCTCAGCCCCTAACCCAAAGAATGCCCTCCGAAAAATCGTCTTCACCCTCTGGCTCTTGTAGCCACCCTGGGTGGCTCAGATGGGAAAGAATCTGCCTGCAATGCAGGAGACCTGAGTTCCATCCCTGGTTCAAGAAGATCCTCTGGAGGAGGGCTTGGCAACCCACTCCAGTATTCCTGCCTGGAGAATCCCATGGATAGAGGAGCCTTGCAGTCTACAGCCCATAGGGTCACAAAGAGTGACCAATACTTTCTACTTTTCTGGCTCTTAGATTCACCATCAGTGAAAAAAAATTAATAATAGTAATTTTATAGTGTTGAGTTTAAACATCTTCAAGGCCCTTTCCAACCCCTGAGAATTCCCTGCCTTCATTGGCCAGCCCCTCCCCACCCCCCATTGCCAGCAATTTCCCAGAATGGAGTTCTGTGACCCATGACTTTGGTGGGGTCCCTGCCAGCCACGTCTCTATCAGGACAGACCACACTTCCCTGGCGACTTGTCCCTGCCAGAAACTTCCCAGCCTGGTCCTGCACTCATCCAAGAAAATCCAGGCAGGGCATCCCACGGAGAAGGGTGAGGAACCCAGACTTCAACAAGCCCACTTCTTTCTGTGCTTCGGAGAAGCTAAGGGCACGTCCTAAACTTTTGCTTTCTGACCATGCTCAAGAGGGCAGGCGAGGATCTTTCTAACAGGGGGTTTTCCAGCGGGCCCAGTGAGGCCCGGGGAAGCTGAGGGAGTGGGTGAGCAAAAGCCACAGAGGGCAGGAATGGCAAGTTACAAGGAAACCCAGAGGGAGAGCAGAAAACATGGGTCCCAGGGAAAGATGGCAAGGGCAGTTGTTTGCACCTTTGGGCTGGAAATGAGCTACATTCAGAGAAAATATGCAAAATGCCTCACTAATCAGCACCTGTTCATTTGGGAGTCAGCGGCCCTGGCCCTCTGCGGCTGAGGTCCAGCCTAGCTTTGGGTCTCCCCAGGGAAGGAAACCCAGTACATTGAGATCCACTCGAGTGTTGAAAGAGGCCATGGTCATAAGTGGGGTGGAGAGAATGAAGGTGCTCTCAGCCTCCATCGCTCTATCCTGGCCCCTAATGGTCTGTTACACAAACCTCCTCTCCCCTACCCCACCCCAACCACAACCCCAGGCAGATGGCTGTAAAGTCTGCAGGGGCCTCTGAGCATTCCCTTGGCTCACAGCCACATTCCAGAGCAGCATATGTTTCATCTCAAGCCCTCAAGGTTTGCACTTCCAAGTGGAGCCAAAGAAAAAACCTTGGCCGGGCTGCACATGCCTTCGGAGAGGTGGGGGTGCCGGAGGCCAGCAAGGGGGGCAGGAGCCGTCACGTCAAGGAACATCTGTGGGTGTGTGTTAGTTGCTCAGTCATGTCCAACTCTTTGCGACCCCATGGACTATAGCCCGCCAGGCTCCTCTGTCCATGGGATTCTCCAGGCAAGAATACTGGAGTGGGTTGCCATGCCTTCCTCCAGGGGATCTTCCCAACCCAGGGATCGAACCTGCATCTCCTGCACTGCCGGCAGACTTTTTGCCATCTGAGTGCAAAGCTATCCGGCATCGGGGACACACTTGTTCCTAACTCCAAACTCCTCTGGGCAGCCCCCCCAGGAGCCTGCGCATTCCTTTGACCTCATATTCCAGTTCTGCACCTCCATCTCAACTCTTGCCCCTCCTGAATGGAGGGCTCATAGCCCAAGGCTGCATAGAATGAGGAAGAAAACAGGGGTGTACCCTGATGCCTCCGTGTCCCTGTAAAAATGCCTGGATCTCACCTTCCCTTGCCCCATCGCTCTGCTCTGAGGGGTGAGTGCCCCTGTCCTTGAGCTGCTGAGAGACACTAAGTCCGGAGGAGGATTAGGAAAGATCCAGGGTTGGATGGAAAGACAGGAGGAGGAGGAGAGGTGGGGTGAGGAAGAGAGAGAAGAGGTCGACTGGGAGGCTGAAGCTTGGCAGGGTCTCAGGCTGGAAGAGAGAGGCGGGGTCTCCTCTGGTGGGCGGGGAAGGAGGGGGTCCCCATCCTCGGGGGTTCTGCTCTGTGGTAAGCGAGAGGATTTCTGACAGCAAAGTAAACTGTGGTGTGTGAGTTTACCCAGCTCCAATAAGCAGTGTTTGGAGTGTTTAATGTTTCCATCCCACCAAATTAGTTGACAGGCACTGAACTGCAGCCCGCCTCTGGCTGTCCTTTGGGAAGGTACAGGGTGGAGAGGTGAGGAGAGGGCTGTCAGCAAAGCCAGGGTCCCTGACACAACCCAGGAGGGGAGACTTGGGTGGGACCTGGGAGTCAAGCTATCACCGTCCCCAAGTTCGCCAGCAAGGAAGAAGAGGCTGAACTGCAAGTCACCCCTTCATCCCACCCCCTCCCTGCGTTTGGCCCAGCCCGGCCCACACAGGCCACCTTCTACAGGATCCGTTTGTTTTTCTCATTGTAGTCTCTGTATGAAATGCCCGCCTGTGGGCTACCGGGTCAAACGGCCATGCAGAGACAGGCAGAGGACACTTGAACCACAGAGTAAATCAGGAAGACACCGGAGCTCAGCGCCCAAGAATAAAGTAAACTAACCCTGGCGTGATGCCCGGGGACGATGTGCCTGTGGGTTTTCTGCTAAGTATGGTTGAATGAGTGGAAATATTAGGGGAAAAGAGTTCTACTTTTCTTCAACCCAGGGAAGCTTCTGGGAAGCAAGTGGCTTCTGAAAGGCCCCTTGAATGAAACAGAGAAGGAAGTTCAGACAGAAGGGCATTTCCGGGAGTGAAATGAACAGAACAGGGAGCAGGAGGGAAGAGAACCAGGTGGTGCCTCCAGAAAGTGAGTGCACAAAAGGGCAGGGAGAGGTTCGGAGAAGGAGGAGATGGGGAAGAAGCGAGTGAGCTGTGGGCACAGAGCCAGGCGCTGGCCCCAGCTCAACAGCGAAGGATTTATCCTCTGCAGTCCTGGGCTACCGCTGCTTCCTCCTCCTCCCACACGCGGGGAATTAGAGGTGACCGTGGACCTACAGGGGCTCCCTGGTGGCTTTGACAGAAAAGAATTTGCCTGCAATGCAGGAGACCCAGGTTCGATCCCTAGGCAAGGAAGATCCCTGGAGGAGGAAGTGGCAACTCGTTCCAGTATTCTTGACTGGAGCATTCCATGGACAGAGAGGCCTAGCAGGCTATAGTCCATGGGGCTGCAAAGAGTCAGACACACTGGACCTACAGAGCAAGGGGAGGTGGGCAGGTGATGGGGAAGAGGGATGGCATCACGACACAGCCCAGGCTGAGGTCTAAGACATGGGATGCCTATTGAGCTGTTGGGCATGGAGAAGGGCATGTGGCCATGTTGTAAGGGCAGGCGCAGCAAGGTGTGGGAGCAGCCTGGACCTGTAAGGTTAGAAAGAAAAAAAGCAGATGGCGGTTCACTGCTCAGGACAAGGGGACTGCAGAGAGCTTGAGGACGCAGGTTGGGGTTACGGTGTGTGTGGAGGTGTATCAGCGTGACACCGCTGCCAGGATAACTGTGCAACAACACAGTCTAATTTAACTCAGACTCCTGAGTCACAACTCTTCCACCTCTGCAACAGTGTTTTAAAATACCCCCCTAGAAGCGGAGAGGAGGATTAGATTAGTAGCTTCAGATGGGCTCCCACAAGTTTCTGGGAAGCCAGCAGAGGATGGGGATAGGAAGAGGGTGACATGGGAGGGACGATGCTCACAGCTGGGAGGGCCTACATCCCATTCCCCTTCTCAACCAGAGCAGCTCCATGTTATCCGTGCATTTGTTTATGTTTTCGCGCAAGATTTCCCTGAAGAAAGGCATATCATTGCAAGCCTGTATGAGTGTAGTTTGCAAACCACTAAGGTATAATTTCTCTTGGGAGTCCCTTCCAGCTGCAAGAACGCTGAGTCTGTGAAGGAACATGCATGCAGTGAACACACAGATGAGCTTTGAGACACATTTCCCGGATTCAAATATCCCATCTCACTGTCAGATTGTTCGTTTTCTTTTTTTTATTATTCAGAAAAAATATAGTCAGCACAAGCACTGTAAGTCTCACCTCTTTTCATGTGGTTCAGGAGTGGGAGAAACAGCGCCGATTTTTATCATTCCTCCAACCTGGACCCTTGGCAGACGTCACAAGTCAATAGCAACACTCTCAGAAAAATAACAACGACAGTCTTGGGATCGGTCAAACAGAGTCAGTAGATGAGCTTAAATCTCCCTGCCCGACCAGATTTGGTTGGTATCTGACTCCAAGAAGGCTAAGCTAAAAGGATCACCACCACTGCCCAAACCAATGTCCTTTGTGGTCTCGAGGACCTGTAGGACAAGGTGCTGGCCTGCAATGCCAACGGGGGGCGAGAGATGGCCTTAATTTGGGAGGTAAGTGCTTCAAACTTGCCTGCGAGCCCCCTGGGCCCTGGAGCAAGAGGCCCACAGTGCAGGGGAAACAGCCATTTTTCATACCTTGCACTCTATTCAGGGCCAGGGACAGTTACCATATATGACTTTGAACTCTAGCTTTATATCTTCAGACTGCCCCCATCTGTTTATTCTCTACAGTTACTGCGGAGCTTAGGGAAAACTATAAAGGACTTTGAACTTGTTGGAAGGGGAAGTATAAAAAAAGGCTGATGGACTTCCCGGATGGTCCAGTGGTTAAGACTCCATGCTTCCAGGGCAGGGGGCACGGGTTCCATCCATGTCAGGGAACTAAGAGCCCACATGCCTCAAAGGTCAGCCAAAAAAAATTTTTTTTTCTTTCTTTTTTTTTAAAGAGGGTGGGCAAGACAGACTGGTTTCCAAATCAAAAGTCATCCTGGGATACAGCAGTCTCCTATTGGGGGTGGGGGTGGAGAAAGCAATCTCCTATTCTCGCTTCCCTTTTCTTAGGGAGGAGGAAGAAGAAGGCTTGGAATGGTATAGAAAGGGGGCACAGCAAATGAAACAAGACAAAAAAGTTGAAAACAAGGTGTTGAAGGGGGTTTGAGTGATGGTTTTTGCTTTAAATCAGGCGAACTATCTTTCCAAAAGAAATCGGACTGCAAATCTGCTAGGATATAAACAGGTCAAAGGAGCTGCTCTGGTCCGACGTGGCTCTCTCTTGGTTCTGCTCCTCCCCCCCACCCTCTCGCTCCGGACTCAGAGCCTTGTGGTCATTGCCTGGGGTCACCAGCCTGTTGATTCCAGAGCAGTCGCCTTCACGGCCCCCTGGCCAGCTTTGCTCCTTGCTTCTGTCCAACGTCTGGCATCGTGTCTGGCACACAGGGGGCCCTCGTAAGCGACTGTGGAATAAACAGATCCACCACAACTATGCTGTCCATTGACACAGTTTACACAGCGCTTTCACAGGAGTTTTCTGGGCTGCAGGTCGACCTTCACCCCACGTCCATGGGCCTTCTCAGCCGGGCCAGTCCCTCTGGAGTTGGGGGCAGGTTCCGCTGAGCGTCAGCCCGTGTGAGCTCTGGCCTCTCCGTCTGAAAGGGGCTCCAGGTGCCGGGAACTCGAGGCTTCCTCTGAGAAGCCACCTTCCTGCCCTGCCTTGTCCCTGAGCTGTGACCCGGCCTAGAGACCCTCCTTTCCTCGTCCCTACCACCTCTCCTCTGGGTGGAGAGCACTAACACTTGGGAGAGGCCGTGGGGAGACACAGTCCAGCAGGAAGTAGATGTTGTCCTGTGGGGCCCAGGGAGAGAAGGCTGTGTCATTTGTGGGGGAAAAAGGTGCCCACCTGGCCCAGGCCCCCTCTCTTGCCTTCCCCACCTCGCCCAGTCTGCTTTAAAAAGATGCGTGTGTTCTCTCCAGGGCCTTCAGGATCCTCTCCCTGTCCCCGGCACAGGCCCTCCGATCTGGGGACAGGAGAACAGGCCAGGTTCCCCACGGGGAGGCCGGGGGGGCGGAGCCAGGCCTGGCTGGGCCTCTGGGCCAGCCTGCCCTGGCCCCGGGGTTTAATAAACTCCGAGAGAGGTTTTCAAAGGCCACTTGATCTTCCCCATCAGGCAGCCCCCGTCTCCCTTTCAGGGCCGCAGGACTGGAAAGAAAAAAACCGCTCAGTGAACAAGGCGGCCAGAGAAAGCCGAGCCGCAGGGCACCTTCTATGAATTTCTGATGAGCACACGGTCCTGACTCCTGGGTCCCGGCCCAGTGCAGTCAGGGATGTTAGTTTAAGTCATTTCGCACGGTTCACTGGCTCTCTGAGAGCCGCTTGTCTCCAGCCTGGCCCTCTCTAACAAGCTCTTTTTACTGGGGCTTCTCTGAGCAGAGACCTCAAACAATAGCAGCTTTCAAGGGGCTCGGCCCCTCCTCTGGCGGCTTCCCTCTCCCGCCCCTCGGCCCTGCTCCGCCCTGCTCCCTGGCCTCTCTGCCTTGCCCACCTGAACGTCCCACCCAGTCCCGGGCCTGACACAAAGTAGAGATTCAGGGAAAGTGCGCCCCTTCCTCCCTCCCTCCGTCCCTTCTTTCCGTCCTTCCTCCTCTCCTTCCTCCTCCTCCACTGTCCTCGCCCTTCCTCCCCATGAGTGGGCACGCGGGCAGGCTGCCTTGTCCCTAGAATACTTCTGTGGCTGACATCCCCTGGGGTTGTGCAGTGAAGAGGTCAAGGACGTCTCACCTGACACTCTGGGCCTGTTGGACCCCTCAGACCCCTTGAAACTGGGAACAAGCCCCTCCTCGCTCTACTCTGAGCACCGGGGCCTGCAGGGGTGTGGGTCCAGGCAGGTCCCTGTGCCCCGAGGGCAGTGGGCGTGTCTCCACCGGCAGGTGCTCTCTGCCTGCTCTTTTCCAGCTGCTTTTTCTCCACGGTCCCCTTGGTCGCCGAGGAGAGTGAGGAGCCAGCTCTCTGTCCTCCCCACCCCTGGTCTCCTTGCTGGGTAACAAGTCTTCAGAGTAAACTCCTGGGGAAGAGGAGACGCTTATCAACAGACGTTTAGATTAAACCTCCAGCCAAAATAAACAAAGTTCCTATCCAGATAAGTCACTCTTTCGGCTTAATGAGAGCATTGCCTTAATGTGTGGGTCCTTTGTTGGTGACCTCTGCCCTGGGGACTCTGGATGGTGACCTTTGCCCTGGGGACTCTGGAATGCTTTGGACATTCCCTCTGGCAGAGGTTCTGCCCCACTCCTGAGGCACCTGTCAGCAGTTAAAGGTCTCCTCCCCAGAGGCCTGGGCACCGCCTTTGGGGTCCAGGGTCCCTTCTGTTTCAAGAGTCCCAAGCAGGGGGGCTGAGTGTGTCCCCCAAAGCTTCCCTCCCATACAATCCCCGCCTCTCCCTGCTTCACGCCCGTCATATCTCCACCCCCAGGTCAAGGACCCAGCTACTTCCGGAAGTGAGGATTGACCTGAAGGAATGCGGCAAACTGAAGGACCGGAGAACTGGGGACGCAGACCCCAGCTCTGCCTCAGGCCCAGTCTGGCTCTGTGACTATGGCTAGGCTCCTCGTTCTTTACCATAACCTCCTTATGACACTGTTGGGCCGGGTCAGTGTTTCCTGGAGAATAATCCCCAAACATCCAGGCTCAGACTCCTCCGGATGACCCAGAGTTTAAATGCAGGCTCCAAGTCCCAACCCAGATCCACAGGGAAGCCAGGTTTCTGGGGGCGAGTTCCTGCTCACATTTTATACACCCTCTAGGTGTGTCTTGGGCCCCCTAAAGGCAGATAACCACTGTCCTGGTCTGTTCCAAACTACAGCTTCCCCTGAGCATCCCCCTATCTGCTCTGTCTGAACTTGCTCAAGCTCTGTTTGGGGCGAATTTTCCAAGAAGTGTACGACCTTTGCACAGGCTCCTTGCAAGGCCTTGGGAGGGGCCCTGGTAACTCTGTGTTCTTACCTGTGAATTATTTTACTTAAAGAGAGCCTAACCATCACACGATAAAAGCTCAAGTTCCAGAAAACCTGGCCCAGCCCCTGGTTGACCTAGTTGATTGGTAACTGTTCATAAAGTCTTAAACCTTGGCCCACACCCCCTCTGATGCTAGGCGGTGTCCAGTTTCTTTTACAACTCCTTTCCCTCATACAGTCTAGTATCCTTTGCCCAGTGAAAGCTATAAGGTCACCTCTGACAACCACTGAGGTAAGCCCAAAGGTCAAATTCCAGGGACCGCCCTCCCCACCGTGGCCAGGGGTAGAAATGATCCCAGAAATGAAGAGGCATGTCCCAGGCTGGTTGATGCCTCCACACCCACACACTCTCTATTTGTTGTTTTGTGTTTTTTAATATTTAGTTCTAATTATTTACTTATTTGGCTGTGTTGGGTCTTAGCTGAGACACCCAGGACCTTCGATCTTCACACTGAATCTTCTTAGTTACAGCATGTGAACGCTTAGTTGCAGCATGTGGGATCTAGTTCCCTGACCAGGAATTGAACCTTGGCCTCCTGGATTGGGAGCAAGGGATCTTAGCCACGGGACCACCATGAACGTCTCCTCTATTTGTTAAAAAACATTTCACTCCCACATATTGCAACAGGGGAACTTTGAAGGGGCCAGGTGGAGAAAGGCAGATCCAGTTTTTAAGCTTATCAGCCATCCTTCACATTAGATCAGACTTGGATTCAAATCTTTACTTGGTCTTTATCAGCTGAATGATACTGGAACCTAAGACATGTCTGTCATGAGGAGCTGAAACCCCTGCATCTCCAGGACTGTGGGGAGTGTGGCTGAGACTGGAAATAAAGGCCTTTCGGAGCCCGTAAGTACTAACCAGTTGTAAGATATCACCAATCAGGCAATATTTAGGCAAAGGGGCCTTGACACAACCTGCGGTTCAAGAGTTGGAGATACTTAATGTCATTGTGTATGTGCGTCTGCTCCGTCGCTTAGTCGTGTCTGACTCTTTTCAACCCCATGGACTGTAGCCCAGCAGTCTCCTCTGTTCATGGAATTTCCCAGGAAGAATACTGGAGTGGGTTGCCATTTCCTTCTTCAGGGGATCTTCCCGACCCAGATGCAGGATCAAACCTGCATCTGCATTGGCAGGCATGTTCCTTATCACAGAGCCACATGGGAAGCCCCACTTAATGTCACTGGTTTAACCCAAATCCTTTTGGGGCAGCTGTGTTGCAGGAGGGACCAAGGCCCCTGCAAGGTGGGCTCAGGGGTAAGAGTCCTGCCCAGCATCACCCACCACCCCTTACTGTGCTGAGCTGTGCTCACTCACTCAGTCGTGTCCGATTCTGTGATCCCGTGGACTGCAACCCACCAGGCTCCTCTGTCCATGGGATTCTCCAGGCAAGAATACCAGAGTGGGTTGCCATGCCCTCCTCCATGGGGTCTTCCTAACCCAGCGATCAAATCCAGGTCTCCCGCACTGCAGATGGTTCCTTTACCAGCTAAACTACCAGGAAAGCCCACCACCCCTCACCGCTGGCACTAAATGGACACCCTGTCATGCACTGCTTGCTNTGCCCTCCTCCATGGGGTCTTCCTAACCCAGCGATCAAATCCAGGTCTCCCGCACTGCAGATGGTTCCTTTACCAGCTAAACTACCAGGAAAGCCCACCACCCCTCACCGCTGGCACTAAATGGACACCCTGTCATGCACTGCTTGCTTCCCCTTGGCCTGGGCTGAGGAGCTGGGCAAGGAAGCAGAAGAGGGGAAGCAGGATGTGGGTGGAGGGCCTCCCCTCCCCCTCAGCCCCGTGCAGCCCTTGGCAAAGCAGGAGAAGAAGGAGGAAGAGGAGGAGGAAGCCACATCTGGTTTGAGTGAGGTTCCCGGCAGGGAGAGCAGGGCCCCGGGACACCAGCAGAGGGGCCCGGCGCTGGGGAGGAAGGGAAGCAAGGGGGCTGGCATGGGCCCCGGCAAATGTGGGAGAAGAGAGGGAAAGTGGTTGGGACCCGGGGGAAGCAAATAAACAGGGCGGTTGACACAATAATAATAAAAAGAAGAGTCACTGAAGTGAAGAATGGAGATGGTGTCACACCCAAGACAAACAGAAAATAAACGGCCAGCCGATCTACGCTACAGATGTTTGGCGCTGAGGCAGGACAGATTTAAGATGCGTGGAAGATGCCTCGGCTGACCAGGGCTCCACCAGCAGCAGCTGGAGAGCAGGTGGACAGGAGCCCCAGCCAAAGGCCTTCGTGGCTGGAGGGGCGCCAACCCCAGAGGCCAGCACACCCTCCTCCAGCCTTAGACAAGCCTGCCCCTCGCTGAGCCCAACACGGCATCCGCACGTACCAAGTGGGAGAAGTGGAAGAGGGTTGCCATCCTTCCTGGGCCAGGTGGGTCCCTGGGCAGGGGTGCCCTCTGGTTCCTCAGGACAGTTTCTTCCCTTCGAGAGGGACCCAGAGCCCCCAGTACTCAGATGGAGTGACTTCTCCAAGTCACTCTTCAAGGAAGCAGAGACTGCCTTTCTACAGGCTGTCGCCAGCTTGCCACATACTCATTTTAATGACCTCGGGGACTCAGCATTTTCCTTTCCTGGCATCTCAGGCTTCTGAGCTAACCTTTGACCTGCTCCACTGTGGGGGCTGGGGGCTGGGGGCTCAGTGTGCGGGGGATTCACTCCCTCANGTCTTGTGCTTCCTTGTATTTATTTCTGTCATTGACTTCTTATATTGTACTTATGTTTCCATCTTCATCAACAAAATTGTGGATGACAGCAGAAATGACTTGTTCCTCCTACCTTTATGCAAATACCTGGTCTCAGTAAAGGTTGTTGAATGAGTGAGTAAATGGATGAATAAGAATAATTTGGTAAGAAAATATGAGAAAAGCATACAGTACAAGTAGCAATGGGAACATGGGAATGTCCATTTCACATGGGAGGAATTTCCTCAATTCTGGTTTTAGTAAGACCAAATTAATAAACCTAATACATTCAAAAGAGAAGTTAAATATTTTGCTTTCTTTCTCTTCACCCAATGAAAAACAATTGAATGACAGTCCTTTTTAGTGTTGTTAGAATGAAATTTGCACCTTTCATATCTTTTTGTAATCCATTTAGTTCTCAAGGGAAAAAATGACACATTAGCCACAGTTTTATAAAACCAATTGCTCATTGTAGCAGAGATAATGGAAAGGCAATGGCACCCCACTCCAATACTCTTGCCTGGAAAATCCCATGGATGGAGGAGCCTGGTGGGCTGCAGTCCATGGGGTCGCGAAGAGTTGGACACGACTGAGTGACTTCACTTTGACTTCTCACTTTCATGCATTGGAGAAGGAAATGGCAACCCACTCCAGTGTTCTTGCCTGGAGAATCCCAGGGATGGGGGAGCCTGGTGGGCTGCCGTCTATGGGTTCCCACAAGTCGGACACAACTGAGGCAACTTAGCAGCAGCAGCGGCAGAGATAATATTATGGAATCACCAAAATTCATTTCTTTTTACTGCTGGGCACAAAGATAAACTTTCTTTCATAGCTTTGTCTGTAATTAGTTGTTCTACCATGATTGAGTTCTAGTCAATGGAATGTCATTCGAAGTGATATATGGCACTTCTCGGCCTGATGTCATCCACGTAATCCTCCAAATAAGTAAGAACTCTCTTTATACACCTGCTAGATGCAGAGAATTGAGCAAAAACGTCAAGACTCTAGAAAACACTAAAGGCACCAAACGTAAGGCCTCATCCCTGAATGACTGCATGTGGCAGAGCCCTACAGCGCCACTCTCACAGAACTGCGTTTTTGAATGTTCATTTAACCTTGAGCAAACAATAAGCCTTTGTGGTTTTAAACACTGAGATTTGGGGGAATGTGTTGTTTGTTATACTGATAACCTTCTTAAATACCATATGCTTTATATTTAGATGGCATGCATGCTTACAAATAGTACTAATATCACTTTTGTTTTAATATAGGAAAATTAAAATAAAGAGATGCCATATCACCCTGATAGTGGTTTAATCTCTGTGGTTTGTGACTTATTATGTACTTAGAGTGCTCTAAAATACTTGAGGGTATGTGGTAAAATAGGAAAATGGGTCCATGTCATTTTTCTTTAATTTAATTATTTTTGGCTGCATTGGATCTTTCTTGCTGCATGTGGTCTTTCTCTCGTTGCGGCAAGTGGGGGTTACTTTTGTTACAGTACGCAGGCTTCTCCTCGTGGTGACTTCTCTTGCTGTGGAGCACAGTTCAGTAGAGGGTTCAGTAGTTATGGCACTCAGGCTTCAGGGGGTGCAGCACACAGGCTCTCGAACACAGGCTCATGGGCTTTGTAGCTCCACAGCACGTGGGGTCTTCCCAGACCAGAGATCAAACCTGCGTCCCTCTCACTAGCAGGTAGACGCCCAACCACTAGACCACCAGAAAAGTCCTCCATGTCCCTGTTCAAACAGGAGTGAAGTGAGCAGTAAGAAATAAGGGGTGAGGGGAAGGCACGTTGTGGGAAACAGTTGTGGTCTCATGGAACAGAACAGGTTCACACAACGTGACAGAACACCGACCCTCACAGATGCAAGACAAAGACAAAGACCGAGGCACCACTGACGCAGCTCCACAGAGAGAGATCAGGAAATAAAGGAGTAGACGAGGACAGAAAGGGGAACCGCCNTCCCATTTTACAGAGACTTAACTCCATAGTTACACATCTAGTAAATGATGGAGCCAGGTTACCCTATATTTACATAAGTAGTAAATGATGCAGCCAGAGGTCTAAATCAAATAGTCTTTACCTATAGATGTCTGACTCCAAATCAACATTTCTCTTATCCACAGTGCAATATTGCTCCTCAAGTATAATCACAGTTGCGTGCTAATTCACTTCATTCGTGTCAGGCTGCTGTACTGCAGCCCACCAGGCTCCTCTGTCCATGGGGCTTCTCCAGGCAAGAGTACTAGAGTGGGTTGTTGGGCCCTCCTCCAGGGGATCTTCCCAACCCAGGGATTGAACCTGCTACTTTTATGTCTCCTGCATTGGCAGGCAGGTTCTTTACCACTAATGCCACCTGGGATAATCATAGTTAAATTCATTTTAAAAATGTTTTTTTAAAAAAACTATTTTATGCTATATAGAATAAATATGCAATGAATGTGTGTGAGAGAGAATAGATATAGGTAATATCCATCAAACAGCTAAGGCTGATCAAATATACAAATCTGGATTGTGCCCATCAATGACCAATTCCTTTCTCTTTAATCTAATGAATAAATTCTGTTTCATTAGTAAATTATTAATATATTAAAACAATCTTTGGTATTTATTAAAATGAAGTCTAAACCTTATGCAATATTCTTTTTCCTGAATTTTCTTGTGTATCTTTTAAATTAATGTTAAGGTTTCATATCTCCCTCTAGATACTTATTATTAAGACAGAGTAATTTGTAGTCTGTCATCGTGTATAATTTCCTCTTGAACAGATGGGTAGTAAATATGAGCATTTATAAATGGGAAAAGACCAATTAAATTACCCGCTGTAAAGTACAATATAAATACCATCTTGTTAGGCAAGGATTCAGAGCACAGTTTCTGTCAAACTGATCTAAGGATGGGGAATTAAATGTGGTAAATTTAATTTACATTTTCCTGGAGCCCTAGGCCAGCAGGGAAACATGTAGTTTAAACTCTGTGCTTAAGGTTGCCTATCTAAAGCTCTTTCTGGTCTTAAAAAAACAGTAGTCTATCACACCTTAATTTTTTTATGTCTCCTGTTTCTGAAAATTGACTTTTTTTAAACTTTTTATTTTGTATAGCTCATTAACCATGTTGTGATAGTTTCAGGTGAACAGTGAAGAGACTTGGCCATACACATACATGTATCCATTCTCCCCCAAACTCCCCTCCCATCCAGGCTGTCATATAACATTGAGTTGAGTTCCCTGTGCTATACAGTAGGTCCTTGTTAGTTACCTATTTTAAATATAGCAATGTATACATGTCCACCCCAAATATACTAACTATCCCTTCCCCCAACCATCTCCCCTGGCAACCATAAGTCTGTTCTGTAAGTCTGTATCATACTTTAACTTTGATGCTATAATTTACTATTAGGAAGAAGTAGATTTTGATTCTGAGAAAGACTTGTAATCTCCAGCTTGAAATAATTCAATTATTTAATCCATGGTTTTCATAGTAATACAGGAGTCAAGTAGATATAGGTTATATTTGTACTCCTGGAGTACCAATGTATAGCTTCTTCAGCAAAATATGCAGTCCAGTGGGGTTGATAAGGTGCTTCTCAGCAGGTAACCATGGGGTTTTAGGCAAGGTCCTTTTACAAGGCTGGCATAACAGTTAAACTCCATGGCATCACTATATGACACAAAACTTTACAGCAAGAGTTATCAAATCTATTTTTCATATGAAAAAAAGTTGAGAGTCAACAAGTGAGTACCTGGTCCACATTAATATTTGGATCCAGGCATGACTGGAATCAAAATGGAAACAGCAAGAATTTTGGAAATTTATTTTTCCATTTCCATTTGGAAATTTAATTTTATTCAGCACATTTATTAAGACCAAGCATATTCTAGGTCTGGGGGTCCGGGAGTGAACAAAACAAATTTTCTACCTTCATATCTATTGGAAGAAATGAACAAAATGAAGTGAAATGACTGTATTTTTCATTTAATTATTTTATTTATTATTTATTTAATAATTTATTTTTAAATTAAATGAAAAATACTTTACTTTAGATAGTGATAAGTGTTGAGGAGAAAAATACAGCAAGAAAGGGCTGGTACAGAAATATGTGGGAGGCATTAACGAGCTGATTTATTTTATTATGTATTTGATTAATAAGCTGATGTATTTTAATTCATTGCCATCTGATGATGAGAGACAGAGGACTGAGAGGTAGTCACTCCTAAAACATGCCCAATCTTGTCAGTGAAATATCCAACAACTGTGTTATCTCCCTATGGAGCCTCCATTTTAATTAGGCAGCACCACATTTAGCCAGCAGGAAAATCTGCCCTGCTATCTGGAGGGGTATGGAGGAAAATCAAATTCTACTCAAAACTATTAGAAACCAAAATATAACAAGGTTATGATCAAAAGTATTTTAAATGTTATCCCCTTTTTTAAAATTTTTATTTTATTATTTTTAAAATGACACACTATCATATTTACAATATTTAAAATTTTTTATCTTCCTTATTCTAAGCCTGCTGCTGCTGCTAAGTCGCTTCAGTCGTGTCTGACTCTATGCGACCACATAGATGGCAGCTCACCAGGCTCCCCTTTCCCTGGGATTCTCCAGGCAAGAACACCTGAGTGGGTTGCCATTTCCTTCTCCAATGCGTGAAAGTGAAAAGCGAAAGTGAAATCGCTCAGTCGTGTCTGACTCTTAGCGACCCCATTGACTGCAGCCCACCAGGCTCCTCCATCTATGGGATTCTTCAGGCAAGAGTACTGGAGTGGGGTGCTTATTGCCTTCTCTGATTCTAAGCCTACAGCACTATAATAAATCGGTTTTTGATTGAGTATATTCTCCTGCTTTCTCTGTACACTATGAACATTGTATAAAATGAAGCCACAATATGATATTCAGATAGCAAGTTTCTGGATGATTATTGCTTATTCTCACTTCAGAGGTTTGAAAATGATGCTTTAAGATTTCT
This sequence comes from Neotragus pygmaeus, assembly GCA_006410875.1. NCBI lineage: Eukaryota > Metazoa > Chordata > Mammalia > Artiodactyla > Bovidae > Neotragus > Neotragus pygmaeus. Next base: position 113,032 of record SJYV01015540.1, on the reverse strand, counting down.
TCACTATTTTTAGATATGGCTCATTTTTATTATTATCTAACATCCAAGTGAATGTATATTTTCTTTTTTCGATATTTCTATATGAGTTTATTTTAAATTGAGGTATAGTTGATTTACAATATTTCAAGTGATTATATATTTTCAATGTCATGTTCATTTCCAAAATAAAATCTCTGCTTTCCCAATGATATGACTCAATGTCATTGTGCACAATACTGACTTTCATGCGTAGAAGAAAATACACGGTCAAAATGAGAATATTTTGGTCTAATGCAGAAAGACGAGTAGAGTCTCCAATGCTACAGTTAGTAAGGGCTATCAAAGCTTCACAGTGAGCAGAGAGGACATAAAAATATCTTTATTTGTTTGTTTTCTTGCTTTTAATCTTTTCAGTAGTACAGGACTAAGAAAACCATCTGATAAGCTTATGAGACATTTATCTAGGACAGCATTCCTCATCTAATGAGACAGAATGAGCACTTACTTTCAATTGCCTTGATTTTATTTTCCCACGGGACACAAGCTGCTTTGAAGTTCTCAAAATCTCGGAGAAATTTTGCCCATTTCTGAAAAGAAAGCCAAGTGCAACAGTAAAACCCCACTGCTTGTTTGTTAAGATGTTTATCCCCGCACTCATCCCAAAATATCACATGACAATGAGCTTGGAAAGATCTCTCTGGCATCACATAGTGCTTTTTGTAAAAGGGGAAGATGCTAGGTTTCACTTGTTCCCCTGTTTCCCACCTACTCCTGGACCAATTTAACTAAAAGATGTTTACTGGCTCTCTGTTTTACAGAAAATATGCCAACCACTGAAAATGATCTGTTTATTCTGCTACACAATAAGAGAGCAGGGACTGAGTTAGCACCTAATAAGATATGTGTTTAATTAAATATTCATTGCATGAAGTAATTAAGGAACTATAAATAAGGCATAGTTCCTGCTTTGAAGGGCTTCTGGGTCAAGTACACTGTACAATATGTTAAGTGCTATGACTTTTCATTCTGGTAGAGATGAAACAGTTGTCTAAATGGAAAGGCATGGTATTATAAGAAAGGGAAGAAAAAAAAAGAATCATCAATTAGTTTTTGTAAAAGATCTTCCTTCCATTTTATCCAACAATGTTGGGTTACCCATAAGAAGAAGAATGAGGATGGGACAGATAACTTTGCACATGTATAGATGATGCTGGCATAATGGATGAGCTAAACAGGCATGTGGCACCTAAATAAGATTTGATACAAGTCTGAAGTTCAAAAGATTACCTAAACCAGAAACAACTCAAATGTTTATCTATAATCGAATAGATAAGTAAATTATAATATCTTTATATGATAGAATATAACATATAAATAAAAATGAACTATAACTCGCACGACATGGACATATTTCATGCAAATAACATTGCTCAAAGAAGCAAGAAACAAAAGCATAAATACTGTATGATTCCATTTATTTAAACTGTAAAAACAGACAAAACAAATCCATGATATATAATATGTATCAGATCTACTTATAGATTTCATATTTAAGATAAATGAACTTTATTCACAAAACTTCATCTCTATGGGAACATATTTAGCCTCAGGTGGTATAACACTTGTAAAGAAGAGATAATAATGTCTACATACCTACTTTGCTGTGAGAATTAAATGTGGAAGGACTTTATATAATAATGACTCAATTTTTATAGAAGGACTTAACTCAGTGCTTGGAACATAGCAAGTGCTAAATAAATGTTAGTCTCTTTTCTATCTTTTCCAAAAATTTACATTTATATTGACATATCATTTGTTTTCTCTTATTTTCTATCCAATTTATAGTTGATGTTCCTAGTAGAGAAGAGTTATATGGCTCTGTAGCTTGTAGACATTTTGAGAAAGAAACCTTGACCCAGAACCACATAACTCCCAGGGAATGAAAATGAAAGGGACACAGTCTATTACATTTGGAAGTGATAAAATCATACAAGTCAATTTTTTGCCATAAATCAATGTTTCTCAACTTATTTTTCACTTTAACTCCTTTGAAGAGCCTTTCAGGACAAATTTTTTTTTTTTTCTGAATCACCCCTTTCTCCAAATTTCAATAACTCAGAGTACTATGTACCTAGTGTAATGTACCTAAGTATACACATAACATGTCAGATTTTTTTTTTTCCCTCTCTCAGAATAGAACCGATTTTACAACCCCTTGGGGGCAATGTGGCTTCCACAGAGCTTATATGGCATCAGACTGACTGAGCTATGCAAATACTTACCTTGGCCATCATCATCTTAAATGCAAACCACCGTTTCCCTTTTCCTTTCCCAAGAGCCCCTTCATTTTCACTCACAAATTTTTTTGCTTCCCTGTGAAAATAAAACAAAATAAAATGTGGGTTGAGATTAATACAGTATATAGGTAGTGGATATTTAATTTTATTAGGTCTACTGCTTTATTTCCTGTTGACCCTTTTAAACTCTTAACAAGTGACTGAATTTCATAATCTTGGGATTTGTAAATGATGATTAAGTTTTAAAATACTGGCCAAGTGTTTAAGTTTTAAAATTCTGGCCAGGAAGAATAAGATGTTTTAGTCTCGCTTATTTATCAGCTGGAGTCATCAAAAAGCAAGGAATTTATGCTAAACATCAAAATAGAGAAGCCTGGTTCTCATTTCTACCACAAGTAAAATTGAATCTGAAGTTTATTTAAGATTCTGGCTTTCAGAATGTTTATTTTAAAATACTCTCCTTCTTTTTTAAGGGTTGCTTAAAAAAAAATAGGGCAGAGAGTTTGGGACAAACTGACATAGAACACACTTATTGACCTGGTATTTAATCTCATAAAAGCAATTATGACTTAAAACAGAAAAATCATACTATATAAAGCAAAGGGGTTTAGGGAAGAGAGAAAAGGAAAGGAATAATCTTTGGCCTCACATTGTCAAAGGGTTTCAAATTTAAATTTTAACATTATTCCCAAACATTTGTACTTTTACAGTAGTCACATTAGTGTCTTTGTGTGCGTTAAAAAGCATTAACTCATCAAAATGGATAAAGTGAACATGTCAAATATACTACAACTTTTATAACCTTTTTTAGTCATTTTTGCTATCGTTGTCTGTTTGCAGTTTGGAAAGAATTTTACAGGGGCAGTCCAGTCTTGCCCTTTGACCTCTCAGGGGCCATAAAAGGCATAACCAAAGAGAACCAAGGGATAATCCAAACCTGGACATTGGTTCTACAAGTACAACATTGTCGTCAGTTGGGTGGCCCCTCAACACGTGACTACAAACTTAACACACAAAGTATTCTTTAAAAGGTGAAAGATGAAACTTCATCCTTAAGTTGATGAAGGATATTTTTGTGTTCCTCAGTATCAGTGCTAAGCTCATGATTTTACCATACCCAGTGATCAAAACAGCACATGCCTGCTACCTTAGCCGATAACTAAACAATAGTCTCCCATTATTCACCCATATATGGGCACCTGTCCATGGCCTGCCATAAAAACACAAGCACAGTGGAGAAGATTCCCTTCAGACGTCAGACTCCCCACATCATTTCTTTGTTGGCAGGGACAATATCTTATCTCTTTTTTCTCCCACAGCACTGCTCACTACTTGGATCATAAGAGGTGTTCAGTAAACTTATTTTCAAGTAAACTTGAAATAGACATGACCGGCATAATTCAGGTAGATGGAAACAGGGGAGTGTCTAAAAACTGTATTATCCACATCAATTAATGCTCGAAGCCTGTCATTCCTAGACTTTGGAATCACACCCTTCTCTTTTGCCTTCTCAGAAACTAAAACGGACAGCTTCCTAGAAATGAAGAGTTATTAGGCTGGCCTTGTGAAACACTTTGACATTTGACAGGACTTCTGGGCTGTGAAGATTAATTGAAAAACAGTTTCTAAAACATTCTACACAGTCTAAGATGTTCGATAAAGCCATATCAACAGGTATAAACTGAACTCTCATGGCTGGGTTTTAAATGCAGGCAATCAAAAACAAGCATATCACAGTTAAGCTTTAACTATGTGTTATAGAGATAAGACAGAAGTGAGTATGGTACCTAACAGACACTTTATAAAATGCTGAATTGATATAAACTAAAAATCAAGTAACCTGATTTTAACCCAGCCTCTGTAATTTGTCTCTATAACTTTGTCCATGTTTTTGTCACTTTCTATACCCATGCTGGGGCTTCCCTGGTGGCTCAGACAGTAAAGAATCTGCCTGCAATGCGGGAGACCCAGGTTAGATCCCCTGAAGGAGGACATGGCAACCCACTTCAGTATTCTTGCCTGGAGAATTCCACGGAGAGAGGAGCCTGGCGGGCTCCAGTCTCTGAGATCGCAAAGACTCAAACACAACGGAGCAACTAACACTTTCACTTTCTTTCATACCCTTGCTGAGGAGAATCCTGTTTTTCAAAAGAAAGTGCACTTGCTCAGGACTTGCACACATCTGAGCAAGTTCTGCACAGATTCCTTCAGTTACTGTGTATCTTTTAACAGGTCCAGGATTCTCAAACCAACAAAAATTGAACAAATGTTTCCTGCTTGCTTGGGTGGTGGTGAAAGTCTAAGGTGTGACCATAGGTGTGAATGTGCTGAAGGCATTACTACACTGTCAGTTCCACTGTAACACTTGTTTTGAAACCAAGAATCTGTTCTAACATGATTGTTACACTATGGAACAACCTGAACATAACACAAACTTTGTGCTTGCTTGTGTGTGATTTTTATCTACAAGAAACGCTAAGTGAATGCAAAAAAAAAAAAAAATCACATCCACCTAAACCTAAAAGGATATACACAAAATACACACACCTCATCAACCAGCTACTTCATGACACTCCATGTGTCAGAAAAGCCACATCCATTCAGAGCTGACTTACAATGACCCTCCTTCCAGGCTTCACAATAACTCACAAACTGCAGTCTTATCATTTCCACAAGCAAACTTCAGATCTTTTTAAAGGTAAACAGCCATATTTATTGCATTTTTCAGCCATTTAACATGTGTAAAATGTTGCTGTCATTTTCTTAAATTTCCCTTTTTAAAATATGTCACCTATGATGTTCCTGAATATTATGCCCCATTCCCATTATTCTGTAAGCCCTGTAGTTTTCATTACCCAATTTTCAAGGTGTGGTGATTTTTAGGAACCCATTCAACATGTTATAACAATTATTTGGTGTCAAGAATTTTGAAATTCTTAAGACCAAGGATGTGTAGGAATTATCAGATCATTCTCTATTATGATAAACATATATAAATGGAGAACCAAAAATTCTTCTTAGTAGTAAAATCAAAATTTGTTTTTCAAATGTAATAAAGTGACCACTTTACAAACATGTCCACAGCTCTTGATATTTAGGAGATAATTAAAAAACATCAGTTTGACCTATTAGAATTATATTGCTTTCTACTTGAGTGGGCAATTAGAAAACAAGACTGCTCTAAGCAATCAGAAGTGTAAAGGCATAGCTAATCTACTCCATAGTTTTTAAATTTTGTGAGCTGATAATTATGTTACAGGAACAGTAAACTAGCAAAATTTAAGAGACAGGGAAGTCAAGGTTATAAACAAACTGAAGTCACCAAAAAATTAATTGTAAATCAAATTATAAAATACAAAAATTTATTTATATGGCTTCCATAAGAGTTTTTAAATCAGTTATTACATACATACTTCTCCTTTGAACAATCTAAACAAGTTTTTATTTTTTGTGTCTTAACTTGCCAAATTCTCCCTGGTGCTAGGCATAGTTTCATATTTGTCTTCCAGTACTACCCTACCCCACCCTCAGCGTACATACACATCCTGAATTTTCAAACGAAAGTCTGGACTTCACTCCATATAATTTCAAGTATGAATTTTTTCTCCCGGTAGCTCAGTTGATAAAGAATTCGTCTGCAAACCCTGGTTCTTTTCCTGGGTTGAGAAGTTCCCCTGGAGAAGGGCTTGGCAACCCACCCCAGTATTCTCGCCTGAAGAATCCCCATGGAGAGGGGAGCCTGGTGGGCCACAGTCCATGGGGTTCCAAAAAGTCAGTCACAACTGAATGACTAAGCACAGCACAATGCCCTACCCCCTCCTCTATTCTCCAAGAGGTCTTCTCCAAGTTTCATAGTTTCATACCTAAGGGCTCCTTGGCCAGCCGTTCTAGCTCCTCCTGCTCCCCACTGCCCACAGGGCCAAATAACTACCAGGGGTAGTGGGCAGAGAAGAATTGTTAAGCAAGAACAGAGGCGTATAAGCATCTTGCTCCTTTTGAGCATAGAAGAGGGGAAATCGAGGTGGAAGAGCTCAGAAAAAGAACAAACCTTTACACTATTTTCAGGGCTGACCTTTACAATTAGCTGGCATGATTTGAGGATGGAAGAAACTAGTATCACCCAATCCCATCCTTCCTGATAAAGATTTCTTAACCAGAAGACAATATCTTCTAACTGTGCTGTTAGAAACAAGATAGAAAAAGAAAATATCCAATATGGAGATAAACACTGAGTGATACTTATCACACTAAAGTAACCATAACAGATGTCAGAATGCGAGAAAACAAACAGCAGATTTTTTGAAAACCAAAAGGCAAAAAAAAAAAAAAGTTGTTTATATTTTTCTTGTAATGAATCTATTTTTCTACCCATTTGTATTGTTCTGGATAATTTAAAGGGATTTTTCTAGGCATTTTTCATGGCTAATATGAAATAGGCTTTTGTGGATAAATTCTGAATACCCACTAGCCTCAAACCAACCAAATATCTGACTGAAAAATGTGTGTCATCTCCTTGAAATGCATTCAACAAAAGCTGCCTGCCAGGTCTGTAATCCAGTCTCCATGTCTCAGAGCTCAAACCCCTGGTACAATATGCACAGCTCTCTGAGCTGTAACCCCAGACTCAGGGATAAATAATTGAGCAAGGTCTATTTAATGACAATAATACCTGGCTTCATCATTCATTTATCAACCCTTTTTGTTGGTAATTAGAATAATAAGGTTTCATGGGCATTCAAGAATGCTTTCACAGTTAGTTGAAGGAGCACACTTTGGCCTAACTTACAAAATAGATAATTTACCTTTAACACGTGATACAACCCTGATTCCACAAGGGAGTTAGGACATGCTATGCTCCCTTTGACACATTCTTATCCCAGGAAACATGGTCCTCATTTGGGTTAGGTTAAGCTGACTTTTCTTTCCTCTTGTTTTCAGTCTGATGGTATCATTGAGCAACCCATTTATTGCTCAAATAAATGAAAGACATTTCAAAACTGGTCTTTAAGCCAACTGTCATCAAAACGTGTGCTCATGAACACTACTTCCCAATAAAGCAACCAGAAGAATGAAAAGTCTTTTTCTAATAAGCACCATCATTAAAAAAAAAAAAAACTGACAAATTTAAATTGACTAAAACTTAGAGCTCTAACTTTTCCTTAAATATTACTGAGTAACTGAAAGAAAATTGAGGAGATAAGAAGATAGTCTAATGTACAGAAACATACAGTCTAAGATAACTCCATAATTACACTGACAGAATTATTTTAAATCATCCCAATACTGAAACCGATGATCAAAACATGTGCTTTTAAAACAAGGATATTGGTGACAGTAGTCATAATAGGTAAGATATTCAGCTGCTTCATCTTTAAAATAGAGATAGTAGTAGCTATCCCAAGGGTCGTTTATGCTTTATAGGAAAGAATGTCTGTGATGTGTTTTGTAATAATGTATGTAATGTGTCCACGGCAAACAGGAAGATCACCATAAACAGTAACTATCATTAACAGCAAGAGAACTAATAGGGCTGACCAATTTTGTGCTGACTCTCCAAATAAGTAAAAAAGTTGTGGACTAGATACTTCCAGGCAGTTGCGGAAAGCCAGTCCATTTCCCCTTAGACTGTGACCCTGGTGAGATGTGAGTATAGTGGGAATTCATCTTATTACCAAAAGAGCAGGAGAGAATTCAGCCTTACATCTGAGACCTGACGAGGGGGCCCAGGTGTCCGGTTTCAGAAGACCCAGATGCAATGCTCCTGGGAGGAGCACAGTGCTAGGTGCCAGCCCAAGTCCTGCTCCTGCCATTCTGTGCTATTGCACAGAGTACAGGATGCTTGGACAGCTGGGGAGTCTGTGATAAGAGACAAAAAGAGCTTCCCTGTGGCTCAGGCAGTGAAGAATCTGCCTGCAATGCAGGAGACCTTGGTCTGATCCCTGGGTCAGGAAGATTCCCTGGAGAAGGGAACGGCTACCGACTCCAGTATTCTCACCAGGAAAATTATATGGGCTACTGCCCATGGGGTCACAAAGAGTTGGACACGATTAAGCAACTAACACACACAGTCCNTAGATACTTCCAGGCAGTTGCGGAAAGCCAGTCCATTTCCCCTTAGACTGTGACCCTGGTGAGATGTGAGTATAGTGGGAATTCATCTTATTACCAAAAGAGCAGGAGAGAATTCAGCCTTGCATCTGAGACCTGACGAGGGGGCCCAGGTGTCCGGTTTCAGAAGACCCAGATGCAATGCTCCTGGGAGGAGCACAGTGCTAGGTGCCAGCCCAAGTCCTGCTCCTGCCATTCTGTGCTATTGCACAGAGTACAGGATGCTTGGACAGCTGGGGAGTCTGTGATAAGAGACAAAAAGAGCTTCCCTGTGGCTCAGGCAGTGAAGAATCTGCCTGCAATGCAGGAGACCTTGGTCTGATCCCTGGGTCAGGAAGATTCCCTGGAGAAGGGAACGGCTACCGACTCCAGTATTCTCACCAGGAAAATTATATGGGCTACTGCCCATGGGGTCACAAAGAGTTGGACACGATTAAGCAACTAACACACACAGTCCGTTGACTAGGACCACATTTCTATTCAATTCTGTGATCTGTATCTTATAGCTGAGACACAAATTTGAATCCTGGCTCTGTCACATATTAATAGTCAGTTCAGTTCAGTCGCTCCATGTGCTTTTGGGGAGCTGTTGTTGATCCCAAGCTTTCTCGCCTATAAAATATGACCAGGGAAAGTCACAGCAATGACAGTTAGTGTACTAAATGTTTGCCATAAGCCAGGCAGTTTACATCCATCATCTCATTTAATCCCCACCAAATCCTGCAAGGTGGGAACTATTTTTATCCTTATTACAGAGATGAAGAAACTGAGGATTAGGTCAGTAAAAGAGGTGTCCAAATTTACCCAGAGAGTAAGTGGCACAGCACAGCTAGGAATTGAGCTCAGTATCTCCAATTTCTTCAGAATAACATTATTACTTACGTCATGGGATTGGTATAAGGACATATAGACGTTGAGACAACATAAGCAAAATAGTTTCTTGGTATACCAGGGATATATGGTACTTTTGATTAGTATTCAAAGATATTTATTATTTTTATGGGGAAATGTATTTGATACACTGAGTAAAATGCCAGAATGAAGAACGATTCTGACATGACTCAGTAACTGAGCACCCATGTACAATATCTTTCAGTTCAGTTCAGTTCAGTTCAGTCGCTCAGTTCTGACCGACTCTTGGCGACCCCATGAATTGCAGCACGCCAACTCTGTAAAAATTGTGTGTGCCAATGGCCAAAGACTGGGCAGTTGTGCAAATAAGAAGTTCCTCTATCTTCTAAATGTATAATGTTGTCATACAGTTTTGTTTACAGTAATAAAATAAGATTTACCGTAATAAAATACAGCGTATTTTTTTGTTTGTTTCAAGGCACTGTGCCATATGAAGGAAAAAAAAAGAATGTGGTTCTATGCTTTTCTATAAGGCATTTTTAACTTCATAAGAAAGCTAAGACATAGATAAACATTCAGGGTATCATCTAATTGCTACCAAATGAGTAGTAAAATTAAGGGCTGGAAAAATTCTGATGAAAGAGCAGGCTAGTTAGAAGGAAATTTGAACAAAAGGAGGATTCAGATACATAGTCAAGGTTGCTGGAAGGACATTATAGTGCAAGGAACTGGTGTGAACAGTGATGAAGAGATGGAAATATATCTGGGGCATTCAGATGGCTGATGAAGGAAACAGTCCAAGTGCTTAAAGGAGGAGTAGGCACGCCCAATGCCAGGTTAAGCAGTGCAGAATTCATTCTGATGTTAATAAGGACCACGAGCATTTTTTTAGCAGGAGACTGATAAGTGCAGTACAGTGTGCTATCTGAAAAATGTTGCAACAATGATTTGCAAGATGAATTAGAGGAAAACCAAGAAAGGCTGGATGTATTAATAACTTGTTTTCTAATGCCATTATACAACCTGCTTCCTCTTTCTGGAATGCCCTTCCCCTGTTTGCCACATGATTTCTTCCTTTTCATTTTCAGTTCAACAGCCAGGTCCATACTACAGCTCCTCCATAAGCTCTTTCTTGGTTTTCCTTTCTAACACTTACCTCCAGCCACATGTCAGGGTGATTTAACCTCTGCCCTTTGTGTAGTAATTACATCATATATTAAAGTTAACCCAAGGTCCATTTTCACCTCTCCACTGGGATTTCCTGAAAGCAAGGTCCATTGTCTCAATTTCTAAGTTCCCAATATTTAATATAGCACCTGGCATAGAAGTAAGTTTCAACAAATGCTATTTGAACACCTCCAAGACTAGATAATAGTTTGCTGTGGGATACCTGTGGGATCTTTTTAAAAATTCCAAAGGCCAAGTGTCCCCATCTCCAGTCCACTTAAGTCACCATCTCTAAGGATGGGACATAGGCATCAATACTTTTCAAGGTCCCTAAATGAGTCCAATGTAAACAAGTTGAAGATCAAATTCAGAACTAAACTAAATTTTATTTGTTGAGACTAGTAAATTTAAGAGATTTTTATGTGGCCAAAAAGTTGCTGGAGGTTTGGGCTAAAAAGTTACTATATCAAATATGATTATTTTGGTGACCCCTGGCATTGACAATGCTCTACATATTTTGAAACATGATAAATTTATTTTGGTGAATAACTTCATCTTGAAAAATAACTAGTTCACTCTATCTTGTATCCCTAAAGGACAATTGACTAAAAATTTCTGAAACAATCTGACAAACAACAAAGAACACCAAAAAATGTTGGCTGGATATTCATCTAACCTCAGCCTATATGCGTGGCTTATTTTGGTCTGCCTCCTAGCCTGGAAAATCCCATGAACAGAGGAGCCTCGTGGGCTACAATCTATGGAGTCACAAAGAGTCAGACACGACTGAGCAACTTCACCTTCACCTTGACCTTTAAATAGCATCACTTCACAGATTTCACAGATTTTATATATATATTAGAGAGAGAGAGAGACCATTAAGACCGCTAAACATTTCATCAGCAATAAGCGCTACAATGAAGACTCTGATGAAATTCATGAAGACATGTCAAAGCCAGCTGCTGGTATTGGTAAAAAACCAAAGCAAAGCTTGGGTAGGTCAAATCTGTATTAAGTTCAAAGTTACTACCCATAGAAATTCTTCAGAACTAAGATAATTTCTCTGCTCCCTGGAAGTATAAAACAATGTTAATTTTCATTGTTAATTACAAACTTAAATGTCAATTAAAAACTCAAACATAATTTAGTTGTACCCTAGAGGTCAGTCAGGCATCTCAGAGTAATTTTAGATGAATCAAGGGAGAAACAACATAGCTGGGCTTTAGTAGTTTAATAAAGAAAGAAAGAACATTAGATCCTCTCTCTACTTGCTGATTAAATGTTTTCCTAATTCTGTTCTACCTGATTAATTTAAAAATTGATTTATGTTTAACAATATTCCTTTTTATTATAATAGTAGAGAGAGGAGAAAGAAGACAAAATAGATTTTCCCAGGAGCTAAAAGTTTGTGCTGAGTTTTAGATATTGGTCACAACATAAACTAGTTTTCTGCTCTATGAGGACACCAAAAAACTCTAAGATTTGTAAATTGTCAGCAGAGATGATGTGCAGATAAGTTGCTAAAAAGAATTCTTTCCCCATCTAAAACAATTCATAACAGTAACTTTATAAATATCTCTCCAGATCTTATTAAGCTCTATATCAAGGATTTATTGTTCCATTTTTGTTTTTGTCTTGTTTTAATGAGTCAATGAGCATGCAATTAGCAGCACTAAAATCTGAAAGTAGGGGTGGCATTACATGGGCTGCAGAGTTCTGGGCCATATCCCTAAGACATCTGGGTATATCCCAGTATATTGCTGTTGCATTGACTTTGGGGCAGAAATGAGATTTAAGGAGACCAAGTAGTTAAAGACACAAATGAATCTTAAACTCAAGAGGTTAAGAGTAATAAGAAAAGTGAAATCTAAAATCTTATCTTAACTATTCTTAACCCCAAAGATTTTCAAAATGGAAGTGTATCCTCTCCCTACCTTCATTATCAGAAAATTATACTCACAATTAGGTAGAAATAGCTCTGAAAATGTAGATTGCTACACATAGATGTAAGAAGGAACTATCTGAAATTCTGATCAACAACGAAATTTATTTCTATAATTTTTCATTCTCTTTTTTACTTAGCCATTTTTTCTAAGTATTCATTGAGTGTGTTTTATGTTTTTAGCAGACTTAAGTGGTTCAAAAAACTAAAGAAACATGGAGACTCCTTCCTGAGGCTTAAACCCCAATAAGAAAAAATGAGATATAGGCCCATAAAACTGTTATACAACAGTGCTAGACAGCCTTGAAGTGAAAAGGGAGAGGGCATTGGAGGCTTGAGAGCTTGTTGAAGACATTGTAGATGAGATAAGAACTAACCAGGACATTAAAGGGCTGGTAGACTTGAGTAGGCAGAGAAAGACATTTCAGGCATAAATTTGCAGAAATTTCCTCAACAAAGAAGACACTTCCACCATAAATCTCAAGTACAGTCTCATATTCTTAGATATACTAACATTCAGGGATTGGTAGACAGACTGTGCTAATTTCGCTTGGTTGGTTTATATGCATTCTAATGAAGCATGTTTAATGAATTCTGAATACTGTGAAACAGACGGATTCACAGGGCACTGCCTCAGAATGAGAGGAACCAATTCTGTTTTGAAAGTTTTGGTAAAATATTTCTACACAACACCTGTGTGTTCATATTTAGTCCCTGGTCAACATTTCTAAGTATCGTGAAATTTTTTTTTTCAAAATTTTGTGTGATGATATTTAGGAATGCTAGAAAGCCTTAGTTTTCTGTTAGAACAGTATGTTTTGCCTTTTGATCCAAGAATGGGCAAGAAACTTTAAATGATGGCAGTTCAGTGAACTCTACAAATAATGAAGATTACCTGGTAAATTGCTTGCTACAATATACACTTAGATCTAGGTCTCTCCTGAGCATTTGTCAACACAACTTACGCAAGGTCATCCACAGAGCATAGTATATTCCAATGTGAATTAATCTTTCTGCTGAGCTGATTTGGAGTCTTACTATTTCACAGTCTCCTTCCATACCCTTCCTTCTAAGCTTTCCTGACCCATATGACTAACCACTGGCCAAGAAACACTATAATAGTATGCATATGAATAATATGCAAAATATAAATAGTATGCATATAAATAATATGCAAAATATAAAAATTAATTCATCCAAAGAATCATGTATCTCTTATAGATATTTGAATGTGAATATGTATGTATATGGTCAGTAGCATATACATACACATGCATGTACATATATTACAAAAGCATAATTAACAGGACTATTTGAAAGAAATAATTTATATTTAGTTTAAAATTTTCTAAAATCAGGACATCTTAGACATAATATATGTTGAATATGAAAGACTATTCCCCTTTCTTCAGCTCATCTTATTTTTTATGACATTCTAATATACTGCTCTACGAATTTACTTTTAGTATATGCACTTTAACAAAAAGTAACCGTTTTTGTTCTATAGCAACAAGCTTATTTAAGTCCCCTGAAGTAATGTTCTACCAGCCATTTCTTGGTTATATAGATAGAAACATTTTCAAAAATTCCTTAGTTATTCTCTTTTATTATAAAGCTGATAAAGTTAAGGATTATTTTCATAATTAGTATCTTACTGATATCTGTATCATACTTTCCCAAAACAACAAGGACACATTTCTCAAATTAAGTTTACTTTGTGCTTATCATGTGCACAGTTGCTTTCTTTTTACTGTTAATATATTACATCAAATATATTTAATAGCATTCTTAAATACTTTTAAGTCATAGTCAATGAATTTCTCCTTTTAATCAGTTTCCAAAGATCATGTATTTATGGATAGCCTAAGAACAAATTGTGAAAATTAGCTATCACTGATGCTAAAATTCTAAGGAGTGCAAATTAGGTAAACTGCTATTTATCAAAAATTTTGGGAGGCTATGTTACTTTGGTAAGCTGGAAAAACTAACTCAGTGTGTCTTACCATATACAATACACTGACTGATAATACCATGAGAAAGTAGTGTACAATGAAATGCAATTAAGAAAAAGATGAAAATAACAATATGTCACCTATCTAAAAGAAAACTTTGGAACTTCTTTATTGCTAACATTTATTTTTATTATAATTATTATCTTATAGTGTGCCATTTAAAAAATCACTGTTTCTTTGAACTCTAGGATTATTTGAATTCTGGATAAGCAGATGTTCATGGAAGGTAGCAAATAAGATTGCCAAGAATCTTGGTATGCATCCTTGAACATTAGCATTTTTAACCCATTTTTTCAGTGACTAATACCCTTCCACCAGCCATATGGGCAGAATTTCAGGCTGATTTAACTAGCCTGTATGCTCAGAACTTTGAGATCGTATAGTCATAAATTCCTTCAAGCTCTCCAAAAAGATACAGGAGCATGTATACAGGTCCATGTGCCACCTGAAAAGCTTGCCAAACCAAGATGAAGAACACAACATCTCCAGGAAACCATGGTAAAATGGTACAATATGGATAAAAAAAAATCAGTGAGTCATGAAACAAATAAAGAAAGAGAATTCTTGGTAGACAAAATTATGTTTCTCTCAAATAAGTCAGAACTACTTTTTTAACAATTGAAAAAGTTTCCAGAACATACAAGTCCCAAGCAAAAAAAGTCACTTTCTCATTTGGTTCCTTTCACTATCCTTCAAGGGAGAATTCCAAAATATTATTAGAAAAGCATTATTAAAATAACCACAATAATTTTCTAAGGACTCACAATAAAACAGCAAATGTTAACAGTCTAAATCCCAAGACAGAGACTTGTTGGGGACACTGTTCTTATTTAAGATGGAAAGATTCCTTCTAAGACCATGAAAGTGATGAGACAGACAATTGTGGCAGGTGAACTCTAAGGTAAATGATTTCTGAAATCAATCATGAATGGAATACTCTTGAATAAAAACTTTTCCTCTTTAAGATGAACTTTGAAAAGAACAGAATAGGAGGAAAGAAGAAAGAAAGATTGAAAATCTCTAGACATGTTAAAAAAAGAAATTGAGCATGGTGATAAGATAAAATAACTAGCCTAAGAGGTTACTAAGGCACTGCGGCAAAAAAAAAAAAAAAAAAAAAAAAAAACAAGCAAACTGCTGTCATTGTAGTCAACAAAGAATGCTGCCTTCTATCAAGCCATCAGTCACTGCAGCCATCTCCTAACTTTGCACCCTGAGGGAACTTCAGGTGGAGAAAAACTGAATACTGACCCTAGATAGTTAAGATGAGTATCTAAGGAATAATTTCAGTAAGCCTGGACTCTTGCATCTTCCCATACATAAAAAAGCACTAAAATCATTAAAGTGAGATGTCTGTTTTTCTGTGATTAGCAGTGATCTTCTCATCTTTGACCACATTTTTTGTTTGTTTTCAGCAAAACCTCCTATATATGCTGGCTCCTCCATAAACTCTTTGGAATAGTTCCTCAGACCTGTCTGAGAGGCTGTCTCCCAGGCTATAGTACTTGGTAAAGTCCCCAAATAAAGCAACTTTGGGGTTGTACGGGGAACTTTTTGTTTTTTATTATCAGTTTACAGCACTTTGAACTTTAGGGTCCAGAAATTATAGAATAATGTTTGTTTGTTTGTTTCTCACAGGTAGTCCTAATTTAAGTATTTCATTGTTGATTAGAATTTAAATAAAGGAAATATGTTATATCATAATAAATAGGTTCTATTCTTCAGCTTCTGCTCTTAACTGCTCCAGATTAAGATCTCTCTAATTAAGCTTAATCATAGAGCATCACTAGATCCCCGCTCATTGAGGTGCTGCAGCTGACTCAACCACTGACTGTTAAATTTTCAGGACTTTTGTGAGCTGGTTCTTAAACTGTTAGTAGCTTGAAATTAATCATAGTGGGAATATTTACACCATGGCAATTGGCAAACACTATGAATCAAAGTTTCAGCACATTCCTGCCTTTTACTCACACGTTTATCTAGGCCTTTAACAGGTCTCAGTCATGTTAATGATTCTCTTGGTTTGGGAATGAGTGTCCAACAACAAAAGAAATCACCATGAACAGTGATACTCAGAAAACAGTAATTGAATGCTTATGATATACAGAGCACAAGGCTAGACTCTGAAGAAATAAAGAGCTGTCAGACCCTTGTCATATTCTTAGGAGTTCAAAATCTATTCTAAAGGAAAAGAGATGTATATACAATTTTAAAATGCAATATGAGGCAGCACAACAACAGAGCCAAATGAATAATAGAGAGACTATTGGGGTTCTCTTTCTATAGGATTTGGCAGAGAAAAGATCACAGGGAGACAATAATTCATGAAGGGGATAGAACTCAGTTGGAAGAAGTATAGCCTGCAGACAAATGGAGAGGAGACTGAAGCAAAGTGAGAAAGTCCACCAGAGTGTCTAGGGAAGACTGTTTATTTTGATGGAAAACATGGTTCAAATGAGAAGTAGTACGACAGTAGGAAAATTATGAGGTTTTGCAGATGAAGAAAACTGGATTTGAATGTTCACCTTAGTTATTAGCTGTGCGAGGCTACCTTACCTCTGTAAAGTCTTCTCATCTGTCCAATAGGAATAACTTTGCATTTTAAGTTTCTTTTGAAATACCACTTTGAACATGTCATCTCTATGTTCAAATCTTTCAATGTCCTCAGTAATTATAATAACAAAATTGAAAAGTTTTTGATTTAAAAAGTCAGTGAGCTCCACAATCTGAATTCAAAATCTGAATTCCAGCTCTTTGATTTAGAAATCATTAGTTATTGACAATGATAACCATGAGGGTTTGGAGATGGACAAGACCATCTCCAAAAATTTTTGAGAGTCCCAAGATGAATTATGGCTTATGAGAACTATACCTGGGTCTCCCACAATATATATCCTCAGAACCATAAGCCTCCATTCCTGAGGCTTTACTCTAAAACACATATTAAAACCCTGACCCTCTGTAAAAATCTGTTTTAGAAGTTTCACAAGTTTTTTCAGAGTCCAGAGCCAGATGGGAAGACTTGGAACCCAGATACAGATCCAACCCCATGAGGAAAATATCTGTTCCAGTTATATTGAGCCTAGTGTCTTGGATTCCATTGACTTAGCCAGAAACAATGGCTGGAGGCTACTTCTGCGAATAACATAATCCACTGACACACTCTGTCAGAGTTCGAAGTCTCTGAAAGGAATAAATGGTAGCAGGAAAGATGCCAGCTCCCACGTTTTAGTAATACTGGGGTAGGGAAAACTTTATTGTTGTTGTTTAGTCACTAAGTCATGTCCAGCTCTTTGTGACTCCATGAGATTTCCCAGGCAAGAATACTGGAGTGGGTTGCCATTTCCTTCTCCAGAGGATCTTCCCAACCCAGGGACTGCATCCATGTCTCCTGCACCTCAAGCAGATTCTTTACCTCTGAGCCATCAGGGAAGCCCCAGGGAAAACTTGACCTGCATGTAAATACTATGATTCCAGTATGTAACTGGGACCTTTGAGGGAGAACCTCAATACAGCATTCAGAAACCTGCAAAGGGAAATAGGTCAGGGACTGTCGTACCAACAGTTTTATCACAGAGGCTGAAACCAAGAGAATCAGGCTGATCTTGGCCAGTGGTACCAGCTGTGCAGAATACTGCAAAGCCACAAAGCAGGAGCCATTTCTAGCTATGGAGAATCATCACAAGAGGCATTGCTGACAGGTGAGAAGCCACAGTTGTTTCTTCTCTGGGCCTAAATCTGTGCTTCCATTCTACAGGCTGGCTTTCACCCCAACTTTCTGAATCACAGTCTCAGTAGCACGCCTAACTTGCTCCCCAGATGCATGGTGTAGGAGGCAAAAAATGAAAGCTTATAAGGTCCAGCCAAGGAACACGAATAAGTGATGTGGATTGTTTGGGAACTGTGCACACTGAAGAGTGAATATCCTATTAGTAGGGGACAGCAATTGCTTAGTCCTAGTTATTATTTTCAAGTAGGAATGTGGACCACACTTTCTTCTTGTCCAAGAGAAGAAGAATATCTGAATTTTAGAATGTGAAATCTTCCACTTTTTAAATTTAAGAACAAAGAAAAAAATTATTATTTTTATCAAATGCTTAAAATGTTAAATTTTATGTTACTTATATTTAATCATAATTTAAAAAATAATAATGAAAAAGAAACAAAAAGCATGTGGGCCAAATAAAAACCATCTATAATCTAGATTCAGCTGCAGACTTCCCATTTTTGACCTCTGCTCTAGTAATAGGACCTGTGTTGCCCTTCATTCCATCTCAATCTTTATCTCTCCTTGTGGCTAAGTTCAGTTCAGTTGCTCAGTCATGTCCGACTCTTTGCGACCCCATGAATCGCAGCACCCCAGGCCTCCCTATACATCACCATCTCCCGGAGTTCACTCAGATCCACGTTCATTGAGTCCGTGATGCCATCCAGCCATCTCATCCTNCTATACCCTCCCCATCTCTCCTGTTATACTGCAGGGAATCAGGCAACACTGAATCTGTCCTGAGATAAAATGATAATTACAAGTTGTATTTCCCAGCTTTGTGCAATATTCTGGCACCCTGATTAGTGTTTCATATGAAATAACCCACTTTATGAGTCCAGTAGCCCTATAAATAGTAAAATTTCATATGAAACCTGGGGACTACACAGTTCATTCAACTTTGCACAGCTTTTAAATCGAAGCTGAGATTCAAACTCAAGCCTGACACCCATCCTTTCTCCACTGTCTGTATGGAAAATGCAGACACAAAAGAGCAAGGGCTATTTCTACACCTCCATGCAGATGGAAAGGGAGGATATATTTCCTGACATTTTTACTCAGTTTCACACCATGCTTTGAAAGTTCAAAATATTATTACTATATAATTTTACAACTTTCCACATACAGTTACCTGTGGTTTCAGGTTTGGGGATTTCACAGTCAGCAATATTTTAAGACATATTTTGGGAACCAACATAAGGTTGCCAAACTTCTATTTTGCTAAGTAAGGATATTTTTTAAACCTATTCATTAGCATCACTATCTCTTCATTGAATGGAAACTATTTTGACAGACACACATACACGCACACACGGACATGCACATGCATATACATTAATAGCTTCATGGAACCAGAAATGCTACTTGTCTTGGACCTCATTTATGACTGGTGTACATGCACAAACATAGGGAGTTCCTAGCCTACAGCTGTGTGGTGTTCCAGAAGTTTTCTGGGAAGACCACTCTTTGGAACTTGGAAAACTTTATTCCACAAAACAATACTGTTAGAAATGATACCTCAGTTCCCACATCATAGGGTAAAGTTTGAATATCTTGTTTTATTTTGGATACAGGGTGCCTGAGGTCCCGGAAGTTTAAGCTATTTCCTTAAATAATGCACAACCTCTTGCAGAGCCAAGATTAGTAGTGAATTACCCTGATAGCTGCTGCAGTTCTTTTTTCATTACTAGAGACAGAAATATTTTCCCTTAATTTTAACATCATTATATATACACTAAACATTTAATGTTATTAGTTAAATAGGCTTGTGGAGGGATAGCTTTGGAAATTTACCACGGTTTATAAAAATGATTCTGTGGGGAAAATGCAATCAGTAGCACATCTGTGAGATGCAGACATGGTTGTTATCACAGACACGTCCTTTTTATTCATGCCCCGCTTCCCCAACCACTATGGCAAGGAAATAAAGTGTGATCCTCAGAGGCAAATCTGCTTGCAGTCCCAGGAAAGGGATAATCATTTGACTTTTTTTATCAGGAGTTTATAAATCTATGTGTCTCTGAGTGCATCAACACTCAACATAAGAGTGAAACTGGGTTGCTGACATGTTACCAGGGAATAGCTATCAGCATAACCCTTAATTGGAATCCCATTTACTGTTCAGTTGGCTTAGTATCCTCCCTGTGCTTTAATAAGATGTGACACATGACTATATCATTTGAGGCTGGAACCCTACAGAGAAACTAGAGTGTGCAATCCAAAAAATTTGTAAAATTCAAATATAGTATCTTTTTCAGAGAGATAGTAATGAATGTATTAAACTAAGGAAATTCTCAATTCAAGGAGCAAATGATTAAAGGTGGTCAGAGATTGTAAGATTCCAAAAAATGAATTTAATTATGGCTGTTTTCTTTTATAATCATTATCCCAGCCTCTCTAGTGATATATATATATGTATATGTGTGAGTGTGTATATGTACATATGATATGTTAACATTTGATACATTAATTATGTATAAATGGCCATGAACATTATATATAATGAGTGCTTTATATAAATGATGTACTACATATAATATTATATATAATGTATAGGAAATAGAGAATTTTGGAAATCAATAGCAAGGAAAGTGTTTCTAATTATGAAAAGTGGCATCATACTTGAGAACTTCAATTTTCTTCTCCATTTTCCAAGGCTTGCATTTGACAGTAGCGATCGTTTGTCTTTTCTCATCTAACTCTGCCTTCAATCTTTCCAATTCCTCTGCATCTATTTCTTCTTCTTCTTCCCTTAAAAAAAAAAGAAGAAAAAATCAACAACAACAACATCAAAAAAAACCTTCTTTAGTAAAGTTGAGATTTGCTTGACCTCCAAACTTAAAGAATGCTATCAGATACTCAGCTGATTAATGCATAACGACTTGGTTGTATACAGTGAATGCTGAGATCCATAAGCCTTAGAGCTTACAGCTGAACACTGATGCAGGATTTCTGGAATTATTGTAACTTTAAAAATAGTGTTTATTTTCTGAAGTCCTGAAACCATTTTATGTCCATAGTCTCAAATTCTCAGAAAATCCATGGAAATAAAAAGCTATTAATATATTTTCTTCTCTTCTTTGTTCCCAGGTACACCTTCCCCTCTCAATTCTACATTTCATTTAAAAACTTTATTTTTCAACAAGGATAGTAAATTAGAGGTGAATGTGTCTTTGAAGTACCCTTAAAAATTTTGTTAGCCCTGTTTCAAGAGAAAGAGAAAAACTGAAATAGGAAAAAATAAAAAGAATCTATTCCTCTAAGGTAACTTAATCTGTTAATTAAGCTCAAAACTTCAATTGATAAAACTGAACTCAAAGTGTACTTGATAGAAGTCAATCCTTTGAAGAGGCCTTCAAAGGAATTTAGTTTCTCACTGAGCAAATGAGATGGATCTTTTCTCTTCTGTATTCCTAGTATTGCAAAAAATATCAAAGGATCCAAAACTCAAAGAAAACAAAATCTAAACATGAGCAACAAGGCTTATAAATTGAAGAATGTAATGCCTTGTTGTAGAGAACAATGTTTTTGGTAAGAGATTGTTTTAGTTATGAGTTATTCTTGCAAAGAGATCAAACCAGTCAATCCTAAAGGAAATCAACCCTGAATATCCACTGGAAGGACTAATGCTGAAGCTGAGGCTACAATACTTTGGCCACCTGACGTGAAGAGCCAAACTCATTGGAAAACACCTTGATGCTGGGAAAGACTGAAGGCAAAAGGAGAAGAGGGTGACAGGGGATGAGATAGCATCACTGATACAACGGACATGAATTTAAGCAAACTCTGGGAGCTGGTGATGGACAGGGAAGCCTGGCATGCCACAGTCCATGGGGTCTCAAAGAGTCAGACATAACTTAGTGACTGAACAACGACAACATGGTCACTTAACTTCAAATTTACCCTTTCAGACTTAATATTGTGATGCTGTGACTGTGACTCTGTAGGACACATTTCTAGTTTGTCAGTTGGCTCAATATTCTTCTGTCATAATCGGCTACCAATAGAGTATACTAAGGAGGGACTTGTTTTTTTCCTTTGGCTTCCCATTTGCCTCTTGTGGGATGCATACTCTTCAGCAATTCTTTTTCACCCCAAGAGCTGCAGGGCCTTCCCATAGCTGCAGGTGAGACTAGTTTGCCAGTTTTTCCAACATTAGCAGAACCAGCTTCATCACTCACGCTGTAGACACCAGCACCACTTGAGCATCACCTCCTCTGCAGTAGTTTCAGCTCCCCGGGTCTCTCTATGCTTTTAGGTTTTAATTTCAACCTCTTTCCATTGTTCCTCCAGCCCATAGTGTGCTATTTGCTTCCTATAGCTGCTATTACCATGATACTTAGTGTTTTCTTTTCACCTTTCCAGTAACCTATTTATTATTAGCCTAGTGATTATTTATACCTACTAAATCAGTTCATGCTGGGAGAAATATCAATAACATCAGATATGTAGATGACACCACCCTTATGGCAGAAAGTGAAGAGGAACTAAAAAGCCTCTTGATGAGAGTGAAAAAGTAGAGTGAAAAATTTGGCTTAAAGCTCAACATTCAGAAAACGAAGATCATGGCATCTGTTCCCATGACTTCATGGGAAATAGATGGGGAAACAGTGGAAACAGTGGCAGACTTTATCTTTTTGGGCTCCAAAATCACTGCAGATGGTGATTGCAGCCATGAAATTACAAGACACTTACTCCGTAAAAGTTATGACCAACCTAGATAGCATATTCAAATACAGAGACATTACTTTGCCAACAAATGTCCATGTAGTCAAGGCTATGATTTTTCCAGTGGTCATGTATGGAAGTGAGAGTTGGACTGTGAAGAAGGCTGAGTGCCGAAAAATTGATGCTTTTGAACTGTGGTGTTGGAGAAGACTCTTGAGAGTCCCTTGGACTGCAGGGAGGTCCAACCAGTCCATCCTAAAGGAGATCAGTCCTGGGTGTTCCTTGGAAGGACTGATGCTAAAGCTGACATGTGAAGAGTTGACTCATTGGAAAGACCCTGATGCTGGGAAGGATTGGCGGCAGGAGGAGAAGGGGACGACACTGGATAGCATCACTGACTCGATGGACATGAGTTTGAGTGAACTCTGGGAGTTGGTGATGGACAGGGAGGCCTGGCGTGCTGCAATTCATGGGGTCGCAAAGAGTTGGACACAACTTAGCAACTAAACCACCACCAGAGTTTTTAATCAGGTCATGGTTACTGAACAGAAATTTAATTAACCCTGTAAAATAACATCTGTCATTAATAGTTTGGTTGGTTTTTTTTTTTTTAACCATAAGATATTTTTCTTAGAATAGTAATCCTGGTTTAAGTGAACTATGGAAGTACACTCATACTAAGATACAACTCTGAATGTCGTTAAGTTGTTTNAAAAAAAAAAGAAGAAAAAATCAACAACAACAACATCAAAAAAAACCTTCTTTAGTAAAGTTGAGATTTGCTTGACCTCCAAACTTAAAGAATGCTATCAGATACTCAGCTGATTAATGCATAACGACTTGGTTGTATACAGTGAATGCTGAGATCCATAAGCCTTAGAGCTTACAGCTGAACACTGATGCAGGATTTCTGGAATTATTGTAACTTTAAAAATAGTGTTTATTTTCTGAAGTCCTGAAACCATTTTATGTCCATAGTCTCAAATTCTCAGAAAATCCATGGAAATAAAAAGCTATTAATATATTTTCTTCTCTTCTTTGTTCCCATGTACACCTTCCCCTCTCAATTCTACATTTCATTTAAAAACTTTATTTTTCAACAAGGATAGTAAATTAGAGGTGAATGTGTCTTTGAAGTACCCTTAAAAATTTTGTTAGCCCTGTTTCAAGAGAAAGAGAAAAACTGAAATAGGAAAAAATAAAAAGAATCTATTCCTCTAAGGTAACTTAATCTGTTAATTAAGCTCAAAACTTCAATTGATAAAACTGAACTCAAAGTGTACTTGATAGAAGTCAATCCTTTGAAGAGGCCTTCAAAGGAATTTAGTTTCTCACTGAGCAAATGAGATGGATCTTTTCTCTTCTGTATTCCTAGTATTGCAAAAAATATCAAAGGATCCAAAACTCAAAGAAAACAAAATCTAAACATGAGCAACAAGGCTTATAAATTGAAGAATGTAATGCCTTGTTGTAGAGAACAATGTTTTTGGTAAGAGATTGTTTTAGTTATGAGTTATTCTTGCAAAGAGATCAAACCAGTCAATCCTAAAGGAAATCAACCCTGAATATCCACTGGAAGGACTAATGCTGAAGCTGAGGCTACAATACTTTGGCCACCTGACGTGAAGAGCCAAACTCATTGGAAAACACCTTGATGCTGGGAAAGACTGAAGGCAAAAGGAGAAGAGGGTGACAGGGGATGAGATAGCATCACTGATACAACGGACATGAATTTAAGCAAACTCTGGGAGCTGGTGATGGACAGGGAAGCCTGGCATGCCACAGTCCATGGGGTCTCAAAGAGTCAGACATAACTTAGTGACTGAACAACGACAACATGGTCACTTAACTTCAAATTTACCCTTTCAGACTTAATATTGTGATGCTGTGACTGTGACTCTGTAGGACACATTTCTAGTTTGTCAGTTGGCTCAATATTCTTCTGTCATAATCGGCTACCAATAGAGTATACTAAGGAGGGACTTGTTTTTTTCCTTTGGCTTCCCATTTGCCTCTTGTGGGATGCATACTCTTCAGCAATTCTTTTTCACCCCAAGAGCTGCAGGGCCTTCCCATAGCTGCAGGTGAGACTAGTTTGCCAGTTTTTCCAACATTAGCAGAACCAGCTTCATCACTCACGCTGTAGACACCAGCACCACTTGAGCATCACCTCCTCTGCAGTAGTTTCAGCTCCCCGGGTCTCTCTATGCTTTTAGGTTTTAATTTCAACCTCTTTCCATTGTTCCTCCAGCCCATAGTGTGCTATTTGCTTCCTATAGCTGCTATTACCATGATACTTAGTGTTTTCTTTTCACCTTTCCAGTAACCTATTTATTATTAGCCTAGTGATTATTTATACCTACTAAATCAGTTCATGCTGGGAGAAATATCAATAACATCAGATATGTAGATGACACCACCCTTATGGCAGAAAGTGAAGAGGAACTAAAAAGCCTCTTGATGAGAGTGAAAAAGTAGAGTGAAAAATTTGGCTTAAAGCTCAACATTCAGAAAACGAAGATCATGGCATCTGTTCCCATGCCTTCATGGGAAATAGATGGGGAAACAGTGGAAACAGTGGCAGACTTTATCTTTTTGGGCTCCAAAATCACTGCAGATGGTGATTGCAGCCATGAAATTACAAGACACTTACTCCGTAAAAGTTATGACCAACCTAGATAGCATATTCAAATACAGAGACATTACTTTGCCAACAAATGTCCATGTAGTCAAGGCTATGATTTTTCCAGTGGTCATGTATGGAAGTGAGAGTTGGACTGTGAAGAAGGCTGAGTGCCGAAAAATTGATGCTTTTGAACTGTGGTGTTGGAGAAGACTCTTGAGAGTCCCTTGGACTGCAGGGAGGTCCAACCAGTCCATCCTAAAGGAGATCAGTCCTGGGTGTTCCTTGGAAGGACTGATGCTAAAGCTGACATGTGAAGAGTTGACTCATTGGAAAGACCCTGATGCTGGGAAGGATTGGTGGCAGGAGGAGAAGGGGACGACACTGGATAGTATCACTGACTCGATGGACATGAGTTTGAGTGAACTCTGGGAGTTGGTGATGGACAGGGAGGCCTGGCGTGCTGCAATTCATGGGGTCGCAAAGAGTTGGACACAACTTAGCAACTAAACCACCACCAGAGTTTTTAATCAGGTCATGGTTACTGAACAGAAATTTAATTAACCCTGTAAAATAACATCTGTCATTAATAGTTTGGTTGGTTTTTTTTTTTTTAACCATAAGATATTTTTTCTTAGAATAGTAATCCTGGTTTAAGTGAACTATGGAAGTACACTCATACTAAGATACAACTCTGAATGTCGTTAAGTTGTTTCTATTTTAAACATTTTGTGTTTATTATATAAAATCCTTCCCTGGTAGCTCAGATGGTAAAGAATCCTCCTACAATGCAGGAGACCTGGGTTCAATCCCTGACTTGGGAAGATCCCCTGGAGGAGGGCATGGCAACCCACTCCAGTATTCTTGCCTGGAGAATCCCCATGGACAGAGGAGCCTGGCAGGCAATCATCCATATGGTTGCTGAATTGAACACGATTGAGCGATTAAGCATACACACACATATAAAATCCCATGGTGCTGTACAAGGATAACAAAATAATTACACAGAATGAAAGAATGATCTATTTCATGTTTGGATTTACTATGTAATTAAAGCTTATTTCTCTACATTTTTCTATGTTCCTAATACTAATTATGTAGTTTTCTGCTGTCTTAAACCCAGTACTTTATATATTTAACATATTCAGATTCTATGACTCCTTCAAAAATCATATGAAACGTCTTCAATACCCTTTTCTGATTGTCCTTATGAGTCAGTTTTCTTTAAGACCCTAAATCACTTTTAACTTCTCTGGCTTATTTATACAGTCTTATTTCATAATAATTGTGTCTAAGTGGCCTCTCCCTTACTATGTTATTAATTTGTAGAGAATGGAGGCAATTTCAGATTCATATCCATATCTTCCAAAGAAATTAGCAAATTATCTTTGACAGAAGTGGAGCTGAATAAATATTTATTAAATAAATGTTTATGTACAGAATTTTTCTGGATGACAAGATTACCAACAAGTACACTAAAATGAAATATAACAATGTGTTCCAAGTTATGGAAAGATATTTATTCCTACACTAAATGATCTCAGACTGGTATATTTTTAATCTTTGTGTTGTTAATTGTCGATTGCTCTAGGAAGATCATGCTGTGCTACAATGTATAGTTGTTCTCAGCTAAATTACCTTCAAATATGCAGGTAATTAAGATATTACATTTTTGCATAATTTAAATATAATAATGCATAATTAAACATTGCATTACAGGGAAACAGCTTTTCCAGGAACCACTCAAAGAAAGTGCTAATCATATTAAAAGAGCGTAGCACAGGCATGCTTTGCTTCTAAAATGTAGGGCTAATTTGTGTAAGAATGGCTTTCTATCTTAGTTTTGATTTATTTAAACAACAGTTGTTAGGAAAAAGGAGGCATAATGTGCTGAATTTCTCACTGCTATAAATATATTACTTATTCACCTAAAACTGGGTCAAGAAAAGCATATATTATTAGAAATACTTCAAAGTGCCAAACAAGGCAGTTTTTGTTAACCATCTCCAAAGACAGTTAACATTACAACCTTGGATTTAGTTGTTTTCAAATGTTTCTTCAGTGCAAGAAAAATTCCCTAAGGTGTTTTACATGAACATTTAAATAAAAGAAGATCATGAATTAATTAACCTAAATAAATGTGCCATGATTTGCCTACTAATCTTTCTCAAAACATATTTGCTAATACGTTTTCTTAAAAACAGAAGGGCTTATCTTCAAAGTGAACAATAGAATATGGACCCTGAAATAGTGATCAGAACTGTCAATCATCATAAGTAATTTATATTATTTAAAATACTTGTAAAACTTATGGTGGTAAT
This sequence comes from Neotragus pygmaeus, assembly GCA_006410875.1. Lineage (NCBI taxonomy): Eukaryota > Metazoa > Chordata > Mammalia > Artiodactyla > Bovidae > Neotragus > Neotragus pygmaeus. Next base: position 85,297 of record SJYV01015540.1, on the reverse strand, counting down.
AATATAATTTGCAAAACCTATGGAGATAAAATTCAATTTAGTCAAGAATGGTTCTGCAGAGGAGAGGGGAGGATGGGAGACAGGTGCTTCTGGAATCTCAGAATCAGGATGAGAGTGGGACCAGCTAAGGACAGACTGTCACAGGGACAAGATTGCCCCAGGTGACAGGGGCCAAGACCCAGCTGATTCACATGGTCCTGTTTCTAGAGGTTGAGCCTTGACAGGAGGGCCTGGAGTAGACCAAGAAAGCAAAGGAATTTCCATCTGAGTCATATTTTGAAAGTGACATCTCTGAAGCACAGGTGGAGAGGAAAAGGCAAATTCTGGAACACAATCTATATCGTTCATATATCTATTGGTGATGTTTCCTCAATGAAATACCACTGTCAGAAAGCATAAACTTTGCTAGTAGGAAATATTACTACCTAATAATCGAAATAACAATCACAATAAAACATGAAACTTAAAAGGGTGTTTTGTTTTTTGAAAAGAACAAAACATAAAAATACTTGAAGATAAACATAAAAAAATATCAGAGTAAAACAGAAAGCAGGTGATGTCTTAGTATTCAAGGACAGAAGAAAGAAGAGGAGATCGAGGAGAAGAAGAAAATGGAAGAGAAGGAGAAAGAAGAGAAAGAGAGAATTAAAACCTTAAGTCAACAAAAATACAATGAAAAAATGGGTGGGGTTACTCATATTTTAAAAGGAACCATCGTCAACTAATGCTAAACTTCTCTATTGACAAAATATTCACAAATAACAGCTAGTTATAGAATACCACAAGGTGTCATCTTGGGAGAAAATCTTGGAAATTTCCTCAGCATTTAAAGTTCTAGGACTGTTTCAGAGGTGAGATCGTATCATCTCATGGTGATTCCCATGCCCCACCTAGGGGTGGTAAAGGAGTTATTCTCTTGAATCCTTTCCAAGTGGCCTAGGTTTCCTATTAGTAAATGTGTTTCACATATACAGTTTTTCCACCTGCATGCCATCTGCAATTTTCCAGGCAGCAAATACCAGAAAATTATTTTCCTGAATTTTTTCCCCTAAATAGCATCTAATATATTATTTTAGACAAAGGCAGTAATCAGAAAATCATTGGCCTGCTAGAAGTGAAAGACATAGAGTTATGTTAAAAAGGGAAGGACAATCCAATCCTCTGTAGGGACAGAGAGTTAATACTTTAGACTTTGGGAGCTATATACAGGAATATACAGGAATATGTCCCATAGTCCTCTTTGTTGTTTTTTTTTATTGCAGTTTTATTAAAATGATAAGAACAAGTCTTGGCTCTTAGGTTGAAATTAACCATAGTTTTTCAACTCCTGCTCTGTAAGATACGTGATTTGGGATCATGTTTATAAGTTTTTCATTTAATTTCATTAATGATGCATTTACCTAACAGAATAACTTTAAAATATTTAAATTAACTATAATATGTTAATGACCCATGCCAATTTAGATCTCTCATAAGGAAATTTCTCATAAGTCCATTCTCAATATATATGCATTTTAAAATTCTATTTTAATATTAAAATACATTTAACTAAGTAGAATAAAATGGTGGCATCAGACTAAGCTTGTTTTTCTGAAAGTCGGTTTAATTACCAATTTTAAGGCTAGGAAGTGCCTAAAGAGTGATCTTTCAGCGTCAGGCACTTTTGAATGAAAAATAATTTTAATTATAGATCAAAACTAACTTACGCTCCTCTCTTTAACCTCCTCCTTCTCTCTTTCTCTCTGGCCTTCCTTGTTTCTTCATCCTCTGGTTCAGGTTCTGGATCATCTTCATTGATAACATCTCTGGTCCGTTTCCTCTTTGGCCTCATGCTCTCTCTTCGAGGCAGTTTGTTTTCCTCCTCTTCCTCTTCGCCTAAACACAACAGTTAATGCTTCAGTGAGTAGTTTCAGAAAAGTGCTTTCCAGATCCCAAATGTATTCTTACTTTTTAATTATCATTGTCACACCTCTGAAACCATAATCTAGCAATTTGTCATATCAAGATAAAATGCACCGCACCATATATATTTCATAGTCTGCCATTTAAATATACTTATCTACATATTGTCACACCTCTGAAACCATAATCTAGCAATTTGTCATATCAAGATAAAATGCACCGCACCATATATATTTCATAGTCTGCCATTTAAATACACTTATCTACATTCTCATTTCTTGTCATTTATCTACTCAAATATATGAGTATCAATTCCCAAATTCTAATAATGCTTAGAGTTCCAGCCTTCACTTACTTTTATAACTAGACGACTTAGGAGTTTAATATCATACCATGACCTCTCAGACCAAGTTTGTAGATTATCAATTCCATACATAAGGGTTGAGTGTTTAATCACTATGTGCTAGTATTACTTCTATCTTAGAGCAAACAGTAAGAATGCAAGGAAATGCTATAAATTAGAATAATTTTGAAGAAATTAATTTATGCCTTGAAATAATTCCAATACCTTTCTAATTCAAATCATTCTCTTTTTTTTTTTTAACTTTTTTAAAAAACTTGAAGCATAGATGATTTACAATATTGTATTACTTGTTCAGGTGTACTGCAAGTGGTTCAGTTATATATATATATATATATATATAAAATAGATATATATTGTAGATTATTTCCCATTATAGATTTTTACAAGATATTAAATATAGCTCCCTGTGTTACATAGTAAATCCTGTTGCTTATCTATTTTATGTAAAATCATTTTCAGTCTTAACTTCAAATACTTATTTTTCCTAAATTTCTTTCTCTTTCTTAGATGAAATTGAGAGTAAACAACTTTGCTTGATCATTCTATCTTTTTGATTAGAAATAGATAACTAGTAAATTTAATACAACATTGAGAGAAATAATATTATTTTATTTTATTCACCAACTGACTATTAATGCCTCATATGTCCATAACTTCTTTGGAAGCTTTCCGGTAAAGAGTAGGAGAATTCAGTTCCTTTCTTCACTGATTATGACAGACAATCCTACTTCACCTCCACTTTTGCTTTTTAACTTCTGATATTTAGAGTTAATTATTATTTAAAAAAAAACAAATATTACTCATAATTATCACTATCTTTTTAAATAGAAGCTACTAATGCACTGCACCATATATATTTCATAGTCTGCCATTTAAATACACTTATCTACATTCTCATTTCTTGTCATTTATCTACTCAAATATGTGAGTATCAATCCCCAAATTCTAATAATGCTTAGAGTTCCAGCCTTCATTTACTTCTATAACTAGACGACTTAGAAGTTTAATATCATATCATGACCTCTCAGACCAAGTTTGTAGATTATCAATTCAATACATAAGGGTTGAGTGTTTAAGGAAAAATTGTGCTTTAATGGAGAATTATGAAATGTCTGTACCATACCCTTCTATGTTGTCTGATGCTGATTCTATGGAATCTATCTTGTAACTTTGTATATTGTAGATCACTAGGTAGCAATGGAAAATAGTTCTTGTCCGTAGACAAGCAAGTGAACTCAGTGCAGACAGCCTTCCCACCTCCAAAAAAGAAAGGAAAGAAAAAAATCCCACAAAACAGTTATGTCTTCACTTACACAAACAGTTCAATATTCCTGATCTATAAATGAGTCTGTTCTTTGAATTTTCCTTTGAACTGGTAACTCCTATAAATGGCTCACCAGATTCCTCATTTATTAGTTAAATATGTTCATTTTTATATAGTGTGTGTCGTTTTATTTTTTATAAATTTTGTTATCTTTTCAACATTACTTATTAAACTTTTATTGATATTCCAAATCTAAATAAGATCTAAACATTACCAATATTACTAAAGTTTGACTAGCAGAGAGAAACAGGAGAATAACTTTTCTAACTAGGTTTTGAAAACTGTACTCTTGTCATCATGACCAAAAATTTATTAAATACTGTGGCAGATGTTGTATGATATTAAAACCCCACTCTGGCATTTTGAAAATCTACCCAGCCTTTATTGTTCACTTTAGTCACTAATCATAGAAAGAACAAGGGCCTCATAGGAACTGAGAAACAATTTCAACCTCAAATAACTCAAAAATTCAAGAAAGCACTTGGTATTCTGCATTTTAGTATATTTTACATTAAAACTAAGCTATTAAACTTGCAGAGTTTTACCATGGATGAAAAGCCTATCATTGTATTTATCTTTTAGCACTTAGGACAAAAAGGCTATCTTTAGTGTTTTCACTAGTTTTCAAATATTCAAATTCTTAAAAAAAGAAGTGTTTTACAGTTGCCTACTAAATGTGGATTTGCATAAACATTACCTTTTGGAATGGGCTCAATTTAGTTTTGAAGGGTAGTAGAATATACCACCTAAAAAAGACATTCAGAATATACCACCCCAAAATATGCCACTTCAGTGTATTGACTATTTTGAGATGTAGCACTTGAAAAACAGCAAATGCAGAAAGAGATTTTCTCTGAATTCCTCTTGTCTGCCTAACCTGAAAACAGAGCTTCCAAAAGGAACTCAACTGTCATAAACCCCCTCCCCAGGAATTTCATCCCCAAGGAACACTATAGAAGTGTTCTATAGAGGAGACTATAGGTCAACACTACATGTAGACATATTTTATCATAAACTATCATACCTTCTATCTATTCTCTTAAAACTTATTCTCTCCCAAGAGACCTACATACCCCTCAATTTTCCCTATTAAGATGGCATTTAAGTCTAAATTTTAAGCCACCTCACACAATTACTCAGTTTTTTTCTGGGTATCATGCATGTATACATGAGGTGTATGTGTTAATAAACTTCTGTTTTGGTTTGGTTTTCTTGTTAAACTGTCTTAGATTATAGGCGTATCAGTTAAGAAACTCAGAAGGGTGAAGGAAAAATTACTTTTCCTCCCCTATAGTAGTCAAGTCAGAGCGTCTAGGATCGGTGTGAGACACTGGGCTGTTTACATGCAGAATGTACCAAATTAGTGAAAACAACTGTCACCATGAACATTCACTGGCTGTCATATTGGGCTCAGATTTTTAATTGATGGTGTTGATGTATTCTCTAATTGAACTCTCCCTGAAATGCTGCACTTTCAGTTTTGATCAACTCAAAACTTAGCTCATAAAATGATCTTTCTCTGTTCTAGTCCATGAGTGGTTTACATGCCTGAGAAGGGTTCCCAATCCAGGCTCTTTAACTGAACCTATTCAAAGTAAAAACAACAGGGCAATTTAGACAAAATATTCATGAATTCAAAGGAACAGGTTTATTCATTTTGATTAAACAACTTGATCACTTTAGTCAAAAAGGCTAGTCTGTTATATTGTAATAGATTCAGCCTAAGGGAAAACATTTTAAGACAAAGAAAATAGTAAAGAAATAAAAAAGCNATTCATGAATTCAAACGAACAGGTTTATTCATTTTGATTAAACAACTTGATCACTTTAGTCAAAAAGGCCAGTCTGTTATATTGTAATAGATTCAGCCTAAGGGAAAACATTTTAAGACAAAGAAAATAGTAAAGAAATAAAAAAGCAAACTTTTCTGGACTACCATCCACTTAATGAAGAGCAATTTATAAACTGGGTGGAATGTGTGATTGCCAATTGAATGGACTCTCAAGTGAAAAGTCTATCTTATGGACTTGATCGCTCTTGTGAAAGCACTGAAAGTCATCCACATGTGCTCCTGTGTTTGCATAGGGTCGCATATCCTCACAAGATAAGAGGACGAATCCCCTAAATTCACTGCTGTTCCACAGGAAACATACCCCAGCTGGGTCTATCCCCACTTACTTGAACTTTCCTCAGTATCATCTTCTTTCTCCTCCACTTGGATTTGCACTGTCGAGGAAAGAAAAAATATAGCAATTCTTTAAATGACAGCACAATTGTTAATAACTGGTTTTTACTGTTGTTACTTTCATTGTAAAGTTTTCTGAGCAGTTAATATATTTTTTCAATAAACTTGTCAAAATGAACACTGTTTATTAAAGATATACAGCTACAGCATCTTATAGAGTGTTGTGCAAGGACTTCTCTGCTTCATCACCTTCGACAATTTGCAAAACATGTCAATCATAAGCCTGTCAGTTCAATTCAAAATAACTTCAACCAAAATAAATTCTGTTCTGCAATAAGTTGACTTAGGGTTTGTTGGGTCATTTCATTGTATGATAAAGAAAGTTGTTAGCAAAGCTGTATCCATATGCACAAAGCATTTGGTTATTATAAACAAATTAACTTATTAAAATAGAGAATATTTCATTCTAACCAGCTACCCAGTGTCAAAGAATCTTTCAAAAATGCTTAAAAGCTGATATTTCCTATTTTAATTATTTCTATACATATTATATGCAGCCTAATTTTTTCCATATATGATTTACCTTGACAATGTGGAAACAGGTGATTTAACAGTTCTTTCAAGACAAAGAATGTTTTTTCTGTTTATTCCTCCCCTCATCCTTAAGGTCTTGTTTTCAGATTAGCTCCATTTTTATAAAGGCATATACAAGTTTTATAAAATTTTAATGGTACAATAATATCAGAAAATATATTGATTGGCAGACTTTTCCCTTGTCAACTACTGTTTGTTCATCACAGGTTGAGTCAACCAGAGACAAAGATCTGTGACTTGCCATGGCAAAAATCAGAGCAGACTATTTCTTTAAACCACAGTTTAGTAACTCATTTAAAATATCAATTTACATATTTTATTTAAGGTGGATGAGCCTAAATCCAAAACAGCACAGATAATAAACAATGCTGCTGTGAACAGAAGAAACAACCTCTGGTTTTGTTTCTGCTCGGCACTGTCAAAGGTTATTTTTCAGAGCTTGACAGGCATATTGAAAAGGCAGCACATAAAGAGTTTAAATTCTATTCACAAAGAAGATTATTGTAAAAGCATTTTTTGCCTTTAAACAGCATATGCATAAAAATTTTTAGGATAGGCAAAAATGTGATCACTCAATGTCAGCCGTGGAATAGAAAAATAAGTGTTCTTTTGTTCAGAGTGGACATATGCCTTTGTCACTGGCTGTAACTGGGTCTGCAGGGGACAAAAGTCTTTATGTCACTACTGAGAGTTCACAATAGTGACGACAGACACTTCTCAGAAGATATTTTATATTCAACAGTAAGTGATGGTCTTTACTTGCAATTAATGCTACCACCAAATTTCTCCAGTCAAAGAAGAATTTACTGAGGAAGGCAACTTAATGATATAAGATTAGCCTTAGACCAAGGTCTGATCAGTGGCATAACAGGAACTGCTGAGGACAAATAGCAAAGGCTGACACACAGCCCCTTTTGCACAATGCATAGCCAAAGCAAAAATACACATAAAATGCTAAACTGATTTTTAATAATCAACTCACTAGACATGATTAAAGTTAAATAATGAAATGGAGGAAAATACTAAATAAATAGAGATACAAAGCAAATCTTTAAACAAAAACAGCAAAATGAAATGTCCCAAGCCAAGGAGATGAGTGACAAATCAATTTCCTCTGATAACCAGAAGAGAAAAAATGCAGGGCTGGAGTCATGGATCATCTTCTAAGCTACAGGAAGGATAATTATAAATTGCCATTAAATAAAACTGCATAAGGGGAGATAACTCTGCTGTGGTTGCAAGTAGAGAAGAAAAAAGAGCTATGGTTTCTGAGTGATGTAACAGACAGTATTGCAGAAATAGCCTCTTCATTCCTCTTGAGGTGACTTCCCAACAGCAATACTCATCTGTCCATGATTATCTGCACATTCTCAGTAGGTGCATTCTTTGTTTAACAGTGTTTCTTTTGTCTGACAGTTGAGTCAGGAGCTATGGAGCCATTGTTTTTATAGGTGAAGTGAAAGTGAAGTCCCTCAGTCATGTCCAACTCTTTGGGACCCCATGGACTGTAGCCTATCAGGCTCCTCCGTCCATGGGATTTTCCAGGCAAGAGTGCTGGAGCGGATTGCCATTTCCTTCTCCAGGGGATCTTCTTGACCCAGGAATCAAAACCAGATCTCCCGCATTGCAGGCGCTTTACCATCTGAGCCACCAGGGAAGTTTTTATAGGTATTGTGACCATAATTGGTTTATTCTTGATTCAAACCCTCAGTAAAGGCAGCATCAGCATCAGGAACTANCTCGACCCAGGAATCAAAACCAGATCTCCCGCATTGCAGGCGCTTTACCATCTGAGCCACCAGGGAAGTTTTTATAGGTATTGTGACCATAATTGGTTTATTCTTGATTCAAACCCTCAGTAAAGGCAGCATCAGCATCAGGAACTAAATAGCAGCACCATGACCAGGAGATTGAAGACTCCATCAAGAGCCTCAGACGAAGCTTGATTTTAATGTAACACTATTTAGTCTGAAAAGTTACTGTCAATGCTGATCTGCATCACCTGAAACTCAAAGTAATGCTGAAGAACCAAGCTAAGAAGCCCCTCCCAAACAAAAGCCTGTGCAGAAGAATAACTCAGAACATTTAAATGTGAGTTACAGACTGTCTTTCCCTTCTCAAACAATTTTTGGCATGGCTTGTTGCCATCCCTTCTCTCAGCAATCCCTGGTAGCTTGCTCGCAATCCTATGACCTTCTCATGTTCTGGATGTTTCCCAAAGCCTATTGATTATGTACTTTAAAAATAACCTCTTTCTTTGGAGTGATGGGAAGAGAGTGGGACCGTTGGGGGTGGGGGTGAGGGGTTCTGTCTAAATGTTGAAGGCAGCAAGCAAGACTACACCGAAGTATGCTTATNGGATGTTTCCCAAAGCCTATTGATTATGTACTTTAAAAATAACCTCTTTCTTTGGAGTGATGGGAAGAGAGTGGGACCGTTGGGGGTGGGGGTGAGGGGTTCTGTCTAAATGTTGAAGGCAGCAAGCAAGACTACACCGAAGTATGCTTATTTAAGAGAAGAATATGAAATAGGAGCAGATGAACTCCTAGGCAACCCAGATCCTCATTTCATGCAAATAGACCCAGTAATTAGAAACAGTAAAAGGAAACAACAGCAAAATGTCACATTTTAGAGGCACTGGAATCGTTCAGAAAAGTGAATGCTGTTCCAGGCTTTCTTTTTCAGACTATAGCACTGAAAATATTTTATGGTTTTTCAGGATCAGAGTGGCCAAGTAGCTGAAAGAGCTGAATGATATCACCTGTTCCTCGACCCACATTTAGCTCATGAAGGGATTATTGTAGCACCAGGTCATTCCTTTGGAAACTGAAAATTCATTTATTCAATTAGCTTTTATTGTGCATTTACAAGGGTCTATAGAGCAAAGTGTTCTAGAGTAGGAGTTTGTAGACTATAGAAGAAAAGTGATAGTACTTAAGAAGTCTAGCTGCGGCTGCTGCTGCTAAGTCGCTTTAGTCGTGTCCGACTCTGTGCAACCCCATAGACGGCAGCCTACCAGGCTCCCCTGTCCCTGGGATTCTCATGCAAAAGAATGACTTTATAACAATGAGNCCTACACTGACTTTTCAAGCATAAATTTATAGCTTTATTTTTTATTTTCTAAATCTCAGAGTATTGCTCAAAGTTCATGTGATTTCAGGACTCCCCTGTCCCTGGGATTCTCATGCAAAAGAATGACTTTATAACAATGAGATTCAAGTTTAGGTATGAATATCTTATCTAGTTTACTTGGGTTATTGCAACAATGTACAAGTTATGTTTATTAGCAACGTGAGTGAGTGAAGTCACTCTGTCATGTCCGACTCTTTGCGACCCCATGGACAGCGGCTTCCAGGCTCCTCCATCCATGGGATTTTCCAGGCAAGAGTCCTGGAGTGGCTTGCCATTTCCTTCTCCATATTAGCAATGTACTAGTGTTATTTTTTTAGGGTTCCTTTGTCTGTGAGCAAATGTCAACATAAGTTATTCCCATATATATGGGGTACATTTCCAGGGAATAGAGTTAATATTTCATAATAACTGTAAATGGAGTATAACCTTTTAAAAATGGAAAAATGATGCAAAAAGTTACATACAATAAGGGGAAGTAAATAAACTTTGATATTTAAAACAAAAGCACTGCCTTTATCAAAACTGGGCATATACATACACTTTCATATTCACCTGCAAAATGGTAAGAAATTGCTCATTAATTAAATTTGAATGGTATTATTTAAGAAAAAATTTAAAAATAAAATATAAAAAATAAACCTTTCAGCTCAGACTAAACTGCCCCAAGACAGACATTAATTAATCCATGCCATAACAAGCACATTTCCACATCTTCAGTGAAGAAGCCGTGTTTTGAGTATGTGGTATGATGTGGGATTCAAGAGGAAGAGAAGAATCAAGGATAATTCCAAGGATTTTGGCCTGGGTAACTGGGAGGGTAGAGATGCAAGAAAAAGAGATAGGAAGCTCTAGGGAAAATAGGTTAAGTAGCAACTGTTGAAGTTCAGGAGTTTAATCTGACTGGATGAAATCACCAAACCATACTGAGGTATCATTTCCCCTACAGAGAGTGGCCCAGCACTCAGCTTCCATTAATTTATCAAAACACTATCATTGGTAGATGTTAAGTAGGGAATGGAAGCCACTGTCCGTGAAAGTGAACAAAAATGATGGAATGTGATCTTTCTTCTTCTCATATATCTACCAAGGATATAAGATCTGATTCAGTTTAACTCAGCAGCTCCATTTATTTTTACTAGTTTTAGGTCAGGATAAGAAAATATTCAGGCTTCCCAGGTGGTGCCAGTGGTAAAGAACCCGTCTGCCAGTGCAGGAGACATAAAAGACTCAGGTTCAGTCCCTGGGTTGGGAAGATCCCCTGCATGAGGGCACAGCCACCCACTCCAGTATTCTTGCCAGGAGAATCCCATGGACACAGGAGCCTGGCGGGCTACAGAACATAGGATTGTAGAGAGTCAGACATGATTTCAGTAACTTAGCACACATGCACTCAAAAAGATATTTGGGACATTTATTTATAACAACCCGAAATCCTTCAAGTCATGGACTTGAGCATGATATTCTGGAAGCCACAGAGTAAAAAGAATAATTATTTAGCTATTATATCAATCAAATATGTTAATGAACCTGTAAACTATAAGACATTAAAAAAAATCCTCTGAAGTGGGAATAACAGAATGAGATCATTACACAACTGTCAATAAGGTATCTTGGGAAAAGGTTTAATTTGACAGACCTAGGCGGATATTCTTTCCACAGGTGCCAGCATCTTTCCTTAATACCATTAAAAACCTTAAAATCATAAGGTCTTCCATAAAACCACTGAAAAAATCATGGGGTACATACGTTCAACAATACACTAATGGAAATTTGTATAATAAGCGCCAAAAGACTGGTCATATTTTCAAACATAATATCTTGGAGATATTAAATAGTCATTTTACATTTGTGGTTACAAAATCACAAAAAAGAATAATAATTTTGGTTTTTGCTAAGACTCACCTAAGGAGGGAGGGGGGCAGGCAAATATATATATATCACTGCTGTAGGAACTGTCATTCTTTGATATCTTTCCTTTTGAATTATATTTATTTTTAAGGCTGTGTGGCCCTTAAGAAATAGAAAATAAATAGTGGCTGATGCCTACTTTATTAAAAACACAATATAAAATATTGTATTTGCCAAATGGAAGAGAATTAAGTCTATGGAGACACACTTTTTACCACAAGGTTCCAGAGAGACAACCCAACAGGCTGAGTGAAATGGGTAGCTGGTATTCTAAATTCTACCACTCACCCCTGAACTGTCAAGAGCAAATAAGAAGTGATGAAGCATCATTCTTCAAATGGCAAAATATATAGAGGAGTGTTTGCAAAAAGCTGCAATCAGATATTTCTTGACACCATGGTCTACAGAAACAACAAAGCAATTCTATGTGGTTTGGAGGGTTGACTTTACTTTAACTATATCCAGGAAATAAATAGCTATTTACAAAGGCTGTCTGTAGTTACAAAAAAGTAAGTGGTGTCTTTCTTCTTCTTTGCATTAAGATTATTTTGGGGGGAAGGACATTTCTTATTTAACCATGCTGTCATAATATGTATTCAGAGTGTGTGCTCTCACACTACAATTACCATGACAAAGGGCAACTGCTGTAAATAAATGTGCTAAAATGAACATACATTCTCCTGTGTGAGTTTTTGTGGCTATTGACCCAATGAAAATAGTGTGTTATAAACCCTTGACAACTTTGCTTCTATATCCTTGTATTGCTTAGAACAAAAAGGAATCTTTCTGTCGCCCATGAAATTTCTGTAATATTCCCAGTCATGAAGAAGAAGGGTTGTCCGGATTCATGGGTAAACAAACAAAACAAAACAAACAAAAAACTATGAAACAACTGAAAGAAGATAATTGTTCTCAGAGCATAAAGAAGTATGAAGCAAGGCTGACTGAACTCTATACAGTCTCTACCCATCCTTCTTAGCACCAGCCTTTGTTCACGCAGAAGATGCTAATTAATACTAATTAGCATACATTAGCAAATGTTAATGAGTGTTTTCTAAAGAACAAAAGGCACTGGGGGCAGAGAGTCAAGATGAAAGCTGAATGGTGAGAGAAGGGCTCCAACAAGACAGGCAGAAAAAAGAAAATGAGGGCAGCTTAGAACTTGAATTTATTTTCTGAAATTTAGAATTTTTTCTCTGACAAAATGTTAATAGGACTAAGGATGAAATAATTTATTTTTCCTTAAAAAAAGTAAGTCATTGACTAGAATGAATCATTCTTTTTTCTGCTCTTTAGCTCTTTGGGAACAATTACACATTATACAATTTGCTACTCAACTAGGGATATTAGATAACACTGTCATCAGTTAATGAAAAAGAACTCTGAATTCTAGGTGTCCTCAAGAGTTTATATAGCTGCCAGGCTCCTCTGTCCATGAAAGTCTCCAGGCAAGAATGCTCAAATGGGTAGGCATCCCTTCTCTAGGGGATCTTCCAGATCCAGGGATCAGACCCGGGTCTCCAGCACTGCAGGCAAATTCTTTATGATCTGAGGTACCTGGGCTTCCCTGGGAATGCAGGAGACCTGGGTTCAGTCCCTGGGTCAAGAAAATCTCCGGGAGAAGGAAATGGCAATCCACTCCAGTATTCTTGCCTGGAGGATTCTATGGACTGAGAAGCCTGGCTGGCTACAGTCCATGGGGTCACAAAGAGTCAGACATGACTGAATGACTAATACACTTAGGAATTTGTAAGTATTGTGATCAACTATCCACCCATGCCAATTTCTTCCTCACAGGCTCAATTTATAATACTCAATAAGACAAACCATTAAGTAATTTGTAGGTAGTCTGTAATTTTATTAAAATAGCTCACATGAAATATAATATATGTGTTCATTTATATCCGAAGGGCAGTTGGTTAACATCTTAGTACTCTAGTTAGTAATCCACAATGGTAGAATGAAGTTTTAACATCCAAAATACTAGTCAGAAGTACTTCAGCCATCTCTACCTCAAACTAACACTAGATGATTTGCTAAGTGAAGTAATGCTTCTTAGAAGTGAACTTCATGAAATCAAATGTGGGAGAGAGAGAGAACTATTGGTCTGTTTCTCTAAAGAATCCTGACTAATACAAAGAGTATCTGCCTTCAGATACTTGATGGAATTAGACAAGTATTAGAAACAACAACACAAGATATAATGACAAGTTCCCCAGAGACATACAAGTATAAATGTCTATTATAAATATCAATTAGATATTAGAACTCTAAATATACATTAGAGTTCATAAGAGAGTGAGATTATGCTCATTAGGACTTTCAGGATACTCAATTTTTGCAAGATTTCTTCAAATATTTCTGGAACTAGAACATTAATCAATACAAATGAACACGTTTCACTGCTTAATTCCATTTGAATTAATTCCAATTCCTTCAAGATCATGGCCATAAAGAACAACAAAGTTTATTTCTATCACTGACCTACTACTGAGAAATAGGAGCAAANCTAGAACATTAATCAATACAAATGAACACGTTTCACTGCTTAATTCCATTTGAATTAATTCCAATTCCTTCAAGATCATGGCCATAAAGAACAACAAAGTTTATTTCTATCACTGACCTACTACTGAGAAATAGGAGCAAAAAAGGACTTATGCTCATTTGGGTTCCTAAGACTATTGCATTCACATCATAGAACTAGAAAAGACAACTCCGAGCTTTCAAGTTGGCAGCTGGCTCTAGTAGAAACAGCCTGAGGTTTTAAGTCAGACAAACTCATATTCGAGTTTTGGCTCTGCCACAATTTAATACCTTAACTTTGGATAATTCATTTAAATTCTCTATGTCTTAGAGAAAAGAAGGAATAATAACCATCATGCCAGAACTAAATGTAATAACAAATGCAGGCACATAATATAGTGCCTCACATATAGCAAAAGTTATAGTAACCTACAAGGACAGTTCAAATACTTCTATGCATAAACAAAAATTTTACATCTTTCACCTAAAGTTCTAGGACGACAGGAAGACACAGCTACTTAGACCTTTACTTTAATATTTTGCACTCTGCAAGTTAGAAAATTGCCACAATATTCAGTCTGAGATTATATTTAAGACTAATCACCAAAAGAATAAAATTTGACCGAAAACTTTCCATCTCTTGTTACTCTTAGCTTTACTCCTCACCACACCTGTTTATGATGCCAACCAATGTTGAAAGTCATGCTGTCTGAGCCAACAGTCAACTTCATTAGCCAGTTTTTGCCTGTCAATAATTGGAGCACTTGTAGCACAGGTTTAAGCTGAACAAAAAAGCAAGGGATCAATAGCCATTGTGAGTAACCATCTTCTAGTGACACAGAAAATTAGTTACATACAAAAAGATAGAAGTCTGTGGACTTCGGAATGAGAGATTTTTATATCCTCTCTTACTCAGCTTCCAAATTTCTTTCTTGTCAGTACTCTGGCATCCAGAAGACAAGCTATTAGGACTACGTAGCAACAGTGTTCTTGCCTGGAGAATCCAGGGACGGCGGAGCCTGGTGGGATGTCATCTACGGGGTCGCACAAAGTCACACATGACTGAAGAAACTTAACAGCAGCAGCAGCGACAGAAAAGAGAGAAGCAGTATGAGGAGCATTCAGTAAGTACCTGACAGTCTGCTAAGTCTACTAAAAATTGGAATCGGCATCCTGATAGGTGATTTTTTTCTGTTTTCAGTTAAAGGTAATCAATTTTATCTTGATTAAATGCCAAAAGGTTGGGACTATGGTTTTAACTATTATGTCTCATAGAGAAGGGCAATGGTCAAATATTAAGATCTAAATTTAGTCCTATGACAGCCAGGTGGGAGGCAGGAGAGAAAGCTGATGCTGATTAAAAGAGACCCCTTTAGAAGAGAAACAAATTCAGGTGCTCATTGCATTTTCAAATTCCCATCATTCCTTGCTTTTCTTTCCATAAGATGGACTAACTTTGATTACTGAGACAAACCACATCCTAAATCCAGAAAGCAGGACCAGACTACATGAGACTCAGTTTCCTAATCTAGTATAATACATTATTTCAGGCAGTTGAAGTTAGGGCTAAAACTGTAATGGTAGCCTCAGAAGCTATTTGGCCTACCTAATGTAATCAAGTATTCCCCAAGAAACTAGTTTCTAGGTCTTACAGAGCCAGAATAGCCTTTCAGCTCTTTGCTCTTAGAGGTGAGATCTTATCACTCAGACATTCATCAGAACTGTTCAGTTTCACATCCTGTCTCATGTGTCATGAGATATCACTGTGAAAGCATGTGTGTGTGTGTGTGTGTGTGTGTGTGTGTGTGTGTGTGTGTGGAAAAGAGGGAGAGAGAGAGAAAGGGAATTTTAACAGCCTCAAGGAAAATTTCAGAATCCTAGATTTCTCTTCATAGCCTCTGCATTATTCTCAACTATCTATTTGGTTGGCCAAATATTCTTTTGTGGATCAGTTTTAAACAGTAAATTCAATTTCTATTCAGGTTATCTATCTCTTCTTGAGTCAGGTTTAGCAGGCTATCATACAAGTAATTTGTACAATTTACCTAAGTTGTCAGTTTATTGTCATGAGTTGTTCATTGTTGTTGTTCAGTCACTCAGTCATGTTCAAATCTTTGTGACCCCATGGACTGCAGCACGCCAGGCTTCCCCGTCCTTCACCGTTTTCCAGAGCTTGCTCAAACTCATGTCCATTGAGTCAGTGATGCCATCCAACCATCTTGGCCCCTGTCGTCCGCTTCTCCTCCTGCCTTCAATCTTTCCCAGCTTCAGGATCTTTTCTAATGAGTCAGCTGTTTCCATCTAGTGGCCAAAGTACTGGAGCTTCAGCTTCAGTATCAGTTGTTCATAATACTGCCTTATTATTCTTTCAGTATCAATAAGATTTGCAGAGATGTCACTTCTCTCATTTCTGTCTTCTACTAGGTGAATAACTATATGTAATTAAAATTATTTCCTCGATAAATTCCTGATTAGTCTGGCCAGAAGTTTATCAATTTTATTGATTTTCTCAAAACACAAGTTTTTAGTGTCAATTTCTCTATTGTTTTTATCTTCCATTGATTTTACTTCCAGCCTTTATTACTTACTTTCTTTGCTTATTTTGAGTTTTATTTACTCTTCTGTTCCTTTTGGTTCTTAAAGTAGAAACTGAGATCACTGATTTGAGACCTTTCCTTTTTTTCTAATATAGGTGTACAATGCTACAAATTTTCTTTTAAATACTGTTTTAGCAGCTTCCAAAGATTTTTTAAATACTATATGTTTATTTTAATTCAGTTCAAAAAACTTTCTAATTTCTGTTTTGCTTTGTTATTTGACTCAAGCGTCATTTAAAAGTGTGATATTTACTTTCCAAATTTTGGGGGGTCCCAGATAGAACTTTTGCTACTGATTTCTAGTTTAATTTTACTGTAGCCAGAGAATATACTTTGTATAATTTGAATCTCTTCAAATATATTGAGATTTATTTATAACAGAATATGGTTTATCTTGCTAAATGTTCTATATCTACTTGAAAAGAATGCATATTCTGCTATTCTTAGGTGGAGTTACCAAATTTCACTTCGTTCAAAATGGTTGATAGTGTTTGTAGAGGCCTTTCTATGCTTATTAATTTTTTTTGCTTATCTATCAATTATTACAAAAAAGGTGCTGAAATCTGACTATAATAGTGAGTTTGTGTATTTTTCCTTTCAATTCTATCAGTATTTGCTTTGTGTATTTTTAGGTTCTGTTATTAGGTATACAAATATTTAAATTTGTTATTTCTTCTTGATTAATTTACCCCTATCTGTATGAAATGGCATTCTTTAATCCTGGTAATGTTCTTTGTTCTGAAATAGAACTTGACCAATATTAACATGATCACTCCAGCTGTTTTTTGATTAGTCTAATATGTCTTTTTTCCCCCATCTTTTTGCTGTTAAACTATGTGTATATTTATACTGAAAGTGAGTTTCTCATAGCAACATATAGTTGAATCAGTTTTTGACTCTAGTCTGACTGTTCCTAACTGTTAATTTGGGTATTTAGATCATTTATGTCTGATATTAATCTCATACAGTATATGCTTCATCTTAGACACTGTCTGTAGAAGATTAATTTTATCTCTTTAATTTCATCTATGTCTCTACTTAATTTTTCCATTAGTCTCTTGAATGTGTGTAATAAGGTTATAATAACTATTTGTCTACTATTTATATCATCTGTATCTGTATCATCTGGGTAAATATGTTTCATTGATTCTTTTCATAATTATACATATTTTTACACTTTTTTATATTCACAATAATATTTGATCACATAATAGAAATTATAAATGTGTCTTTATTGAGTGTTAAATATTTTTATATTCTGATAAACATTCTTCAATTTTGTTTTGGTATGCATTTAAGTTACCTTAAAGTAGTTTTATTCTTTGGAGAGTCACTTTTAAGCTGTCAGGTGGAACCAGAACAAGATTCGGTCTAGGGCTAACTTTTCCCTATTGCTAAGGAAAAACTCTTCTTAGTACTCTACCTGCATTCCATGAATTATAAGATTTTATATACTTGATGGTAGAAAGACAAACTATTCCCAGAATTGTGTGGGCTCTAGTGATTTTTCCCTCTACGCCTTTTCCTCCCCAGCCACATGAAAACAAGGATCATTATGCAGTTGAACTGTCAGCGCGTGCTCAGCTGCTTCAGTCATGGCCAACTCTTTGCATAGAAACACTGCAAATCTCCAGAATGCTCTTTCTCTGTTCAGCTTTCTCTTCTGTTCGGCCCTGTGAATTTTAGCTGCTTTAGTGTCCCTGGGCTCTTAGCTGTATCTCCTCAACTCAGGGAGCTTATTAATCTCTGCATATATCCCTACTCCCTACACTGTGGCATAGAGACTCTCTCTAGACAGTAGCTGGGGCAGTTGTAGGGTTCACCTCATTTATCTTCCATTTCTTAGAGGTGACTATTCTTTGTTGTCTGAGGTATAATCTCTTGAAAATGGTTGTTTCATATATCTTGTCCACTTTTTAAAAATTTGTTTCAGAAAGGAGAGTAAATTTGATATCTTGACCAAACGAGAAATCTATTCATGCTAAATGTTCTAGCATTCGGTAGGCTGAGTTCTTTTTTCTAGTCATATGTGGGAAACAAAACAAAGCAAAACATGAGCATGAGTCTAGCTCCCTGGCTGCCTCCTGGTTCATTCTTTTTTGTTTCATATAATACCTTCAGGTAATCAGAGATCAGAAATCAGTGTTTTATGTAAACAGGGTGTGCAGGCCGAGGTGAAATATGCCAAGATGTTAGCAAATATATCTGGATGATGAAATTGTGAGACAGTTTCTTCTTCTTTAGATTATTTCTGTATTTCCAAATTATTATTATGGTAAATTATTACTTACCACATTTACTTTTAAAGATACTTTAAAAAGCAAAGTTGTGTTTTGTTTTTTATTTTAAGACTGAGACATAGGGAGACAAAAAAATAAGGGAAATTTTTGAAAAAAAAAAAGCTACAGAAAGTAAGAGGTTACTGCTTCACTATGTCTTCTAGAATCTCACACAAACTTATTTCTTTGACCCTTGCAATTATAAACCACCCCTGTGTCCCTGTAAAGAAGGCCTGGATTATAAGGCATCATGAAAAAAAAAACAAACAAATAAGAATAAAGCAGCCAGAACTTAGCAAACAACATTTTTTCCCACAGTGTTAGAAAGAAAGAGCCAACTCATAAAATGTTTAGTGCTTTCTTCAGTAGTAGCTAAAATGTTCCACCTTATAATGGAGCTCAGAAAAACGTCTCTGAGACATTCTGCAAGTTTAAGGAGAAGCGATGGGAGAGAGTTTCATTTAATTAACTCTACTTTCTCTTGGTTACCAAATTAAAAGATCTCAGTTGACTATTTTATTCACAGGTCAAGTACCTGCCATCATCTTCACTTAGAGAGAGAACACTACAGAAATATCCAGATAATTCATTCATTAATTCATTCAATCAACAAGAGTACAACAAAGCACTAGGAAAGACTTTGTAGCTTAGCTGAAGGAACTGTCTTCTTCTTAGAATCAGGGAGACCTGAGTTCAAAACCTAGGTCTGCCACTTCAAAAAGCATGACCATAGGCCACATATAACCTCTCCAAACATCAGCTTTCATTTCAACAAATTGTAAAAGCAAATAATTTCATAGGTGTGTTGTGATAAATAAGTAAAATGTATGTGGCAGTGTCTGACATATCGAAGCACTCAAATCTAAAATAATCTAATGAAATCTGGGGAACTGTAAAATAAATAAAATGTTTCTCTTTCAATTAAAGAGGTCCA
This sequence comes from Neotragus pygmaeus, assembly GCA_006410875.1. Taxonomy (NCBI): domain Eukaryota; kingdom Metazoa; phylum Chordata; class Mammalia; order Artiodactyla; family Bovidae; genus Neotragus; species Neotragus pygmaeus. Next base: position 65,552 of record SJYV01015540.1, on the reverse strand, counting down.
GTCTAGCTAGAAGATAGGCTATGCACAAATAAAATAGTTGGTGTAAGGTGGAATATAAGTACCCTGATATTAAATGTCAAAAATAGGGAGCTAAGAGAGAGGAAACATCCCAGGGAATTGAAATGGTCAGAACAAGCTGCATTAAAGAGATAAACTCCCACTCACTCTCTAGATGTAAAGAGATTGGAAGTCATCACTCCCACCCCCAAAACAAGAAAAAGCTGATAAAACTGAAAATCAATAACTCTTCTAAGATCTGTCAGAGAATCAAGGTTACAAGGCAGCCTCCAAAATTAGAGAGAAAGAGAGAGAGAAGCAAATATAGAGAATTACAATTTACCATAGCAAAATCTACAAGTAGAACCCCCCACGGGAACTGTTATTGGATAGGAAATTCTACATTGTAATGGATAAATTGCTGAAGGCTCCCTGTGAACAGTTCTGAGAGTTAAACTGAACCTCTGAAAAAGAAGTTAAAAAAAATCTTAATAAAAAATAAGCAGAATTGGTAAAGAGAAAGTTACGACCCCATTGAGTTGACAAGATGGGGGCTAGAATTTATAGCAATAGGCACTGTTAGCTATGAAAAATGAATAAATAAAAACCTCAATTAATAGAGTTTGGAGACCAGAAGGGGGAGCTCTCACACCCTGTGACCAAAATAGCCCCTTAGGAAGACAGATTCTTTTCCTAGCACAGACTCACCCAGTGAAAAGCCATGGACTCTTGGCTTACTAAAGCCCTATCAATTTCCATTTCCTTTCTATCACTTTTTTTAAAAATAATTTTTATTGGAGTATTGTTGATTTACAATGTTGCATTAGTTTCTGCTATACAGCAAAGTGAATCAGTTATGCATATACATTAATTCACTCACTTGTTTAGATTATTTTCCCATATAGGTCATTACAGAGTATTGATTAGAGTTCCCTGGGCTATACAGTAGGTCCTTATTAGTTATCTATTTTATATGTGTGTGGCTGTGTGTGCTCAGTCGTGTCCAACTCTTTGCAACCCCATGAATTGCAGCACGCCAGGCCTCCCTGTCCGTCACCAACTCCCCGAGTTCACTCAGACTCACGTCCATCGACTCAGTGATGCCATCCAGCCATCTCATCCTCGGTTGGCCCCTTCTCCTCCTGCCTTCAATCTCTCCCAGTATCAGAGTTTTTTCCAATGAGTCAACTCTTGGGATGAGGTGGTCAAAGTACTGGAGTTTCAGTTTTAGCATCGTTCCTTCCAAAGAAATCCCAGGGCTGATCTCCTTCAGAATGGACTGGTTGGATCTCCTTGCAGTCCAAGGGACTCTCAAGAGTCTTCTCCAACACCACAGTTCAAAAGTATCAATTGTTCAGCACTTCACAGTCCAACTCTCACATCCATACATGACCACTGGAAAAACCATAGCCTTGACTAGACGGACCTTTGTTGGCAAAGTAATGTCTCTGCTTTTGACTATGCTATTTAGGTTGGTCATAACTTTTCTTCCGCGGAGTAAGCGTCTTTTAATTTCATGGCTGCAATCACCATCTGCAGTGATCTTGGAGCCCAAAAAAATAACGTCTGCCACTGTTTCCACTGTTTCCCCATCTATTTCCCATGAAGTGATGGGACCAGATGCCATGACTATGTTACTGCCAAGCAATTGAAAAATTACAGGGATTAAAAATGTCCAGAGTCCACAGAGAAACCCAATGATGCCTGTGTTATTATCTCAAATTTCAGACAGATTAAGTGGATAAATTCGTTTATATATAGTGGGTTGTATACATGTTTGCCTTTAGTACTTCCCAAGATTTAACTACACATGGTAGTGAAGGAATTTTAAAAGGTACAAATCCACAAGACAGGGAAAGAAGGAATATCAGCAGATGAGCAATTGCCACACTATTTCAAAAACGAGAGAACAGAGAAGTCTGATGTCTCTAGGCAAAGGAAGGTAGTGCATGTACATTTTTATAGTGAATATATGGCAGCTAAGCCTGGAGAATCTCAGGGAAGGGGGAGCCTTGTGGGCTGCCATCTCTGGGGTCACACAGAATCGGACACGACTGAAGCCACTTAGAAGCAGCAAGAGGAAGGAAGCTGACTTACACTGCAGAATCCAAGGGAATATACCTCTAAAAAATATACCTTACAGGCTGGAGGGAGAATGTAGGGGTGAGACATAGGGCAGAAAAATGCCCTAACTTGAAAGTCAACTCTAGACATTTCCTTTGCCATGCCACCTGCAAGAGCAACTAGATAGATGGCGAAATCACAGACTACCAGGATCACTAGTTCTCCTACCCTGCTTTAGTTTTCTTCATAACACTGTCACGGTCTGACACTATGTAATCCAGCTGTTTGTAAACTGAGCCACTGTTCATTTTCTCCACAAGCAGTAAGCTCCAGGAAGGCAAGATCAGGCTTTGTTGGCCTTCTTTAACTCTTTGTCCTTAGTGCCTGGCAAATTGTTCAGTTCAGTTCAGTTCACTTCAGTCACTCAGTCGTGTCCAACTCTTTGTGACCGCATGAATCGCAGCACGCCAGGCCTCCCTGTCCATCACCAGCTCCCGGAGTTCACTCAAACTCATGTCCANTGTCACGGTCTGACACTATGTAATCCAGCTGTTTGTAAACTGAGCCACTGTTCATTTTCTCCACAAGCAGTAAGCTCCAGGAAGGCAAGATCAGGCTTTGTTGGCCTTCTTTAACTCTTTGTCCTTAGTGCCTGGCAAATTGTTCAGTTCAGTTCAGTTCACTTCAGTCACTCAGTCGTGTCCAACTCTTTGTGACCGCATGAATCGCAGCACGCCAGGCCTCCCTGTCCATCACCAGCTCCCGGAGTTCACTCAAACTCATGTCCATTGAGTCAGTGATGCCATCCAGCCATCTCATCCTCTGTCGTCCCCTTCTCCTCCTGCCCCCAATCCCTCTCAGCATCAGAGTCTTTTCCAATGAGTCAACTCTTCGCATGGCAAACTGTAGCAGTCAGTAAACGTTTGTAACATGAATGAGTGAATGAATGAATAAACTAGTCCATCAGTGAACAATAGGGATATTATACAGTAAATTCCTTCCAGTCTCAGACTTACCACATTTCCCCCATGAGTCTTGCTTGGGGCCTTTCGGTTAATATAAGAAATGTTTCCAAGAGGAAAAAAGATACTGAGCAAAGTCACAGGAAGGAGGAGCCACAGGCCATGGATGGAATAGATAAGAGCTGTGCCCCAAGAAATGAGGGCTTCTTCTTTAGCCCTCTTCTTTAGCCCTTCTCTTTCCCAACTTTCTTAAAGATCCTATTTCCTTAACTACATCACTCAAACCTTTCAACATCAAAGCACTTTTAAATGCAGCTATTGTAAATTTTTCCCCTTGAAATTTTTGATATTTTAATTTCCTGCCTTCTCACTATAGCATTTGTTCAGTCTGGCAGCTCTGCTCCTCACATAACCCCAGCCTCCTCCACACAAATGAAACATAACTGCAGGGGGATGGAGAGGAACATGGCACAGAACTGCAGGCCATGTTCCCACTTCTGCGCACAGTTATATAGATCATTCCTCTTCACAGAGAAAGCAAATGTCACTTTCTCATGAGTGGGATAATTTTTCTTCTTAGTGGTCAGTGCTGATAAGCTCACAAGCATCTGGTGCCCTCACCTATAGACAAGAGAAATTTAAAGGGAAGCAAAAAGCTACACAGATTTTTTTTTTTTAGATAAAACAAATGATTGAAGGTCTATTAGATAACCTCAAAGTCTATAAGCTAAGGCAGCATCATGGTGCCAAAGGTAATATTCAGGTCTGCTGACCCACAGCCTGAGTCACCAGCTGCCAGACTTGTCCCACCCAACCCCTCCCAGATCATTGGAATGCATTGTTAAAGCACCCTTGATGTGATATTCTATGTGTGAATATCTCTGCACCACCTTCTACAGCAACCTATCTAAATAAGTCACCAAGTCTAAAAATAGACCTATTTCCTTAATTTCTGCCTTTGATCTCATATAACCTACCAAGACGGAGAAGGCAATGGCAACCCAGTACTTCTGCCTGGAAAATCCCATGGACAGAGGAGCCTGGTAGGCTGCAGTCCATGGGGTCGCTAAGAGTCGGAAACGACTGAGTGTCTTCACTTTCACTTTTCACTTTCTTGCATTGGAGAAGGAAATGGCAACCCACTACAGTGTTCTTGCCTGGACAATCCCAGGGATGGGGGAGCCCGGTGGGCTGCCATCTATGGGGTCACACAGAGTCAGACACAACTGGAGTGACTTAGCAGCAACCTACCAAGAAAAATAGTATCAGAGGCCTACCTCCTTTTCTAATTCTCCCTGCAAAAGCAAGCTAAGAACAAGGAGTGGGGTCCTAGATTACACTCACATCTTACACCTACCTGAAAATGGGTTTTAGGAGGTATCTTTTAAAGCCTGGGATCACTCTACTCACTATCCATGTACCTATTCACACAGTACAGTCAGTCGTTCACTCAATAAATATTTACTAAGTCTTAAGTATTCATGTGGCAGTAGAAGATATATGGTATTAAAGTCAGCCATGCCCCTGCTTCCCCATGTCTTCCAGTGTAATCAGTGATAGGATATATTCTGAAATTTCTAGAAGAGTTCTGATTATAAATATTTTGCTAGCTATGACATATTGTTGAATTTTCTATTCTTTCTTTTTTAAAAAGTAACAATTTTAAAAAATGTAACATTAAGTGAGCACACTTTCTCTCATATTATTAAAACAAAAGAAAACAAAACTTCTGCGTGCTATTAAACATCAAAACACAAGAGATGAGATATGATACAGGTGAAAGCTTTCTAAAGAGATAGAATGGCTCCCAGGGCAGAAAAGTAGTTAAAATGATGTTACTGATGTACTTGAAAAATAAAAGCAGTCAAAAGAAAAGAATTGGTCAGAAAAAGAAGCACAAAAAGTGAGAAGCCAAAAGAGAAGTGATGTTAGTACTTATTAATCAAACGGGTAGGGAATGGAAAGTGGATCAAAGAGATCAGATAAGAACTTAAAGTAAAACTAAGTTCAAATGGCAGAAAATCCTGACATATTGGTTTGAGAAATCTATTTAAATGTTACATGGCAACAATAGAAACCATCTAAGCTTTCTGATGAAGGAAGAGACAGAAGGGAATGACAATCTAGGAATTAGGCAAGGTCTGAAAAAAATACGAGCCATAGCAGAATACTAAAAAGCACTCCTTTATCCATCAATAATTTAAATTCTAGTGTAAAAATAATATATTGATATTTTCCACCCAGATACCTGGATAAAAATTAAATTAAAGCAAGCTAAAATGAAAAGGACAGAGAATTTAGAGTACTGGATCCTAGATCACAATGGTGGTATTATAATAAGGAGAAGCCACATGAGGACACAAATCTAGGGCTACATCGTAAGTTTGACTGGAACTTGCAAGCATCTCCTGCGGGACCCAGGCAATGTTTTTGCAAGACTCTTGCATTATTTTCTAAGTATTTTGTGGGAGGTTAGCATTATCGATATGTTTCTATATTGAAATCTTTTATGTGGAGTCAGAGAAACTCTGGAACTGTGAAAACTTGGAGTTTTTGCATATTTGGGGAGGTAGAACAGAAATAGAAGAGCAGGAAAACATCTTTTTCTTTGAGTCAAAAATATTTTCTTAAAGGCAGATAGAATCGGGGGAGGAGATGCTATTAGTCACTGCCTCTCAAAAACCAGATATTAAAGAACAGAATTATTGATTTGAATGTAATTCAGTAAGTTCAAAGAAAAGGAACTCTATTTGAAGTTAGAGAATTCCGTTTCACAAAGTCACCCTATTTTAAGGTGTGGACTAATTGCAAGGTTAACTTGCACATAATATTAGCTGTGGAATGAAAAAACAAAACAAACTTCTCTTGCTGTAAGACTGTTCATTACCCAGGAAATGTCATGGTGCTGCATAAACGAGGGACCCATTTTCAGTTTAGACTTAACAGCAGAAGGTAGGATCAACATTGAAAGGGTAGGAAGGCCTCTTCGGTCTACACAGTTTTTCAACAATCTTCACCTTCAAGGAGAAAGAATAGACATGAGGAATAAGACAGATAAACCATTAGCCCTCAGGTGCATAAAAAGACTTACAGCATCATGAAGTCATTCTCAGAGTTAAAAAGCAAAGATTGTGAAAACTCTGTAACACATAATTAAGATTTTAGAATTAGAGAGCCCAGGCCAGATCATACAAGGAGCAGGATGACACACAGGATAGATGAGCCATACCATCCTGTAAGAAATTTCTTAGCTGTCTTGTTCAAAGCTTCTAACTGGCTCCGTTAAGAAAAAGAACTGGGTCGTCAAAAAAGCAGGAGAGTTCCAGAAAAACATCTGCTTTGCTTTATTGACTATGCCAAAGCCTTTGGCTGTGTGGATCACAACAAACTGTGGAAAATTCTGAGAGAGATGGGAATACCAGACCACCTGACCTGCCTNCAAATTGTACTGAAGAAGACTCTTGAGAGTCTCTTGGACAGCAAGGAGATCCAGTTAGTCTTAAAGGAAATCAACCCTGAGTATCATTAGAAGGACTAACGCTAAAGCTGAAGCTTCAATACTTTGGCCACCTGATGGGAAGAGTCCACTTATTGGAGAAGACTCTGATGCTGGGAGAGATTGAAGGCAAAGGGAGAAGAGGGGAGTAGAGAACAAGATAGTTATATAGCATCACCAACTTGATGGACATGAACTTGAGCAAATTCTGGGAGAGAGTAAAGGACAGGGAAGCCTGGCCTGCTGCAGTCCATGGGGTCAACAAAGAGTCAGACATAAAGACTGAACAACAGTGACTCACCATTAAAAATATCTGCAATAAATATTTATAATTTATAGTAACTGTCATATTACAGAGTTCCAAAACTAGTGCCATTGATTTAAAGAGCATAAACACTTATAACATCTTAATTATATATTGAGCTTTACAAAAGTGTCCAACCAGTTTATAGAACAATGAGCAAAACACAAATATGCCTAGCTCAACTTATCCTTAACAATACTGGATATTTTTATCAGTTTTATTTTTCATTGGTTAATTTTTTTTTTCTTTACTTGGATTACCAGTAAGACTATTTTCCCCATATACTTGTGTACTAATTGCATTTCCTCTTTGGGAAAATATTATGATTAGTACAGTGGGTGTCCAGAAGATAAGAAGGAACACATTTACCTTATCAAGACAATTTTGAAAGTTTATAGTCATTACAAAAAGTAGAATTCCTGATTTTACCATTATCAAAGTCTTTTATTCTCATTTTCCATCACTCTACTACCCATTACCACTATGTTCCAGTTAAACCAAACAGTTTGTAGTTACTTGAATCAGTCATATGCTCTCAATCACTTGACTTTACACATACTCTTCCTTTTGAATGTCCTTTATCTTACCTCAAACACACTGTACATACCACACATGCACATAGAGCCTACGTTTTTTCCCAGGCTCCATCAGTAGCTTGTTGCTACATTTCTTATAATATCTAACATCCAACACCATAATAATTAATATTCTTTCTAGACTTTCTCACTAACCTGTGGATTCTGTGAGGGCAGGGACATCTCATCTTTGATCTCTAGATTCCACATCATTTATCATCATGTACAGAAGAAAGTAGAAACTCAGTAAATGGTTCTGTGAGTATGAACAGTATTCAAAATAAACATAGCTATATTCCTAGTGATAGAACTGAATGTCACCCCCAATAATTGTGATGACTCTGAGGGGCAGCTTGTTTGAGTGGAAAGAATATAAATTACAGAGCTGGTCAAACTTAGGTTCAACCCAGCTGTGCTACTGTCCTTGGAGTCATTACCTGATATTAATATCTTTGAGACTGCAAAGAGCAAATGGTAATCACAAAACATATCTTACTAGGATTCAGTTCAGTTCAGTTCAGTCGCTCAGTCAGGTCCGACTCTTTGCGACCCCATGAATCACAGCACGCCAGGCCTCCCTGTCCATCACCAACTCCCCAGAGTTCACTCAGACTCACGTCCATCGAGTCAGTGATGCCATCCAGCCATCTCATCCTTTGTCATCCCCTTCTCCTCCTGTTATTTGAGTATAAATTAGGTAATGAGTACATGAAAGAACCTAGTGAAGTTGCTCAGTCATATCCGACTCTTTGCAACCCCAGGGAATATATAGCCTGCTAGGCTCCTCAGTCCATGGAATTTTCCAGGCAAGAGTACTGGGGTGGGTTGCCATTTCCTTCTTCAGGGGATCTTCCCAACCCAAGGATCAAACCCTGGTCTCCCATACTGCAGGCAGACACTTTACCATCTGAGCCACTGTCTGAGCCCAGCATATAGTAGTGGCTCAGTAAATAATAGACATTTTCTAGTTACTGCTGTATGCTTCCATTATAACACTATGGAAATTATTTCTGTATAATTAAAACTTCATTCCATGTATATTTCCATTCCATGTATGTTCTGTTATAATAAATATTAACCAATTCAAAGGATTTGATTCTTATGTATATATTTTTCTTTGAATCATCAAGACCAAGAGATAAGGTCAATTGTTCTGTCCATATTCTCGCTGCACGGGCAAGAATATTCCTTTTAAATAAATCTTGGTGAAGAATTAGCTGTAACCACAGTTGAGAAAAGAAGACCTCTATTTTCCAAAAGCAAGAAAAATAGAGTATTCTGTAAAGAAACACATGATCTAATTATCTGCTACTTAATTATTTTTTTGTTTGCCCCATTAAAACTGCTGAAGGTATTTGGGGACCTGAAATTGCTATAAATAAAACTACTGCTATCCCTGATGACAAAAGAAAAGAACTTTTGGATCATGCTCTACTTTTCATTACCAAAAATAATTCACTTGAGCCACACTAAAGAAGTACATGAAATCTTTTCAGTTGAAAATCAGATATAAACCAGTGGTACATTCAGCCTGTGCACATGCACATACATACTCGCATGCACACAAACACGCACACATACCAGAAATTCTCTGAAGGTCGGCCTCTGTTTATCACTCAGCCAAGATTCGTACATGCCTTCTGTATGCCATCCTTCAGTCCAAAAGGCATTTACATCCATTTGCCAACCAGATGAACTCAGGGGAAATGTCACAAAGTCTGCACAAATAAGGATGACACAAGTATTTGTGCAAAATAAATTTGCCAAGATCTTTTTCCTTCTACCCTTATCCCATACCCCCTGCAAGCTGTTTTTAAGTCTCACATGCTGCAGTTTCCTTTCTGCTGACAGCTCGGACTGTCTCCATCAAGACTTTGTGTTCTTAGGCCTCATTCCAGGCAATTCTCCATGATTAAATGTAATAGAATGTGTAGCCCCTAGTGCTAAGCACAACAAAACGTGCTCAGTGCATAAATGTTCATTTCTAACTTTTCCAACCCCTCTGAGCACTCACAGAATTATCTTCCATACCTTTCCACACAGGGTCAAAATTACTGCCCTTGGCAGAGCTTCTCAAATACTGAGCAATGGTCTACAAATTTTCCATTTTAGAGGTTTCTAACATCCTAAAATATGAAAAAATGCCAAAGCCAGATTTTTAACAACAATAGTAGATTTTAAACTTTTACACCTAACAAAAGACTATTTTTAAATATAATATACTTGGGCTACTATTTTCAAGGCAACTATAGGATTTGTAAAAGGATATTATAGCCACTGTAGCCCAGGAATGCAACAGGAGTTAAACATACATGTTATTTTTTCATCTTCTAAATATGTTCATTGTGTTTTGTCTATGTGGAAAGGCTCATTTGGAAGCGACATTTGAAATATGAATTTCAAGTCCTTTGAAACGTAAACTCTTCATTCAAAAAGCCTTACTCCGATTTTTATCATAGTGCTTGTGTCCACACATTTATGGCAAGGAAACCACAAGCAAATAAAGGGTTAGGGGTAAGATCTGCCCCGAAAATAAGTGGGAAAGAGAAATTTAGGGGAGTCAAATGAGGCCATTTTGTCCAGATCTACTTACAGGTTGAATTGAAGAGAATTTCTTTCCACAACCCCCTGATAACTCACTCCTGTTGCCAAGTAGGCCTTGACCTCCCCCTTGCATTAGCAGAGCCCCATATCAGTGTCCCAGGCGAATGAACTGTCATGGAAGCCCTGATAATCAAACCAATGAATTAGCAGGCTAAGACTAGAATATTTCCCCCAGACTTATGATGAAAGTAAGCTATTCTTCCTGCAAAGGTGCCTCAAGAGTTTATAACTTTTAAACTGAAAGTGTTTCTGAAGTAACTACATGGCACCAATGAACACTGAGTACTATTTTTAATGACGAACTACTTTACTTCCAAGAGAAATAAACAGTGAGAGATTTAAAGTGATTATAAAGGCAAACACACAGAGTAATGTATTTATAACTGGAAACTGCAGGTTAAAGTATAACACTAAATATATATCAGGATGTGATAGATTCATGCTATTCTGGAATTATGTTTCATGACATGATGTGATTGTTTTATGGGTCATTGAATTGCAGAAAACATTATATACCAATGAATAGTCTGGAGAAAGTCAGCATAATGTGGTGAAACAGCATGAACTTTGGTATTCTCTTTCTTATCTTCTCCTCCCTCCTATCTCTGCAACCTGGTTTCTGTCCATCACTGCTTAGCCTCCAGTTTCCCTGAAATAACTTCTGCCAACAAGGTAAACTCACTGTTGGTAAATCCAAAGAATACTTTTCAGTCCTTGTCCTAACTGACCTCCCTCCACAGCATTTGACTCTGTGGAAAATGCCCTTCGTTTTGCACACTCTCATTCTTGGCTTCACTGACATCATCCCTCCTGGACATCATCTAATAACTCCTTCTCAGTCTCTTTGCAAATGCTTCTTTAATCTTGATCCCTTTAGAATTGTTGCTAAAGGTGATACTGAAGTTTTTTTTTTTCTTTTTCTCAATGTTCATTATCTCCCTGATGACTTCATCTGTGACTGTAACTGCTTTCTCCTTGCTAAAGGACTTTCTAACCTCTCCTTCCAGGCTTTGATCTCTCTCCTGAGCTCCAGAACTATAGAGCTAACTACCTACCAGATATTGTAACAGTTCTCTATTACTGAACAACAAATCACTCCAAAGTAGTAAATTAATGGAATTATTTATTTTACTCACCAGATTAGAGGCCAGCTGAGCTCAGCTAAGTAGTTCTCATTGCATGCAGGTCCCTCCACAGTTGTGGCCAGACAATGACTGGGGCTGAGATCAGCTCAGTGTCTTCTTTATTCAATTGTCTGTTACCCAGCATTCAATAGTCAGAGACTGAACTCTGAGCCATCTCTCTATATATGTAAGCATGTGGTCACTCCAGGTGGTAGCCCAAGGGTAGCCAGACTTCTTAAATGATAGCTGAAAGCCCTGAAAAAGAACTCATGTTCAGAAATGATCTGACATTCCCAGCAAGGCCATGTTAGTCTCCTACTGGACATAAACAATCTCATAGAATACCAACCTTAAGCAAGGTTACTCTGACATCATGACAGGATTATATAAAGCAAAGCCTCTTCATAACCTTGTATAAGTACAGATAAAAGCAAGATCACTATGATACCTCTAAAATATCCAGCCATAGAATTACTCCCACATTCTGACAACACCCAATCTAGACCAAATCTCTTTTTTAAACCTTCCCACAAATTGCCCAACCAAATCCCAAACCCTGTAAAGGGTTCTTTCTAATATCTTCCTACTGAAACATCCCACAGTTTCCCATGATGTGCATTCTTCCTTGCTACAAATAACTAATCCTCAACTTGTTTAGCTACAAGTGTGTTCCTGGTGGACTTTGATTGAATAGCACTGATAGGCCTCAATATTATTCCATTAAACGGATATATCCACAATTATTCAACTAATCCTTTATTGCTGAACATTTAACTTACATACTAATCAAGGTCCAGTTGGGAGACAGAAACCACAACAGTTATTTGAACAGGGAAAAATAAATATTCACAAAACTAACTTCTAAAACAGGTAAAAGTAGGCTCTAAGGGGGTTATAAATTGGGAAAGGAGTATATCAAGGCTGTATATTGTCCCCTGCTTATTTAACTTATATGCAGAGTACATCATGCGAAATGCCAGTCTGGATGAAACACAAGCTGGAATCAAGATTGCAGAGACAAATATCAATAACCTCAGATATGCAGATGACATCACCCTTATGGCAGAAAGTGAAGAGGAACTGAAGAGCCTCTTGATGAAAGTGAAAGAGGAGAGTGAAAAAGTTGGCTTAAAACTCAACAATCAGAAAACTAAGATCATGGCATCTGGTCCCATCACTTCATGGCAAATGGATGGGAAAACAATGGAAAGTGACAGATTTCATTTTGGGGGGCTCCAAACTCACTGCAGATGGTGACTGCAGCCATGAAATTAAAAGATGCCTGCTCCTTGGAAGAAAAGCTGTGACCAACCTAGACATCATATTAAAAAGCAGACACATTACTTTCCCAACAAAGGTCCATCTAAGTGAGAGGTCTGTCTAGTCAGGTTTTTCCAGTGGTCATGTATGGATGTGAGAGTTGGACTATAAAGAAAACTGAGCGCTGAAGAATTGATGTTTTTGAATTGTAGTGTTGGAGAAGACTCTTGAGAGTCCCTTGGACTGCAAGGAGATCCAACCAGTCCACGCTAAAGGAAATCAGTCCTGAATATTCATTGGAAGGATTGATGCTGAAGCTGAAACTCCAATACTTTGGGTACCTGATGCTAAGAGCTGGGAAAGATAGAAGGCAAGAGGAGAAGGGGACAATAGAGGATGAGATGGCTGGATGGCATCACTGACTCAATGGACATAGTTTGAGCAAGCTCTGGGAGATGGACAGAGAAGCCTGTCATGCTACAGTCCATGGGGTCGTAAAGCATCAGACATGACTGAGCGACTGAACTGAACTGAGCTGAACTGAAGGAGGCTCTAACTTTAAATTCCCTGCTCTTTTAATTTGTGATACTTTGGGATTGACAAGTGCATACTTCTATATTTAAAATAGATTGCCTATTTTAATCTAATAAGGACCTATTGTATAGCACAGGGAACACTGCTTAATATCCTGTGATAACCTAAATGGGAGAAGAATTTGACAAAGAGTAGATATGTGTATATGTATAACTGAATCACTTTGCTGTACACCTAAAACTAACACACCATTGTTAATCAACTATGTGCTCAGTCACTTAGTCAGGTCCAACTCTTTGCAACTCCATGGACTGTAGCCCACCAGGCTCCTCTGCCCATGTAATTTCCCAGGCATGAATACTGGAGTAGGATGCCATTTCCTGTTCCAAGGGATCTTCCGGACCCAGGGATCAAACCCGTGTCTCTTGTGTCTCCTGCACTGCCAGACAGATTCTTTACCACTAACGCCACCTGGGAAGCCCCATTAATCAAGTATGCTCCAATATAAAATAAAATTTTAAAAAGAGCAAGTACTATCTATAGACTGAGGAAGAAGGACAATAAGGGGCTAGGAGAAGCCGTCTGGGACCCAAGGCTGAATTCAAACCTCTTCAACATGAGTCACTACCACAGGCAGCCTACTATAGCAAAAGAAAAACAAAAACAAAAGAAACACTTGGTTGAGAGAACTAGCTGTAAAAACAGCTCATCATTGCTGGTAGGTGTGGATAGGTGGGAGCTGATTGGCAGCAATGGCATGCCTTTGCTGGCTGGTATGGATAGGCCAGAATGTGGCTGTAGATGTGGCCAACATTGCTGCTTGCTCTCAAGTGGCTGCAGGTAAGGAGAGGTGGCCTGAGGGTGCCGCTCAAGCTCCTGCTTAAGGCTGTGGGGCTCAGAATGTATCTAGAGGGCTACAACCTGGAAAAGTGTTTTCTTGCAACTACTCTACACTGCCCTCTGCTGATGAAGTGAATAACCCACCAGCTGGCAAAAGAAGAGTTTACAGGACTCGGCTACAGAACACCAAGGAAGACAAAGAAGGGTGAATTTGGAGCTCAGGACAATAGAATGATAACTGGCACCTTGCAAGTTTTCACAGTTAAAACTAAAACTACTATCTAAATTCGCATTAATCTTTATGGATAACTTGCAGTTATTTACCATAGAATAGATTACCAAGGTCAAAGATTCAAACACTCACAACTTCTCCATAAAGGTGTGAACATTTATGCTTATTCCAGCAGGAGATAATTGTCTGAAGAACAAGCACACTCTGGGCAGTTCTAGGAGGCTGATGTACTGGAACAAATCCTTAGACAGTGAGTGATCTTAAGCTGATGGCCTAAGTTAGTCAGCTCCTGTTGCTCTGCTCATTTCTTCATGGAGTCTTTCTCTAAGGTGATTTTGGTTTGTTTGTTTGTTTATTTAAGTGACCAGCAAAGCAGAGATAAAATTAAGATTCTAATAGTTGGAAAAAATCTTTTAATGAAATTTGAGACTACCCATAAATGACATCTGATTTTTTAAAAACATGTGATTCAGGAAAGCCAAGATCCATGTTCGCATTTTTGAAATTGAGGGCTTGGGAAATATTTGATACATCCCCTCACTAATGTCAAGGTTCTCATACTTGTAGGTTTGTTATGAGAACTAATAATGACATATACAAAGCATCCAGGTAGAGTCAATAAATAGTTGCTTTATTTCCTGAGAGCATTGCTATTAAACTGCTAAGAATCCAAGCACATATATTTTTTCATATGTATATATACATGTATATATATACCAAAGTTGTTTTCATTAAAGATGTAATTGCACTCCTCATTCCCAAGCTATAAGTACATTATGATATAGTTATGCCGTGATGACTATTAGTTACAGATTTGATGGTATTTTTTCCCCCGCTCTTTAACAAACACCATTTGTCTTTAACTACATTCACTGCAAAAAAAATCTTAATGCAGTGAGCAGAAGTGGAAGGGAATCAGATATTACATGGTCTTTGTATTTGTCTTTGTTTCCAATGCAATTAATTTTTATTATCATTTGGGCATTTATCCTGCCTATGTGTCTTCATTTTAAAAACACTCTGTGAGGCAAAAACCTACTTGGAGTAAACTATTTCTAGCATTGTGCTTTAAATGAGTAAGCTACTTAAAAATCAGGAGTGCAAACACAAATGCTTTCATGGACCAGGCATATTATCATAAATTAATGAAACAAGAATAATTTAAAATTGTAGGGATTCACAGGGAACATACGAAACTAGAGAAAGCATACTCCATATAAAGACATTTATACTCAATAAAATAAACAAATAAAAGAAGCTGCTAGGGAGGGAAAATTCACAAACTGCATTAGACTGTTAGACAGCCCACTCAAGACTTCTGTATAATTTTGGGTGAACTGAATTAGATAAGGTAGTGCTAAGAAAGAACTACTAAAAATGGATTCACCAAATAAAATCAGGACTCATTTCCAAGCCAGGTGTCCCACTGATTTTAGCTCAGTCCCTAGCGCTCCTCACACTCACTCTCTTCGGCTCCTATGATGCCAGCACCTCTCCACTCTTCCCTATATCATTCCCCACTACACTACTACAAAAATTAAAGCCTCAAATGCACTACATTGAGGCCTTAATTTTGTTTACTGTAAAACTCACTAATATAAAGTACATTGTTTTAACCACTGTAAAGTGAAAGTTTTATGGCATTTAGTACATTCAAATGTTTCGCAACCATTACCACTATCAAGTTACAGAACATTTTCATCACTCCCAAAAAAGACCCTACCATTAACCTGTTGCTCCCCATATCCCTCTCTCCAGTCCCTGACAACCACTGGCTTTCTTTCTGTGATACTTTTGTTTTTGTTTTTTCCTATACCTTCAGTTCAGCCAACATCCCAAGCAAATTAGAGCAGAATTAAAGTCTGATAAGGTGAGAAAACAGAACACTTAGCTGGGGCAGGAAAAAGCTCTCCAGTGGCACTTTCTGGATTCAAAGTTAGGACAGGAGGGAACAGTAGTGAAAAGTCTTTTTGTTTTCCTTAGGCTGTCTAAAGAGTCCGTCAACTCACTCCAGAATCAAAAGACATGACAAATCTATTCTCTTAGTTTTTAACTGCATTGTCACTTTTTTCTATCTAGATTATTTTGTTGTTGTTGTTCAATTGTTTTTGTAACACAAATGTGTTCTAATTTGCAACTTTTAAAATTACAATTTGAAGATCAGAGTCTGAAGTAATTTCTCTACTGAAATTTCTTTCTTGTTCTCCACTGGTCATTTCTCTTCTTTTCCCCTAAACTGTGGCTAACTATATATTCTGTTGAGAGTCTCTGGTGGCTCAGATAGTAAAGAATCTGTCTGCAATGCAGGATACCTGGGTTCCATCCCTGGGTCAGGAAGATCCCCTGAGTAAGGGAATGGTTACCCACTCCAGTATTCTTGCCTGGAGAATTCCATGAACAGAGGAGCCTATTGCACCTCAAAATGCTCTTGCTTTATGCTTTGAGTCATCTGGAAATAAGTTTAAGATGCCAGACATAAACACTCACACAATCCCTCCTGTGTCAAAGTGCTTTCTTTCGCTGAATTGGAATTGATAATTGATGGTGTCAGTCTCTTTAGAACCATATGAGACACTCTCTACAGAAGGTTTCCCTCTAAGGCCCAATTTCTCTAAATGGTGAAGTCCCAGCTAGCTATACCAATATATCAATATACTCTTGTGGTGCAAGATAATCACTATAAATCTACACTGAACAGACCTTGAGATTCTTGGAGATCAGTCTTTTAGTCACTTATTCATCAGTCCATGAAAAATTCACTTGTACCAAATTTGGCTATTTTTCTCTAGGTTTAGGAGAGAAGTACAAAGCTTTGTACAACAGAAATACAACAGGTCCAGGTTAACTTCAAATTAAGGGAAATGTAATTTTAAAACTATGATCACATTTTCTACTTTGGATTTTTTCTCTTTGCTTTGTAATAATGGCCTCAGGCAAGTCATCTCACTTTTTTGTGGTCTTTTTTGTTTGTCTTCAAAATGAAAAAGTTGAACTCAGTTAGTAGTTTTCTATCCAGAGTATCAAATCTCTGAGCACAGGCATTATTTATAGCCTGAAAATAATAATCTTTCCATTCACATGCTATCTTTTTAAAAAGTACTTGAATTTTTTAGTTCATAAATATTTGCTAAATAGCCTCTTTCATTTAAAAATTATAAAATTACGCATGCTAACTACAGCAGATTGGAAAATAAGTTGAAGATAAAACAAAATCTCCTGCAATCCTGCCATATAGATATGGTGTATTGTATATTCATATAGTTAGTATATGAGTGTATACTAATATGTAGTATATTCATATGGTATATTCACAGTTTTCTTTATATGCATTCTTATACATATATTATTTTTAGCAAACTAAAATATACTGTAGACATATTTTATAAGTTGTTTTTTACTTAATAATATATTATAAACATTTTCCTAAATTGTTTTTTTACAAGATTTAAATGACATTTTCATATATGAATACACATTACTATTTTTTTAACATTTAGCTTCTTTCTGATATTTTATTATTTTTAAACATACTGCCATGAATATCTATGATGTGATTACATTCATAACATTATGAATTAATCATTGTTATTCTTATTAATGTTCAAATTATTTCATCTCTGGATGATGGGAGTCACTTTTGGGAACTCGAGTTATTTTGATAAAACCCCTAGAGTCTTTCATAGCTCTGCTGCTTTTTGGTATAATCAATATTGCAGGCACCTTTTGTATGTGTTCTTTTACCTTTTTTTTTTTTGAAATTTATTTATTTATTTTTAAAATTTTTATTTTTACTTTGTTTTGCTTTACAATACTGTATTGGTTTTGCCATACATTGACATGAATCCACCATGGGTGTACAAGAGTTCCCAATCCTGAACCCCCCTCCCACCTCCCACCCCACATCATCTCTCTGGATCTTTCCCGTGCACCAGCCTCAAGCATCCTGTATCCTGTATTGAACATAGACTGACTAGAGCTGTGCCTTNGCTTTACAATACTGTATTGGTTTTGCCATACATTGACATGAATCCACCATGGGTGTACAAGAGTTCCCAATCCTGAACCCCCCTCCCACCTCCCACCCCACATCATCTCTCTGGATCTTTCCCGTGCACCAGCCTCAAGCATCCTGTATCCTGTATTGAACATAGACTGACTAGAGCTGTGCACTCAAATTATTATGCTTTAAAATCACTTGAAATCATTTCTCTTGCCACCAACTTGATTCACAGTTAATATGTTTATTTTTGCTTTCTCTTAAGAAATTCTTCTTCTTTTATTTTTCTGTTTTTCTAATTATAGAAAATATTAACTTGGTTTAAAGTCATACCTACTAACAAGCTATACCCAGAGAAGTCTCACTTGCTTCTATCCCCATCCTCTTCATCCTTTTCATTTACATTCAGATATATAAGAATGAGAGATAGAGACTGATTGATTGATTTTGAGGAACTGGCTCACACAGTTGTGGAGAGTGGCAAGTCTGAAACTTGTAAGACAAGCCACCAAACTGGAAATTCTGGTAAGAGTTGATTTTGCAGTCTTGGGGTCAAATTCCTTCTTTGGGAACCCTTGGTCTTTACTCTTAAAACCTTCAACTGATGGAATAAGGTCCACCCATACTAGAAAGATAATCTATTAATACTTAACACAAAGTCTATTGACTTAAATGTTATTCACTCCTAAAAAATACCTGTATAGCAACATGTAGACCAGTTTGACCAAATAACTGGGCATCGCAGCCAAGCCAAGATGACACAAAATTAACCATGATGTATACACACACATATATTTATACTCATATGTTCTTATGTATTTGCACAAAAACATACTCATACTTACATACTCTTCTTGGATAAATGGTGGTTTCTGAGTTATGTTTTCTCTATCTTGCTTTTTAACTTAACAATTTATCCTTGAGATTACTCCTGGCTATGGATAGAAATAGTTCTCATCCCCCCTCTCACCTGCATAATATTTTATAATATGGATATAACATCACAAGTCCACAGTCTCTATTGGTGGTCATGTGAGTTGTTCCCATCCTTGCTCTTAAAAATCATGCTGCAGTGAATGGCCTTTTCATGTGATATCATCTTGTAAAATGCATGTAAATGCTTGTGTGATGAATAAAATTATTTTGGAAGCTTTGAAATTCACAGTGGTCTTTTAACATTGGGTATTGTCTCAGCATGCTTGAAACATTATTTTTGAAGGATTAGTGTATAGTGTATGCATATATCTATATATAAACATATATGCACATATTTTCATTTCAACCTTCCCCAACATTTCACATCTAGTAAGCAAAAAGCTGAGATTCAAACCCAGATCTTTCTATTCCAATAAACTTGGACTAAAACTGGCCAGTGGTTTTTCATAACTTGGGGACATTAAGAACCTAGATCACTATAATCTAGCTCTGCTATGAAGGAAGTAGCTTTGTGAATCTGGACACATCCCTGAACCTCTCTGGATTTCAGCTTCCTCATTTATGATGTAATAAGAATAGATTTGATTCTAGCTAAAGCCTTTACTGATCTAAAATTCTATGAAATTTCTATACTCACAAAACATCTCTTTTATGACAAGAATAATGACTTAAACAATATTATTCATATTTTGACTATGGAGTTTCTTATTACATGTAAGCACCAACCAATGAGGTCAGAAAGGACTGGGAAATTTTTCTGCAAATTTGGAAAGTGTTTATTCCAAACATTTTAATGATAAAAGGATGACCATTTGATTGAATGATATGGTTGAAAAATATTATACACTATCTTGGAAACACCATGTTGGAGTAGAAAGGCCATTTTAGAAATCACTCAATATTGTCCCTCATTCTACTGATGCAAGTTATGTGATTTCCCAAGACCATACAACTTACTTGTTTTATAGACATCTTTATTACCTGGGTTATTAAGATTAAATATACCATAATACCTTCAAAATAATCCTCTCATATTTACCACCAAAGTACAGCAAAGGAAGGTGGCATAAAAGAGTGATTAAGTGTATGTAGGCTGTGAAATTAAATTGCCTGGGTGCAAATTCCAACAGCACTACTTACTGTGTGATTTTGAACCAATTATGTAATCTCTTCATGCCCCAGTTCTCTTCATCTAGAGAATGAGTGTGATGATAATTGCACATACCTCCAGTTTACTGGAAGAATTAAAAAGGTAATCTGTGAAAACTGTTTAGTATACTGTCTGGCACACAGAAAACAATCAATACTAGCTGGATTAAGATTATACTGTGTATTGTATATACTCGCTAAATTTGGCTTAACTTTTCAATTGCATTTCTTTTCCTGATATTCAAGGTCAGAATTATTCTAAAATGATCTTTTAAAGATTATCAATCTATAAATTAGACTATGAGAAAAGTGTTTACTAGAAAAAATGAACTCTAAAATTAATTTTAAAAAGAATGAGCCTAGATACAGAGCTGTTTTTCATTGTAGTGCACTAAGGTCAAGTTATTCCCTTGAAAACCCTGTAAAAGTGACTCAGAAGTCACAAATAAGCAACATTTCATCCACTGAGATATTTGTCCCCCATTAAGCAGTCAGGGGTCTGATTTTTGCCAGTGTATGGACATTGCTAAAACATCACCATTTTTAACTGACAGTGATTAAATCCATTTACCACACTGTGTATGAATTTCAAAAGGTCTTTATGACTTTTTATCTCATCATTATGGGCCTTTAAACTTAATAGCTTTGGTTGCAATAAAGAAGTGATTTCCAAAAGTTAAGCATCTCTTCAAAACTACTAGCAGATGTTAAGCTCATCAAAATTATGATGTCATCCAGACACAGATTTCTGTGTGTCCTTGTTCTTCAACTTGTCCTCTAATTAATGATATGGTGGTAGGGTGAGGGGTGAGACATGGTCCCCAAGAGTACTGGAGTGGGATGCCATTGCCTTCTCTGAAATAAGGACATTAGTCAAAAGAAATATCAGTTCAGTTCAGGGAATACAAATATTGCAATTTTGTTCTGGTTCAGTAGTTTCAGGATCATATGTAGTTTCATTGAAAACTCATAGTACAAAAAAATAAATAAAACTCATAGTATAATAGCCCATGTTGGCATTATCGATTCCTCTTCTTCCCCTTCTGAAATGTTAAGGTATCCAGTCTTAAACACAGAGCCCCAGAAGATGATAATGAAGAGAACTAGCTCAGGGATACATTCCCCAAGCATAACCCTCCTCCAGTTGTGATAATCAAAAATGTCTATAGATACTGTCAAGCATACCCTAAGGGCCAAAGTCTTCCCAGACTGAGAACCACTCTTATGAATCAAGCAGAAGACTGCTTCTCCTTGATCAAGGATCAGTAAACTACAGTCTAATAGGCCAAAAGTAAAACACACTGCCTTATCTTTGTAAATAAAGTTTTATTAAAACATAGGCACATTCATTCACTTATTATCTATGCTGCTTTATCACTAAGAGAACAGAGCTGAAGAATGATGACAGGTATTGTATAATCTGTAAAGCCAAAAATATTTACTATATGGCTCTTTAGGAAAAAATTTTGCCAACTCCTGTACTAGTCCACCAATTTCAAACATTTTTTTTTAGTGATACAAAATTTTATAATGAAGTCTCACATAAAAATTGTGTCAGACAGGGTCCAGATGGAACTTTCAACTTGGGTAATTTGAGAAAGTAAAGCATATGCAGCATATATAGGAAATTTCAAATGTGTGACAGAGAATAGAGAAATCACATAGGGCTAAGAGAGCTGGGCATTATTACTGTCTCTAGGCCTGAAGGGGAGAGGACCAAATGACCTTATAGTAAGGAAGCCAGAAGAGTGAATACCTCCCTCACATTCTCCCTCCCTCCAGTCTCAGACCTGTGCTCCCCAATAGCTAAATACAAATAGAAGCAGGAGAGCGAACTGTTACGGTCCCTATTCATCAGCCTACCAGGTCACAGAGCAGAATGTGAAAGGGTGGAAAGTGGAACTGGGGAGCAAACAGCAAGGAAACGCAGCATGCTGTGCTGTGCTTAGTTGCTTCAGTTGTGTCCGACTCTTTGTGACCCCATGGAATATAGCCCGCCAAGCTCCCCTGTGCATGGGATTCTCCAGGCAAGAATTCTAGAACGGTTGCCGTGCCCTCCTCCAGGGTATCTTCCCAACCCAGGGATGGAACTCAGGTCTCTCACATTGCAGGCGAATTCTTTACCGTCTGAGCCAAGCCCTAATAACCAAAACTGATCAAAGCAAAGTTTTTGTGATGTTTAGTAGGGTAAGGTACTGAGATCAGTACACGTTGGCCTTATCTCTGACCCACTGGTCCAAGTTGAAACAAAGAATGCAGTTTGAAAAGTCTCTTAAATCCTCTTCTGGCCTTCTGACTTTGTCTCCTTTCTGAAGCAAAAGCCCATAGTCAGATATTTCAATGCTGTCTTTTCTAACAAACTTCAATCTTTAGACCCACTCCCACCATTAAAATCTTCAACCCCAAGTATCAGGTATACCCATCCCTTCCCCGCACCCTACATCCTCTGCTCATGTCCTTAAGCTGCTAAACATTGATAGAAAAAGTCTAAATACTCTGATTACTGAATCCTCTACAAGCCTCATAGTATCAGGTAACAGGGGCTTAACTGCTTGCTCAGCTTCCCATGACTTTCAGTCCTTAAATAATACTGCCTGAATATTCTAATCGCCAAATCTGATAGACTTTTCCCAAAACCTTATCAACTTTAACTTCTTTGCAGAAAAAGATCTTGCCATTATTCCTTCCTTCTCAGTTTACTTCTTCCTCTGGCTTCCTTGGTACCATATATTCTTTTTTTTTTAAGTGAAGTATAGTGATTTAGGTGATGTTAGTTTCAGGTGCACGGCAAAGTGATTCAATTATGTTGTTGTTCAGTTGCTCAGTTGTATCCGACTCTTTGCAACCCCATGAACTGCAGCATGCCAAGCTTCCCTGTCCTTCACCATCTCCTGGAGCTTACTGCCACCCAATCATCTTGTCTTTTGTCATCCCTTTTTCCCCTGCCTTCAATCTTTACCAGCATCAGGGGTGGCCAAAGTATTGGAGTTTCAGCATCAGTCCTTCCACTAAATATTCAGGGTTGATTTCCTTTAGGATTGATTGGTTTTGATCTCCTTGCAGTCCAAGGGGCTCTCAAAAGTCGCTCCAACACCACGGTTTGAAAACATCAATTCTTTAGCACTCAGCCTTCTTTATGGTCCTTCTTTATGGTCACATTCATACATGACTACTGGAAAAATCATAGGTTTGACTATATGGACCTTTGTCGGCAAAAGGAATTAGAAAAAGAATAGATATACATATATGTATACATATATATATATTCTTTTTCAGACTATTTTCCCTTATAGGTTATTACAAAATATTGAGAATAGTTCCCTGTGCTATATAGTAGGTTATTGTTGATTATCTATTTTGATGTATAGTAGCACGTGTATGTTAATCCAAAACTCCTACTTATCCCTCCCACACTCTTTCCCCTTTGGTAATCATAAGTTTGTTTTCTATGTCTATGGCCCTATTTTGTAAGTACGATCATTTGTATTATTTTTTAGATTCCACATATAAGCAATATCATATGAAATTTGTCTTTGTCTGGTTTACTTTAGTTAGTATGATAATCTCTAGGTCCATCCATATCACTGCAAATGACATTATTTCATTCGTTTTAATGGTTTTGTAATATGGTAACTCTATTTTTAGATTTTTAAGGAATCTCCATACTGTTCTGCATAAAAGCTGTACCAAATTATATTTCCACCAATAGTATAGGAGAGTTCTTTTTTCTCCACCCCCTCTCCAGTATTTATTATTTGTAGACTCTTGATGACATCCATTCTGACCAGTGTGATGTGATACTTCATTGTTATTTTGATTTACATTTCTCTAATAATTAGAGCTGTTGGCCACTGTATGTATTCTTTGGAGAAACATCTATTTAGATCTGCCCATTTTTTATTAGGGTTTTTTTGGGGGGGGGCGGTATTGAGTTGTATGAGCTGTTTATGTCTTTTGGAAATTAAACCCTTGTCGGTTGCATCATTGCAAACATTTTCTCCCATTCTGTACATTGTCTTTCTGTTTTGTTTATGGTTTTCTTTGCTATCCAAAAGCTTTTAAATTTAAAAGATCATATAGTATGATCAAGTGGGATATATCGCAGGGATGCAAGGATTTTCCAATATCTGTAAATCAATTAGTGTGATATACCACATTAACAGATTGAAAAATAAAAACCATATAATTATCTTGATAGATGCAGGAAAACAAAATCCAACATCTATTTATTATAAAAAATCTCTGGACAGTGGACATAGAGGGAACATTTATTGTTGTTTAGTCTTTAAGTCATATCCAACTCTTTTGAGATCCCATGGGCTTCAGCCTGCCAGGCTCCTCTGTCCATGGAATTTTCCAGGCAAGATTACTAGAGTGGGTTGCCATTTCCTTCTCCAGAGAATCTTCCCCACTCAAGGATCAGACCCACATCTGCTTATTCTTTATCACTGAGCCACCTGGGAAGCCCAGAGGGAACATATCTTAACATAATAAAGGTTATATATGACAAACCCACAGCTAACATCAGTCTCAACAGTGAAAAGCTCAAAACACTTCCTCTAAGATCAGAAACAAGACAAGGATGCCCACTCTACCACTTTTACTCAACATAGTTTTGGAAGTCCTAGTCACAGCAACCAGAGAAGAAAAAGAAGTAAAAGGAATTCACTGGAAGATATGAAGCAAACTGTCACTGTTTGCAAATGACATGCTACTACACCTAGAAAATCCTGAAGATGCTACCAGAAAACTCCTAGAGAGAATCAACGAATTCAATAAAGTGGCAAGACACAAATTAATACACAGAAAACTGTTACATTTCTATATACTAACAACAAAAGACCAGAAAGAGAAATTAAGGAAACAATCCCATTTACCCTCACATCAAAAAGAATAAAATATCTAGGAATAAACTTACCTGAGGAAGCAAAAGACCTGTACTCCCAAAACTACAAGACACTGGTGAAAGAAATTGAAGATGACACAAATAGATGGAAAAATATACCATGCTTAGAAACATTTCTGACTATGATCAACTCCCTTTAGATGGTGAGTAGAACAGTGAGGATATTGAGCTAGTAAATAGAGAAGGCTCTTATAAATATTCCATATTAGTGATTTTTAGCAAATCTTGTAAACTTTCAGGAGTATGGGGATATATTCCTCTTTTAGCTTTGCTCATTTCTAAGATAATTTTCATGGTGAATTTCAGTGTATAATTTCTTTTTGCAGTTATGTTCAGGATTAAATGAGAGTTTATCAGCAGACGAATTGTATTCAATGTATTCAATTTTGACACACTGGTGTTAAAATTAAAAGCATACCAGGCATCAGTGTTTTCTCCTTCATAGGAAACTTCATCTCCAAGTGATAATGGCTCTTTCTCCCATTATATTCTGACAAAACAGCTTTAAAACTAAATTTGGCATTCCTTTGGTGAAAGAAGATGTTACATATTAATACTTAGCTTCGTAACAGAAAATGTTCTGACCTAGCATATCCATGAAAAGTGAAGTAATAATGTGTGTGCTGGTGAGGAAGTGTTCACTAGCCATTATACATATGTGGTTATGGATAGAGAGAGAAAAACAGGCAAAGATCCAGAAAAATAAGTAATAGAAAAATCCCTGGTGTGTGGTCAAGCATGAGATTGTAGCTTGGGCCTTCAGTGACTCCAGAAATTAATTAATCAGCCAATAAAATATGTGCTCATTTTAGATGTTTAGAAGCCAAAGGACTTGAAACAACATGATTTATATGACTGAGTTCCCCTGACTCAGGATCATATTCTTGTTCCCCAAGATGCCTTAAATATCTATCAGAATCATCTGTACTATTGAAAAAATAGTCTCCACAGAGGTCTCAAAACCACCTCTATGTACAGTACTGTAGATGATGTTGAATATGATAAAAATGAAATGATTTATAGGAGTGGCAATCTAGACTTCCTTCTACCACCTCCCCAAAATAAAAGCCATAAACTGAATAGTAGATGCACTTTATTTTTGTTCTGAGTCAACAAGTTCAGCAATTTCTCTCTAGTCAGAAGTGTTCATTGCTGTTGCTACTAAGTTGCATCAGTCGTGTCCAACTCTGTGTGACCCCATAGAAGGCAGCTTACCACGCTCCCCTGTCCCTGGGATTCTACAGGCAAGAACACTGGAGTGGGTTGCCATTGTCTTCTCCAATGCATGAAAGGGAAAGTGAAGTCATTCAGTCGTGTCCGACTCTTCAGGACCACATGGACTGCAGCCTACCAGGCTCCTCCATCCATGGGATTTTCCAGGCAAGAGTACTGGAGTGGGGTGCCATTGCCTTCTCCAAGAAGTGTTCATTGGGAAGGAAGTAAGTTTCTACCTAAAAGTTTGAATATTTTTATGAAGAACAATGTTCATCTCAGAACAAGGAAATATTGGTCACAAAATACATTAATAAAATGTTCTCAGGGTTCCAAAGTTTCCAGATGCATGGCATGCTTGGGAGGTAGGAATTCACCAACAGGAAAATGACAATAATTCACTAACATGTATAATTCTGGATTTATTAATAGACCTCACCCATTGCTTGTTGGCTGTGTTAACTTGAGTTACTTTACTTTCTCAAGTCTCAGTTTCTTCATTTGTTATGGTGATTTTAAAGGAGCAAAAATAATTTTTCCTTCATTCTTCTGAGTTCTAGCTGAGACCCATATAATGAAAAACAGATTAATAAGAGAAAAATGAAAAAATGTATTAACATGTATACATGTTAGATGCACAGGGGAAAATGAGTAACTCTCTAGGGTGGCTTGGAATTCTGACCTAAATATCATCTTCATCTAAAGACCAAAGAAGGAAAGGTGAGAAAAGGTTAGTTACAGGAGGCTATTAGCACAGTAAACAAGGACAAGTTTGTTATGCAAATTTAAGTTGGTACCTTTTCCACTGATAAGATTCTCTTGTGATTTAGAGCCAAACTTCTCCTTCTGGTACACAAAGGGAGACACTCTTAACCAATGGAGAGTCTTAGAGTTATCATGAGGATTTAGTGAGCTAAGGTTAAGTAAGGTATTCAGAACACAGCTGGAACACAGAAAGTTCTCAGTAAAAGTTAGCTATTATTACTTTAGTGGAGAAGGAAATGGCAACCCACTCCAGTATTCTTGTTTGGAGATTTCCATGGACAGAGGAGCCTGGTGGGCCACAATCCACGAGATCACAGAGTCAGACATGAGCAACTGCACATGTACATTACTATTTCAGGTTGATGGCTCTTCATGTGTGGCCCCTGGACTAACAGAAGTAACATCACCAGAAGCTTAAAGACACAAATGCTCAAGCCTCATCCCAGACCAACTGAATAAGAAACTCTGGGGGCAGGACACAGTACTCTGTTTTAACAAGTCCTGAAGGTGATTCTGGTAACCACTGAAATTTGAGAACCATGCTTGTGGAATATAAGGTAAAACAAACAAAAAATAAGTTTTTACATAAGTTATCATTAAGAACTTCTGTTTTTGTGACTATTTAAATGCAGGAGAATGCTTGGTTTTCTTTCTTTCCTTAACTAGAAAAAGAAATGCAGCAGTAGCTTGAAAACAATAGGATTTCTGTAGAATAACTCTTACCATCTTATTTTTGATTTTGCTTTGCTCCTTTATATTACACAACCATGTTCCAAGAGATCTATAATTAAATTGTGTTAATATATTTTGTAAAGCCAAAAATACAATGGAAAAACTCACTTGAAAAAGAGAGCCTATAGTATTTGTGACAATTAGATTGAACATTTGAACACAACCTATTACTCATTAGTCTTAACCAATTCTATAAACAAGATCATATGACTGTAAGATTACAACATAGGCATATGGTGAATCACTGACAAATCTAGGTACAGGCATGTAATGCAGGGCTTCTAAGTCTGTGCATTTTGTGGCTTGAGTATAGTCAATAAAGTATATACACAGTTAAAGGTAAAATTGCCTTTTAGAACAAGGTAAGCCACACTGTATATTTTTGTCACTTCAGCCTCCACATGGCTGCCATAGAGATGTTTCTAAAGAACACATTTAATCACGTCACCAAACAACTTAAAAGATTTAAATGGCTCCCTTAAGCCTGGTATGAGAGTCTCTGTAATCTGGCACCTGCTGACCTATTTCATGGACCTCAGTCCTATAATTATACCTCATTTTTTTATGGATCCTTCCTTGACAATCCACTCCCTATCACCGAGGAGTTGGTCCTTCCTAACTCAGAGCTTCTGGAGCACCACGTGCAGACTTCTAGTAGTCATTTTTACATTACATTATAATTATTAGCACCTCTTTCTCTAAACAAGACCTTTACTTGACTGTTACTGATGGCAAGAAGCAATTTTCACTTTAGTGTCCCCTGCAATTGGCATAGAGCCCAGTATAAAACAGACACTTAATAAATAAAGATATTATGTGGATTTAAAATGTAAGATCTATACATAAGCCAGAGATCAGCCCAGGAAAATACAGCCATCACCTGAAGCCTCTTTCTTAGTCCCATATTAGGACCAAAATCTTTGAATTTTGACAAAAAGCTCTGCCACTTCCAAGGTTCCAGTGTCATCCTCATTCTGGCAGACAGTCTTCAAGACAGAATGTCCTGTTTCCACTATCTTCTGAGAGCCACTAAAACTCATTTCATTTAAGACATTCTGGTCCCCAAAGTTACTACATCTGCTGATACTCACTGAAACCTCCACACTTTCTCTCAGTTTGCCATGAGCTTTACAGCTTTAAGAGATAAGTCAAAACTGCAAACTAAGCTGGGCTTAGCATTTTTAAGGCAGCTGACCCCCCATTTGTTAGCCTACTATGTAAACCTCCTGACTCCAGAATCATGGTACTTATTAATATTTGCTGATCTACAATTCATCACTCTCCTTCTGACTTCCCTCACAGCCATGCTACCATTTCACTTCTCAGATTAGCATTTTAGAATTCTTTCCCTTCTCCACTTGGCTCTGTTGTGTGCCCCTGATATTTCATTCTTGCTAAATTGTTTGGCCTCGAAGCATTCGGCTGGGGGTAGCTGGAACATCCAGCAAGCTATCTAAGCCAGTTCGGTCCCTGGAGCACTTAGTGCTTGAGCGTCAACACCTTGAATTAATCGCAAATTGTTGGAGAATATCCTTTTTGTTTGGTTGCTCATTATCATCTCCCTAGTTACTGCCATATCCCTTAAGCCAAAGGACACATTTTCAGATTTTAAGTAAATTGGAGCAATGGATGGGTCTGGATGGAATGACAATAACTTTCCCTATAAGTACCAGCTCCTTATTGTCTGCCTGGAGAAACCAAGTGACCTTTCCTTGTTGCTGATTCTGAGATATCCGAGACTCCTCCTTGCTGAAAACTTCTGTGATGCTTTTTAGCAATGACTAACAGAAGCTTGTTTTCTCATCCTTACATGGCTTCCATAAGGATTAATTCAGTTAATATAAGTAAATCTAGGTTTCACCACACACATTGTAAATAATCAATAAACTAACCATTTTTGCAACTGAATTTTGGCAGCTGTATTAGTTTCCAAGGGTTGCCATAGCAAGTACCAAAACTGGGTTAGAACAACAGAAGTTTATTGTCTCACAGTTCTAAAGGTTAGAAGTCCAAAATCAGAGTTCACAGGACCACGGTTTCTCTGTTGGCTCTATCAAGGGAGCCTACATTGTCTCTTCTGCTTCTGGTAGTTGCCAGCAATTCTCAGGTCCTTGACCTATAGATTCATCATTGTAATTATATGGCCATCTTCTCCCTGTGTGTCTTGATATCACCTCCTTTCTGCACTTATCTGTCTCTGTCCAAATGCCTCATAATGACACCAGTCCTATTGGATTAGAGACTAATGACCTCATTTTATCTTTATCACCTCTGTAAAGATTACATTTCTAAATAAGGTCACATTCTGAGGTACTGGGGATTAAAACATCAGCACATCTTTTGGGGAGAACACAATTCAATCCATAACAGAAGTGAGAGATAGCAGAATATGCTACCTTAAAACACTACTCCAAAATATGTCACTTTGGTGTATTGACTATTTTGAGCCGAAGGCACTTGAGAAACAGCAAATGCTGGGAGAGGCTTTCTCAGAACTCCTCACGTGTGTCTAAACACAGCTCTTCCGAAAGGAACTCACTTGTCATAAATCTCTTCCCCAGGGCCTTCGTTAGGCAGAGAAAACTGACTCCTATCACAGGAGAGAAGAATAGAGGTCAACGCCACACTGAAACAAACTTTCCCACAAACTATCATATCTCACATATATGTTCTTCTAAGGACCTTTTCAACTTTCCTAAAAATCATCCACTTTCTACCAAGAAGCCTACATGCATCCTTTTTCCCCTTTCCCTATTAAGATGGTATTTAAGTCTGAATTCTGTCATCTCAGGGAGCTACTCATTTTCTTCTGTGTTTCTCCCATGTATACATAAGGTATACATGTTAATAAACTTGTTTGTTTTTCTTTTGTTAATCTATTATTATAGAAGTATCAGCTAGAACTCAGAAATTTCAGTTACGTTCAGTTGCTCAGTCACGTCCGACTCTTTGTGACCCCATGGACTGCAGTATGCCAGGCCTCCCTGTCCATCACCAACTCCCGGAGTTTACTCAAACTCATGCTCACTGAGTTGGTGATGCCATCCAACTATCTCATCCTGTCGTCCCCTTCTTCTCATGCCCTCAATCTTTCCCAGCATCAGGGTCTTTTCAAATGAGTCAGCTCTTCGCATCAGGTGGCCANACTCCAGTACTTTTGCCTGGAGAATCCCATGGACAGAGGAGCTTGGTGGGCTACAGTCCATAGGGTCACAAAGAGTCAGACACAGCTAAAATGACTGAGAACGCATACACACACTGCCACTTGATGAAAACTCAGGCGCCAAGAATTTTCTACTCATTCTGGAATAACAAGCCATCCTCAGTGATTAAGAGAGCTGTGGTCCCCATTCATTCCAAATCAGTAAAGAGAAGGTATCCAGGCCGTGGTGAAAATCAGTTCTTGGATTTTGACTTGAAGACCAGACTGCTCCTCCTCTTTCTGCTTCTTGAGGCCTGTGGTTTGAGGCTGGCAGCCCCAAGGGAAGGGAGTGGGGGCGGCTTCTGCTCACCTGCTTTTTTACTCCTGGTCACTCACACCATCCCCAACCAGCCGACAGAGGGTCAGGACAGGCCGGGAAGGCAGGGGGACAGTTCTTCTTTGGTCACTGGCTTTGTGTATTCTGACAATAGCAGATGCCTGCCGCTCACCCTTTCCAAGGTTCCCATCCCTGAGATCCGCCGTCTTGCAACCCCCACTGGCAGCCTTTCCCCAAGGGCCTGCAGTTGGAATCCCCACTCTCCTGGGTGGGTCTCTTGTGTAACATTTGACAAGGCTACAGTGCACCCCTCCATTCAGATGTGGCCCACAGCTAATCCCTGCTAAGCGCTCATGTATCCTTTACCCTGAGAAATCAGACGCACAGACCATTCCCACTCAGCATCACACTCCCGAAGCTGCCATCAAAACCATTCACCAGCTTTCTCCTTCCTCCTAGATCTCCCCAAGCACCAGACCCAAGCCCACCCTGTCCTCTGACCCATTCTCTAGCAGCTTCTCCTAAAATCCAGGGAGGAGATGCACCTCTGAGTTAGAGAGAGTGGGGATCACAGCTCTCTTGAATGGAGAGTTTCTTACAACATTCCCTGTTCCTCTCCTACACTCGCTAACCCAATTTGGGCCTCTGGTTGAGGGAATACAAAATTGTAAAGCCAATTCTTCATTTTTTTTTCCTTTAGATAATCTGTAAGTGATGATCTGGTATCTCACTTGGGGATTTCTATATTTTCCTCATTCAAAACTTTAATGTTAACAGCCAACGCAGGAGAACAGCAACTTTTTGTGCCCTCAACTTACTTATGAATATTTCAGGACTTGTTATTAAAGGGTATAAATCTTCCTCAGGCCTTTTCTTTCAGGAGCTAAATGAGCCCAATTCTTAGCCATTTCTCCAGGGTCCTTTAATAATTTTGATTTTTCTCCTCTAATTTCTCTAGTTTTATTACATTTCAAATAATTTGTGCATCAGAGAAAGGAACATGCAAGATGTGTGCATGACTTTTGATAGTTTTATTTTTATTTCACTTCCAATTTTTCCTTGGTAAAAGTTTCATATATTTTAAAACCCAGAAGTTACAGAAGGGTGTACAGTGATGGTTTCCTTACCATCCTTGTCCCAAGCCACCCAGCACCATCCCCCACTCCCAGGAATGAGTATAAGTAGTTCCCTGAGAATCTTTTCAGTGATACTCTGTGTATATATAAGCAATCGTGTATTTATAATCTGTCTCCCACTCACCCTCACACTTTCCCTTTGCTTTTGCTCCTTATAAGAATATCTTCAAGATCCTCTAGATCAGAAAAGAATTTCCTCATTCTCTACAGTAGCTACATTATAGTCCTTTGGCTGGATGTCCCAGAGTTTAACTAGTTCCCTACTCTTTTTAATTAATTTAAAAAAATAGTTATTTTTAATTGAAGGATAATTGCTGATGTTGGTATCTACCAAACATCAGCATGAACCAGTCATAGGTTCACCCGTGACTAGTTCCTTACTCTTGAATATTCCAAACTCTATCACAAATAATGCTGCAATGAATAATCTAAATATATCATTTAGCTCATATTTGAATATACCTACAGGATAAATTCCTAGAAATAAAATAGCTGGTCAAAGCAAACATGCAGTTATAGTTCTAAAGATGCTGCCAAATTGTTTTACATCAGAATGGCACCAGTTATACCCTTCCCAGCAATACAGGAGAGTGCCCATCTATACAGACTCGCCTCCATGCCACGCTGTCAAACTCTTTAATCATTGACAATCCAAATGGTGACATATTGAATCTCAGTTGAGTGAGGCAGAGCAAATAACTCCCCTATACTTCAGTCACTTGTATATTCTTATTTTGTGAACTGTCTTGCACATGATATTTGAATGCTTACCTGGACAGGTCTGGAAATGGTAGAAGGATTACTTCCTTGGCCACACAGGTGAATAGTAGGAGATGCTGTTACAGAAAAAGGTACAGGGCTTAATTAAGACAGTGAAGCTTCAGGAGCCCATTGTAGCAAGAAGCATGGACTATTTGCCACACACAATGAAAACATTGACAGTGGTAACTTCAGCCTGGTGCAGAAACAGTTCTAGGTCATGTCTCCCATGCGAATTCCTAGGTGGGTAATGATTTCCAAGAGAAAATTATCAGCAGATAACATGCTCCAGGAGAATCTAGCAAACAGGAAGTTATAAAACAAGCAAAAAAAAACAAACTTGAAAATATTTGATTCTCCTAGTGTAAGAATTTATAATCTCTTAGAACTAAAAAAATTTGGTCTTTCAGTTACTGAATCTAGGAGGGAAATGCATGTAAATGATGATAGATAGATAACTGATGAACATACACATGTTGACTTAGAATGTACAAGATAGAAGCTGCTTCCCCGATGGATCAATGGTTAAGAATCCGCCTTGTAATGCAATGGGCACCGTGGATTCCTGGTCTGCAGTGAGAACCCACATGCCCCAAGGCAACTAAACCCATGTGTCACAGCTACTGAAGCCAAACGCCACGGAGCCCGTGCTCCGCAACAAGAAAAGCCACCATGGCGAGAGGCCTGCCCGCCACAACTAGAGAGTAGCCCACGCTTGCTGCAACTGGAGAAAGCCCATGCACAGCAATGAAGACCCAGCACAGTCGAAAATAACTTTTTTAAAAAAGAAGCTTAGTTAAAAAAACAAAATAAAACACGAAGAAGCAGCTGTGAGGTGTGTTTATTCAGTGTCTTGCTGAGGACTGTAGCCTGGGAGATAGCATCTCAGAGAGCTCTGAGAAGTTGCCCCATGTGATTTCGGTGAAGGCAGTTCGTGCGTGCAACCAAGCGCATAACTCAGCAGAAGGTTGCGGCTCATCACCAGGAACACATATTTTAGCTAATGGTTTTAGTGCTTTTCTTTCTAAGCATAGGAAAATGCAAAATGTTGGGGAAATCGTAAAGGTTTCTCCTGAAAATATCTAGCTATCTGAAGGCCTGTTCTATCAGTTTTCCCAGAACACAGAGTGCCTCACTCCTGATCTCTGCCCTGAACACCTTTCAGAGGGTGTTGAAGGTCAGCGACTGCAGTGTCAAACAATCTTTGTAGAGCTGGATGGTGAATAACATTCTTTAGTTGGCACAGATATATACAGTATATACTATATTTGGTATATAGCAACATATATACTGGGTTTCCCTGGTGTCTCAGACAGTAAAGAATCTGCCTGCAATGCGGGAGACCTGGGTTTAATCCCTGGGTCCAGAAGATCCCCAGGGAAATGAATGGCTACTGCCTGCAGTATTCTTGCCTGGAGAATTCCATGGACAGAGGAGCCTGGCAGGCTAAAATAATTGGGGTTGCAAAGAGTCAGACACAACTGAGCAACTAACACTTTCACTTTTTTTCAGCATATACATTGGACTACAAAGAAGTTGAAACAGTCATTCCTAAAGGAAATCAATCCTGAATATTCCTTGGAAGGACTAATGCTGAAGCTGATGCTCCTGGCCACCTGATGCGAAGAGTGGACTCATTAGAAAAGGCCCTGATGCTGGGAAAGATTGAAGGCAGGAGGAGAAGGGAGCAGCATATGATGAGATGATTAGATAGCATCACCAAGTCAATGGACATGAGTTTGAGCAAACTCCGGGCGATGGTAGAGGACAGAGGAGCCTGGCATGCTACGGTTCATGGGGTTGCAAAGAGTCAGAGGCGACTTAGCAACTGACGGACAACAACAAAAACATACACATAATATAAAAGTATTCAAGTATTTTAAACCTTTAAAACAGTAAGTGTAATTTGTCCTAAGAGTTAGCTCAAACATTGGTCATTTGATGGTAGAACTGTTATCAGCTGTTTATGATATACAACCTACAAAAGCAAAAAAATATTTCTGCTAATTAGTGTGTATATGTGTTTGTGTGGTATGGGGGTGCTCTTTCACTTTAAGAGGCATTTGCTTTCAAATGTAAAAGATTCATTGTGACTTAAAAAATTTTTTTATTTCATATTGGAGTATAATCGCTTTGTGTTAGTTGCTCAGCTGTGTCCAACTCTTCATGACACCATGGACTAATAGCCCACCGGGCTCCTCTGTCCATGGAATTCTCCAGGCAAGAATACTGGAGAGGGTAGTATTCCCTTCTCCAGGGAATCTTCCTGACCCAGGGAACAAATTCGAGTCTCCTGTATTGCAGGCAGATTCTTTACCATCTGAGTCATCAGAGGGTTGATTTAAAATGTTGTGTTAGATTCAGGTGTACAGCAAAGTGACTCAGTTTTACATGATATATACATACACATATATGCTTTTACAGACTCTTTTCCCATATAGGTTATGATAGAATATTGAGTTCCACTGTGACTTTGAGCAAATTTACTTAAACTTTTAAAAATATGTATCTCAAAGGTAGACAATTCTTCAGCTACTCACAGTGTGTGTGACGCTTGTAAGGCTTTAAAATCAGACAAGCAGGAAGATTTCTTNTAAAAAAAAATATTTGGAGATAATTTTATGGCATGCTGTATACCATTGAACCTCCAGAAATTCTCCCCTGGAAGTTAGGGAAGGCAAATATCACTTTCGATTTTAGTGCTAGAAAAAATGACATGGGAAAAGTGAAATGCTTTGCTCTTTGTAAAGAAATTCACGAAATAAAAACTCATCATCTCACACAGTATATTAGATTCGATTTATTTTTCACCCAATATATACCACAGAAAATACTAACATATGCTTTTCTTCTAATAATAATTTTGAAAAGATGCATTTGTACTTATACTTTAAATATATTTCACTTGTATACTTCAAAAAATGAAGAAATGAGGATAAGAGATAGTAAATAATTTTTCATTGTAATCAACCCTGGGATTTCTTTGGAAGGACTGATGCTAAAGCTGAAACTCCAGTACTTTGGCCACCTTATGTGAAGAGTTGACTCATTGGAAAAGACTCTGATGCTGGGAGGGATTGGGGGCAGGAAGAGAAGGGGACAACCAAGGATGAGATAGCTGGATGGCATCACGGACTCGATGGACATGAGTCTGAGTGAACTCCGAGAGATGGTGATGAACAGGGAGGCCTGACATGCTGCAATTCATGGGATCGCAAAGAGTCGGACACGACTGAGTGACTGAACTGAACTGAACTGCTAGTTGTACAATTAGAAACATACCCAGCACTATATAAATCTGATGTTTCTAAACTACTCTTGCTTTAAGTAGTTATATGACTTTTAATTTTGTTAGTAATGTTTAGACACCATTTTAAAAACAACTGGGATAGAAGAATTATTTGACTTCTAGCAACAAGCTCTATTTCATCAGTTTAGGGAGGAAAGTTTTAATCAAAATAGCAATAAAGACTTTTAAATCAACATACTATATTTCACCTGGTATAAAAATAAATACCTATGAGCTTATACTAATATAAAAATAATCATAAAATAAATAAACACATGAAAGAAAAAAGATAACTTTCACTTACAGTAGAATCCAACTAATAAATGTAGAAAGAAGACTGAAAATGGAGAATCAACATTAGATAAACAGCAAAGTAAAAATTGTGAAGACAACAGATCTGCGGCCATCAAATTGGAGAGAAGTTTGTGAAAATACAGGATTTGTAAAGTCTTTATATACTCCCTCAAGATACTTATTAACTACAAAGTGTGTTAGCCACTCAGTCATGTCTGACTCTGCAATCCCATGGACTGTAGCCCATCAGGCTCCTCTGTCCATGGGATTCTCCAGGTCAGAATACTAAAGTGAGTTGCCATTTCCTTCTTCAGGGGATCTCCCCAACCCAAGGATCAAACCCAGGTCTCATTAATTGCAAGCCGATTCTTTACTGTCTGAGCCACCAAGGAAATCCTATTAACTACAAAGGAAGAGAAGATTTTACTATAAGCAAACCTGGAATACACCAATTTAAACAAGTGATTGTTGCAAACTTCACTAGTAATAATATATATGACATCATTAACCCTTTGATATCATGAACTGATGATATAGCATTCTTGCCAAAAATGCATAAACATATTCAAATCAATACTATTCAAAAATAAAAAGTCATGGAGAAAAGAAAAAAAAAAAAACTCAAAAATCATTACAGGTTACAAGGGACAAGAGAAATAACAACTAAATGCAATGTGGGCTCTAGGATACAATCCAGAATAGAAAAAAAAAATTATTTGAATAACTATTAGAAATTTTAAAAAATTATACTATTCTGCTAATGTCAGTTTCTTGCTTTTGGTAACTGTTCTATGATTATGTGAGACATTAACATTAACAGGTACAGGAGACAGATACAATTATTTGTACTAAATCCCCAACTACTCTGTAGGCTTAAGATTACTTCAAAATATTAGTTAAAAAAAAAAAGATTCTCAGGTCATCAAAACAAATTGTCGTAAGTGTGTATAGAAATATGTTGCCCAGTTTGGAAAATTACATTTGTAATATACTTATTTTTTTTTCCTGGACAGTTGCTGATCATCTAACATTCATCTTTCTCATTTAGTCCTCTGAAAGGCACCATTAGATAAGCACCACTATTTCTTCATTTTAAAGATGACAAAACAGAGACTAACAAATACCAGGGGTTGAGTTTTTTACCTTATATACTTTTTACTCCAAGAATGAGTTCTTTTTACTGTACCATTTTGCCTAATAAACACCAGTGCTTGAAGGCAAATTGCATCATGTTCAAATGTTAGTGACAAAAGGTTCCTTTTTCAGAGAAAACCATAATTTAAAAAGATATAATACTACTTATAATAGCCAAGATATGGAAGCAGCCTAAGTGTTCATTGTCAGATGAATGGATAAAGAAGATGTGGTATATTTATACCATAGAATATTACTTAACCATAAAAAGGAATAAAACAATATTTGTGGCAACATGGATTGACCTAGAGATTATCATAGTAAGTGAAGTAAGCCAAATAGAAAAACACAGATATCATACAATATTGCTTATATTTGGAATTAAAGATAACCAACAAAGACCTACTGTATAGCACAATATTACAACATTTTGTAATAACCTATGAGGGAAAATAATCTGAAAAAATATAGATCTGTTTGTATGTATAAATGAATCACTTTGCTGTAGACCTGAAACTAACACGATATTGTAAATCAACTATACTTTTATTTTAAAAAGAAAAAAAAAGATATTGAAAAATATTTTTAAAGGACATAGTATATTAATACATTCTAAAATAATGATACTTGGATATCATGATATTTGGAGCTTCCATATTGTTCTCCCTACAGATTACCTCAATTTACATTACCATCAACATTATAGGAGGGTTCCCTTTTCTCTACACCCTCTCTAGCATTTATTTCTTGTACATTTTTTCATGGCTATTCTCGGTGGTGTGAGGTGATACCTGATTGTAGTTTCGATTGGCATTTCTCTAATAATTAGTAATGCTGAACCTCTTTTCATATGCCTGTTGGCCATCTGTGTATATCTTCTTTGGAGAAATGTCTATTTATTTCCTTCACACATTTTTTTGATTGGGTTATCTGTTCCCAGCACATTTAAGGTGGGTGAGGCTACTCTTTGATGTTCAGTTGGCTATTTGTATTAAATGTGTTTTCAACTAAATGATATTTTTAACATGATGGATTTATTAGGACATAACCCAAAAACCCTCTTGATGAAAGTCAAACTGGAGAGTGAAAAAGTTGGCTTAAAGCTCAACATTCAGAAAATGAAGATCATGGCATCTGGTCCCATCACTTCATGGGAAACAGATGGGGAAACAGTGGAAACAGTGTCAGACTTTATTTAGGGGGGCTCCAAAATCACTGCAGATGGTGACTGCAGCCATGAAATTAAAAGATGCTTGCTCCTCGGAGGGAAACTTATGATCAACCTAGATAGCATATTGAAAAGCAGAGACATTACTTTGCCAAGAAAGGTCCGTCTAGTCAAGGCTATGGTTTTTCCAGTGGTCATGTATGGATGTGAGAGTTGGGCTGTGAAGAAAGCTGAGCACCAAAGAATTGATGCTTTTGAACAGTGGTGTTGGAGAAGACTCTTCAGAGTCCCTTGGACTGCAAGGAGATCCACCAGTCAATCCTAANTAGTCAAGGCTATGGTTTTTCCAGTGGTCATGTATGGATGTGAGAGTTGGGCTGTGAAGAAAGCTGAGCACCAAAGAATTGATGCTTTTGAACAGTGGTGTTGGATAAGACTCTTCAGAGTCCCTTGGGCTGCCAGGAGATCCAACCAGTCCATTCTTAAGGAGATCAGCCCTGGGATGTCTTTTGAGGGAATGATGCTAAAGCTGAAACTCCAGTACTTTGGCCACCTCATGCAAAGAGTTGACTCGTTGGAAAAGACTCTGATGCTGGGAGGGATTGGGGGCAGGAGGAGAAGGGGATGACAGAGGTTGAGATGGCTGGATGGCATCACTGTCTTGATGGACGTGAGTCTGAGTGAACTCCGGGAGTTTGTGATGGACAGGGAGGCCTGGTGTACTGCGATTCATGGGGTTGCAAAGAGTGAGACATGACTGAGCAACTCAACTGAAGTGAACTGAACCCCACTATAATGGAAACAGTGTCAGACTTTATTTTGGGGGGCTCCAAAATCATTGCAGACAGTGATTGCAGCCATGAAATTAAAAGAAGCTAACTCCTTGGAAGGAAACGTATGGCCCACCTAGACAGCATATTGAAAAGCAGATATATTACTATGCCAACAAAGGCCCATCTAGTCAAGGCTATAGTTTTTCCAGTGGTCATGTATGGATATGAGTTGACTGTGAAGAAAGCTGAGTGCCAAAGAATTGATGCTTTTGAACTGTGGTATTGGAGAGACTCTTGAGAGTCACTTGGACTCCAAGGAGATTAAACCAGTCCATCCTAAAGGAGATCAGTCCTGGGTGTTCATTGGAGGAACTGATGCTGAAGGTGAAGCTCCAGTACTTTGACCATCTCATGCGAAGAGTTGACTCATTGGATAAGACTCTGATGCTGGGAGGGATCGGGGGCAGGAGGAAAAGAGGATGACAGAGGATGAGATGGCTGGATGGCATCACTGACTCGATGGACGTAAGTTTGAGTGAACTCTGGGAGTTGGTGATGGACAGGGAGGCCTGGCATGCTGCAATTCACAGGGTTGCAAAGAGTCGGACACGGCTGAGTGACTGAACTGAACTGAACTTAACCGAATCCTAACCGTAAATCAAGAAATATCTATACACTATACTAAAAGTCAAGAACTACTGCTCTAACTGTGTGCTGTATGGATATTTTGCCATCTTGAGAAAAAATTATGCATCATCTATGAAATCTGGTTCTGTATCTCTACAAGCACTCCTGTACCAAACTCTACCAGGCTTAATAATAAGGGAAGCTTTGCAATGTCACTTTTCTTTTTCCTCACACTTGACCTTGGTCTGCATTTCCAGAACAGTTGATGAACAGCTGACTTCAGAAACCAGGCCTTACCTTCTACTTATAGCTAATCCTTATTCCCCTTAACTTTACTGTAAACATTTTGAATTCTGTTTTTGATTTCCCTAGTTTTCCCCAGACATTTTGAGAAAAAAACCTCACTAGATTTAGCCCTCCATAGCGCCAAAATGTCTGCCTAACTACACTTAAATGAGAACTACATACTAATTTTACATGTCCTATGTCATTTTGAACTGACTATAATAGTGCAGATAATAAATTGTAACAGAATATTATAGTTCATACTTTTCCTTGAGGATACAGAAGATTAATTGAAAGGGAAATATTTTTAACATCCTATACTATTTCTAGCACTATACTAGAAAAAATCACAAATGATAATGTTGACAAATTATTGAAATTCTATCCCTCATAATGATCACTTCACTCCTCACATATGGAACCTGTAAGTCTAAGACAATATTTTGCACTGGCTATTATATTAATGGTAGCTCAAGAGTTATATTTAATTCTGCCAATTAAATAAATACAAGACAATCTAGCAAAGCAGTCTAAATTTAAGTAGTAACAACATAAAAATAAAGCCAATTAACTACATTTCTTTCTTTACCTGTTTAAAAATACTGACCAAAAGAACAAAAAATGTTTATGTACTAATGAGGAATCGAGCAAAAGAATGCTTGGTGTACTCTTTGTTCATTTTAATCACAAGAAAAAAATTTAAAGTGAGATTAAGTCAAGATTGTATGGGGGGAATTTCAGGGCACCACTTTTTTTGAATATCTTCCTCTCTTTCCTTCTTACCTTTATTCATTATCTTAGTCCCTTCATATTTTCTTTCTCTACTAAGCAAAAATAATTATCAGAAAACCATAAATCTGGGAAACACATATACATTAAATCTTAGATGTCTATCCCTTGTGATGAACATTTGCTGGTGTCCCTATTCCCATTAAAAGCTGAGATCCCTTGGGAATCTAAGGTGACAAGAATAATACCAAGACCTTCCTTCCTAACAAACTTCTCACATGTTCACGTGTTCTTTAATATTTGATAAGAAAAAACTTATACAAAATAACATTTCTACATTTAAAATGTACAGCTGAACAGCTTTGGACAAATATATATATATATACAGTAGTGTGAACTCCATCTCACTTAAAATAGAACATTTAAAGATTCTTAGACAACAGTATTATGCTTACCACTATTGTGAAAAGTATAAAATACAACCCTTTGGCTTAGACCAATAATAATAATAAACACATTTTTTTCTTCAATTGTAATGTTTCACAATCACTTTGATTTGTGGTGTAACTTTTAAAACTAATTTCATTATGTCTCTTGAACCGTGATATATAGTAGGCATCATGCAGGAGATACAAACAGGTCAATGTGGCCTTTGATCCCATTTGACCTGTATCTCCCTCTAGCGAATTCTTGGAGTCTAATAATGCATGAGAAACACCAATTAACACTAAAAGGTTTCCAGTAAAATCTGCAGTATGCTTAAAATGATGGACCCAAGACTTGTATGTAATCCTTTCTAATACCCTGTGTCCTTCATACCTCCATGTTTGGAGTAAATAACTCAGGCAACACTAAAATTTCACACATTGTTAATGTCAACTAAGAAAAACAGGAAAAAATC
Organism: Neotragus pygmaeus; assembly: GCA_006410875.1. Taxonomy (NCBI): domain Eukaryota; kingdom Metazoa; phylum Chordata; class Mammalia; order Artiodactyla; family Bovidae; genus Neotragus; species Neotragus pygmaeus. The sequence continues at coordinate 23,289 of SJYV01015540.1, read as the reverse complement.
TTTTTATTAAAAAAAGCCAGCAGTTTAAAACCTGCTGCATTGTTTACTTAATCACAACAAATAAGATAATATATGAAAAACATATTAAACAAAAATAAATTTCTTCAGTTCACAAACTGAGGTCAAAGAGAAGCTAGAATAGGGTTCAAGGTCCATGATAAGCTTAGTGTTAATACCATCATACTAACTCACTTCTGCATAGGTGTGAAAATCATGTTCTAGACTTCTTTATTTTGTTGATATGAAACACTTCTTTTATCATACGTATCACTATTTCATCCTTTAAGGAACTGTCATAGGTCTGAGAGTTTACTCTACTTTCAAACTAACAAGGGAGTCTGCCACAGTTTTATGGACACTGTCAGCAAACCTGAGTCCTGGGTCAAAATCAAAGGACAATTGATTATTTACCGAATTAACAGTGTAGAATATTATCATTTTAACTCAGGGTTCCCAGGCCCCAATTTCCAAATAGTGATAAAAAGAGGGCCAGGGGACACTTGCATAAACTGTTGTTATAGCGAGGAACCCTACCTAGATTTTGGAAACTCAGGATGACAGAGTAGAAGGATGTGTGCTTATCTTCTGCAAGAATACCAAAATATTTTATAGTAGATGATAAGCACATCTACACACACTATGCCATGGAGAACATTACATTTATTAGAGTAGAGAGTAAGAAAGACTTTCTTCTGCTCAGAAGGAAGATAAAATTAAATCCCTATCTATAAAGCCTGTTTGGATCATAAATATCTTTGAAGAGATAGTCTTTTTTAAAAGGCCCCAGTGCTTCTGTTCCTGGGATGTGCAAAGACAGACCCATCAAGAATTAAATTCCAAAAGGGCCTACCAGAAGGCAAACTGTAGTGTCACACAAATAAACCACTTTTCTTTAACAACATAGCATTTTGGTAATGTAAAACAAGTTTATTCATAAATCTGAAACAAATTTAAAACATATACATATATATGTGGGGACTTGCCTTGTGGCCCAGTGGTTAAGACTCTGCTTCCAGTGCAGTAGGCATGTGTTTGAGCCTTGGTCAGGAGACAAAGATCCTGCATGTTGTGGGGGCATGGCCAAAAAGTTAAAAAATATGTGTATATGATATATAAATATATATATAATGTATATATGATCATGTATATATGATATATATGTGCATCGTATATATATAAGGAATGATATATATGATGTAGATATATACCATTCATATGCATGTATGTAAAGGAAATGATTAGATTTAAAGATATGCTGGTGAATTTTCTGAGTCTCTCTTTCCTGAGCCTGCTCTGTACATCTGTATTATCAAAAAAAGTATGTCAGTTATATCTAATTAAAGTATTTTCAAAAACCTACAAAACTTAATAAAATTTTTCTTCTGTGTGCTGTGAAAACAAAATCTATTTTAGTAAAAACCATTTGCCTAGCAGTTCAAAATATATGAAAATGAAAATGATCATATGAAGTGCCTATTTTTGTTAATAAGAATGAATTTTTAAATAATGTAATGTATGTCCAATTAGCCCATAAGTGTGAGCTAAATGAAGGGAAAACAATATAATCGTTATTTTTCAAACCATGGAAATGAGCAATGTATGCACAAGTGGCATGTTTACTTATATAATTGGATTGAACACCAGTCATCTTATGGACAGCACTGTTGACCCTCAAGAATCACACACAGTATTTGTGTGTAATCACTTAAGAAAATGCTAGCTATAAACTTTCTCATTTGCTCCCAGTACTATTTTTTAATTAGAACAACAGAAGTGCAAATTTCATGCTCATAATTATCATTTGTCTCTATTAAGAAAACCAAGCTCTGGAATATCTAATATCTAAACATCTACTCAGTGACAAACAATTCACATACTTCTGACTTGACTCCTTACAAATATTCACTAGGACAGGTATGTTTATTCCCATCTCACAGATGAGAGCACAGAAATTTGGGTGTCATCTTAGGCAACACAGATTTTGCATCTGTGATTATCTAATATCAGCACATGGCCTTTTTCCTCAATCAAATTAACCTTATTCTTTATACTTCTAGCATACATCTGAGTAACATACAAAATCTGAAAAATGTTAGGAACAAGTATTAATGTAGCTTAGTGTGGGGCTGGTAAATGAGAACCACAGCAACACAAACACTAACTAACTCTTGTCTCATATACACAAACCTAAATACATGAAACAGACAACGTGTATGAATGATAAGGAAGAGGATTTACCACAAAAGAAATTGAAGTACAAGCCAGGTTGGTATATAAATAATACGTATACCAGGGAGACTTAGTTTGGATTTGATTTTGGAATATGAAATGCAAGTTTATTCATTTTTTATCACTACCATAAGAAATTACCACAAAGTTGGAGAGTTTAGCAATATAAATGCTTCACCTTATGACTCTATAGGTCAGAAATCTGAGATGAAATCACTGGGCTAAAATCAGTGTTGGAGGGTTGTGCTCTTTACTGGAGGCTTTTGGTACCATCCATTCTCTTGTGCTTCCCACCTTCTAGAGGCAGCTTACGTTCCTTAGCTCATGAATTCTTTCTCCTACCTTTAAAGCTAGCAATGGAAGGTTGGGTCCTTCTCATAGTATATACTCTTGCCTACTCAGCTGCCTTCATTTTTCACCATGATTTAGATTAGTTTCACCCTGAAAATCTGGAAAAGTTCTCCATCTCAACTTTAATCACTTCAGCAAAGTACCTTTTGCCATGAAATGGAGCATAGTCATAGTTTCCAGATACTAGGTGATGGCTGTATTGGGGAGACATTATTTTGCCAATCACAATGAATTAGGTCTAAACATTTAGAAGGACTACACCAATTAAAAAGATAGAGATTGTCAAGTGAGTGAATAAACAAGACCATACTGTATGTTGTCTATTCAGGATTGGGAACTCATGTAAACCCGTGGCAGATTCATGTCAATGTATGGCAAAACCAATACAGTATTATAAAGTAAAAAAATAAAGAGCACAAAAAATAATAAAATAAAATAAAATGTTATAGTACATTGAAAAAAATAAAAATTAAAATAAAACAAACAGGTAAAAATAAAGGGAAAGAAAAAAGATATACCATATATTTTAAGATTTTATTTATTTATTTGTTGGCCACACCAGCAGCTTGTGGGATCTTAATTCCCCTACCAGAGATCTAACCTGGGACCTTGGCAGTGAAATCCCATTTTAATCACTGGACCATTAGGGAATTCCCAAGATATATTGATAAATAGTGCCATCAGTTTCAGAGTTACAGAGTTCAGAACAAGGAAAATTATCAGGGATTACCAGTTGTCACTTTTCCAAGAACACCTAACAAACTTACACACCTATGTACTTAACAGAGCATCAAAACACGTGAGTCAAAAACTGACAGAACTACAAGAAGAAATAGACAAATCCACTATAACAGTCAGAGATTTCAACACAAACTGTTAGTATTTGGTAGTTCAAGTAGGTAGAAAATCACTAAAGATAGAAATGACCTAAACATAACTCTCAGTACACTTGATCTAACTGATATTTATAGAATATTCCTTCAACAACGATAGAGTACATATTCTTTCAAGCTCACAAGACATTCACCAAGAGAGATGGCATTCCAGACTGTAAAACACACCTTAGCAGATTTATACAAATATAAATAGAGTATGTTTTCAGACCACAATGGAATGGAACTAGAAATCAATTCCAGAAAAAGGTTGGAAAATCCCCAATATTTGGTCATTAAGCATACATACCTAAATAACACATAAGTCAAAGAGGTCTCGAGAAAAATATTTCTAAATATTTTGAACTAAAGGAAAAATCTAAATGCAACTTATCAAAATGTGTGGGATGCAGAAAAAGCAACACCTAGATGGAAATTTTTAGCCTCAAGTGTGTATGTTAAATAAGAAGGAAGGTCTTATGTTATAATAATATAAGGTTCCATCTAAGAAAATAGAGGAATGGCCATTTAAGCCTAAGTAGAATACAAAAACATATATATACATTACAGCAGAAGTGAATAATGTTAGAAACAGGAAAATAATAGAATCAATGAACTCATAATTGATTCATTGATCTTTGAAAAGATCTTTTCAAAGCGAGTGCTTACCTGTGGTGGACTCATGTCGATGTGTGGCAAAGCCAATAGAGTATTGTAAAGTAAAACAAAGTTTAAAAAAATTAATAAATAAAATAAAACCCTTAAAAAATAAAAAAATAAAAAAAACCAAAGTGAGTGAAAAGAACAAAGTGGGTTCTTTGAAAAGATCAATGAAACTGGTAAACCTATAGCCAGGATAAGCAGTGACCAAGTGTTTACAATCACCCACAATTTACCCTCTACTAGGGGGATCCCTTGTGGCTCACCTGGTAAAGAATCTGCTGCAATGCAGGAAACCTGGGTTCAATCCCCGGGTCGGGAATATCCCCTGGAGATGGGAGTGCAACCAACTCCATTATTCTTGCCTAGAGAATTCCATAGACAAAGGAGCCAGGTGGGCTAGTGGGCTACAGTCCATGGGGTCACAGAGTCGAACAGGACAAAGGAAGTAACACTTTCACTTTTACCCTCTACTTTGGCTTACACTGTCTCTTGACAGGCTTCTCTCCTCCCCATAGATCCCTGAACTCTGGCTTGTCCTTTACTCTGGACAAGCAGTAAAACACAGAATACCCTCACTTATGTTCATCCTGATAATTGGCTGACTACATGAGAACAGAAACATACCCCCATTAGATCATTTTAATTACAATGCTATCTGTTTCTTTCTATTCAATTTCCACATTCTTACTGGTCCTAATTCTCTAACCCCTTAAAAATGGAAAATTATTTTTCTATTTCATTTTTATTGGCTTGTAGATTGTAGCAGGAATGTTCTCTTTGGAATAGTTTTTTCAATATAATCTATCCTTGACTAAGTCTGGTTGTTGTTATATGGCTCCAAGAAAACAGAGCTGAGACGCCACTTTTCATACAGTACGTGTGTGTGTGTTAGTTGCTCAGTCATGTCCAGTTCTTTATGACCCCATGGACTATAGCCTGCCAGGCTCCTCTGTCCATGGAATTCTTTAGGCAAGAATATTGTAGTGGGTAGCCATTTCCTTCTCCAGGGGATGTTCTCAACCCAAGGATAGAACATGGGTCTCCTGCATTTCCGGTGCCCATCAAGCTCCTCTGTCCAGGAGATTCCCCAGGCAAGAATGCCAGAGTGGGTTGCCACTCCCTTCTCCAGGGGATCTTCCCAACCCAGGGATCAAATCTGGGTCTCCTTCATTGCAGGCAGATTCTTTACCATCTGAGCCACAGGAAAGCCCCATGGTTCATCAAAATTGATCTTTTGCATTATGTCTTTTAGAATTATGGCTTTCTTAGAGTATATGTTTAGGAATGGGATTGCTGGCTCATATGGTAATTCTATTTTTAGTTTTTAAGGAGTCACCATACTGTTCTCCATAGTGGTTAGTGTAAATGTGATGTATAGCACAGAGAGCTCAGCTTGGTGTTCTGTGGTGACCTAAATGGGTGGGTCAGAGGGACAGGAGGTACAAAGTAGAGGGAATAAACATGTGTCTGATTTGCTTCATTATGCAGCAGAAACTGACACAACATTGTAAAGTAAATATATCCCAAAAGAGAATTAATTAAAAAGCTGATTCTGTGTACACTGAATCAATAACAAAAAACTAAAAAGTAAAAAAATGCTCAGAACTACGAACAACAAATAACCACGAACCGGATACTAGTCGAAACGCAGTAATTCCTTCTAAGATGCAAACTATCAGAACTCACTCAAATAGACTTATATCTATTCAATAAATTGAATCAAGAATTTATTAATATAAACCTCTAAGTAAGTAGAAATGCAGGAGATTTTCAGGGAAAGGATAAACATACAGGAAATCCTGAGATGGAAATTAAAAACATGAACAGAAAAAATGTCAATTGCCGTCTGATTAGAGCAGAGGGGACATATAAGGAAGTCCTCTATTTGCTAACAGATGCTAGTAAGCTGTTTCCTCCCCACTGAGCTCCAGAATTATAGACCAAGGGTCTCTCTCATGGGCACTTGACACTTGCCAGCATGAAGAATAACCCAGTAGAACCAGCCTTGGTTGATTGCCAGCTTCTTGGCAGTCTGACAAAAGAAAGAAAGAAGGAAGCTGTTTGTTCACAAACTGTGACATCTGAGCTTCAGTCAGATACTATGAATTGGTAAAAATACAAAGCTGTCAGCTTTAACAAAGGCGAGCCCATTGAATGGCTTTGGCACTTTGATGTAGGATTCAAAACAAAGGATCATTGTGAGGCTGACAGGATTTAGAGCTGATTCCGAATTCAAACTGGGGCTGCCTAGGGGATGTTTGCAAGCATGTGTGTCTTCACTTCACCTTACAGATTAGTTATAATCCCAAATTAGTGCCATGTCATTTTTTAACTTTTTAATTTTATTTTTGTTGATGTTTTAGGTTAATGGATTCTGAGGCAGTTTTTTTTTCACTAGTAAAGCAAAAGTCAATATTTGAGCTATCTTATCACAAAAAGTGTGTGTGCATGTTGTGTATGTGTATATGTATTGGAAGGATGTATGTATTTAAGGTTTATGGGAGTGTTGCTGTTTTTTTTTTTTTACACTTATTGATAACTCTGTGCCAATTTTTTTTTTTTTTAATTGACCTTACAATACTCTATTGGCTTTGCCATACATCAACATGAATCCACCACAGGTGTACACAAGCTCCCAATCCTGAATCCCCCTCCCACCTCCCACCCCACAACGTCTCTCTGGATCATCCCCGTACACCAGCCCCAAGCGTCCTGCATTNTCCATCTCTTACATTTCTTTGCCTTCTCCTAAATTTCCTTCGTTACAAAGTCATGCTTAAAAATTATCTACATATCATCAGTGCTCATGCTGTCTGTCCACTTCTCCCCCGATTCAGCTTCTATTCCAACCATCTGCTGCTTTACTGTGTCCAGAAAGAAGATCTCCATTCAGCGACTGCAGAGCTACAGAAAAATCACAGGCAGCAAATGTCCTCAGAAAGCTGTGATGTAAGTAGACAAAGCTTACCCTCTCCCAGTCCCAAACTTCATTTCTGGGGGAGAGAGTTCTTGAAGCAACACTAGAGCTACCGGGAACTCTGCACTTAGTTTCATCTCTGTAATCCAATCCATGAGTTCTCACAGCAGGAAATGTTCACTCTAGCTCTCTACGTAGATGTTTGTTCAGATCATCCCAGTTCCTTTGAGTCAAGAGCAAGAAAGGCTTCACTGATCCATCACAAGCAGCCACTAACCATCAGCATCCCACTCTTCCTCTCTTCCCTTCTCTGCTCCCTCTGCAGACCCTTTATCCCATGGCAGATGGTACTGGAAGGTTTAGCATTAAACAAGCACACTTTTCAAAGAGGATCCTTAATATTTTCTTCTCTCCCACAGATTCTACACCAAACAGAACAAGAAAATCTGTGTTGATCCCCAGGAGAAGTGGGTCCAGAATGCCATGGAGTACCTGAACCAAAAATCCCAAACTTTAAAGTCATAAATATTCATCTTAAAAAAATATATTCACCCTTTAAAGAGCCTCAAAAGGCTTGGTTCACTTTCTGGTTCTTCCTAAGATGTATTCTGAGATAATAACAACTGCATTCTAAAAGTAATGGCTTTTATTTAATAATGAAACATGTATGTTTTATTTAAAGTTATTAAAGCTTTTAAAAGTTCTCCACCATGGATTTTTGCTATTTTTAAAATGTAAAGCTTTGGTTGGGTCCCTTTCCTTCAGTGAACCCCAATTCAATCCCCTACCAAGGATGAGGAATGTTGTCTCTTTCCTCCTTACTTCCCTGGAATCTTGTAAGGGTCTTGGCAAGGATCAGAGTGGGATGAATTGAGAGAATAGCATGGGAACATGTACATTACCATATGCAAAATAGATAGCAAGTGAGAATTTGCTGTGTACAACAGGGAACTCAACCCAGGGTTCTGTGACACCCTAGAGGGGTATGATGGGGTGGGAGATGGGAGGGGAGTTCAGGACGGAGGGGGCATGTGTATACCTGTGGCTGATTCATGTAGATGTGTGGCAGAGGCCAACACAGTTTTGTAGAACAAACATCCTCCAATCATTGCATTTTGTTCTATACTTCTCAATATTCTACAATGATAATCTCTGATAATTTTNCAACAGGGAGGCCTGGCGTGCTGAGATTTATGTGGTCGCAAAGAGTCGGACACGACTGAGCAACTGAACTGAACTGATGCCTTTAAGGGCTTCTTATAGTGCTATTTTGGAGAAGCAAATGGCAACCCACTCCAGTATTCTTGCCTGGAAAATCCCATGGACAGAGGAACCCAGTAGGCTACAGTCCATGGGGTCGCAAAGAGTTGGACACGACTGAGCGACTTCACTTCACTTCATAGTGCTATATATATATATACATTCTGGGAAGAGGTTTTTGAAGGATATATTTGAATCTTAATGGGAGACACATGTGAATTTTTCCAAAATCAGTTGGACATTTTGTCCAAATCCAATATGGACAAATTGTCAAGTGTTTGACTGACAAAGAATCAGCTCTGCCATCAGAGACAGAGCAAATACAAGGTGTCAGAAGGTCATTTAATTTACCTGATTGACCACTTTGATGACTGCTGCCAAATTCTGGAATTATTTCCTCTCTTTTTTTGAGAAAATTCTAGCACAATACTTCTTTAAGAAGTCTAGCCTATTGCTGTCCACCTGGAACTACCGGCTATAGTGAAGTGAAGTCGCTCAGTCGTGTCCGACTCTTTGCGACCCCATGGACTGTAGACCACCAGGCTCCTCTGTCCATGGGATTCTCCAGGCAAGAATACTGGAGTGGGTTGCCATTTCCTTCTCCAGGGGATCTTCCCAACCCAGGGATAGAACCAGGGTTTCCCGCATTGCAGGCAGACGCTTTATCCTCTGAGCCACCAGGGAAGCTATAATCGGCTATACTCCAATGCAAAATAAAAAGTAAAAAAAAGTCTTGGCCTAATAAGGAACCTGTAGTGGTTCATTAGAGATCTCCTCTTTTAAAACTGTTTCGTTTTATTGTTGTAGTTTGAGCACTGAGAATGTGGTTCTCTTGAAAGTTAGGATTGGAAGAGACACATTCCTAACCTGAAGAAGTATTTCTGCAAGTTGATTAAGAGGATATGTCAAGAAGTGCCTCTGTAGTTCCTTCAATCTTGTCATTGAAAACTGGAGGGACATTGGAAAGATTGGTTAAAGGGCTGCAGGAGCCTGAAGCCTTAAATTTGTAACAGTCTCTTTCCCATATCGTGCGTGTGTGCTATCACTTCAGTCGTGTCTGACACTTTGCAACCCAATGGACTACTCTCCATGGGCTTATCCCAGCAAGAATACTGAGTGGGTTGCCGTCTCCTCCTGCAGGGGATCTTCCCGACCCAGGGATCAAACCTGTGTCCTCCTGAGGCTCCTGCATTGGCAGGCAGATTCTTGATCACTAGCACCACCTGGGAAGCTGTCTCCCTTTTAGGTGACTCATTTAGAGTGTGATAAAGTTTGTTTTCCAGATTAGCTGAATGTGGATAGGCATAGTTTCCCATTCTGTCCTGGTTCATTTGACTAGAAAAGAAAGACTTTGATTCAATCCATTAATAAACATAGAATTAAAAGCTACCCTGGTGGAATCAACATCTGAAGGAAGACCAGAATTTTCTTTAAAAATAATCTGAAGTAAATTATAATAGTCACTAAGATGTTCTTCAGATATTTGTGTTCAAGCCGGACTTTTATTCCAATCAAAAGGCTTTGGAAAAGCCCTAGGAATTGTTTGATGAAGTTGCCTAGTGAGTGTTAGCAGGCTGAGCTCCTGGTTTTGACACTAGAGCCTTTTCAGGGTTTTCCCAGTTAGCAGTTCTCACCCATTGCTGGATCTGACCCTCAATGACAAGCACATGAATTAGCTAATGTAAGTCAGAGAAACCAGGCTGGTAAGTTTGAATGACTATATTAAATTCCTCAGAAAATATCTGAGGATTTTTGGTTACTTTGGGAAATTCCTTAACTATGATTCACAGTTAGGCTTTAGTCTAGGGAATACAACAAATTAAGGATTTAGCCTCTGGGTCCTCAGAAGGCTTAATTTTAAAGGAACAGATTCTAACAACTTCAAAGGAAAGGGGAGTGGAGAGAGTTTCAGAGAAAAGGTGAAAGAATTACGATAGGAGAATTGAGAGGATGGCCTCAAAGTACCAATCAAAATAGGCATTCCATTCAGTTTGAAAAATTTTAGAGCTATGGTAGTCTAATTTGGTNAACAGATTCTAACAACTTCAAAGGAAAGGGGAGTGGAGAGAGTTTCAGAGAAAAGGGAAATTTGGTGAAAGAATTACGATAGGAGAATTGAGAGGATGGCCTCAAAGTACCAATCAAAATAGGCATTCCATTCAGTTTGAAAAATTTTAGAGCTATGGTAGTCTAATTTGGTTTTAAGAAAATTAATTTTGGGGATTTCAATTTTTCCCATAATGGCTATTAATGTTCTAAGTTTTCTTGGTTAGGATGGTCCATTTAGTTAGAATTGTGAACGAAGGACTGCAGTTTTTAAAAATAAAATTAGCCCAAGTCCCTGTGTCAGGGGAACAAGCTCAAAATATACAGGTAACTAGCATCCCATTTATTAGGATTTCTTCTCTAGAATGGAAAAATGATTTTCAAATGGCCAAACAGCCTACAGTTCTAACAGTTTACAGTTCAAACAGTTTAAACAGTTCAGATAGCTCAGGCAGCTTGCAACTCAAATGGCCTGCAGGCCTAATACCAGCTAGTTCTAAGGAAACAGCTTTGCCTGAAGGAGCCAAGCGGAGGCTCTAGCCCAGTTCCCACTGGCCAGTCCCTCTCACAAATGAATGGGCCGAAGGCTGAGCTGGCACAGCGCCAATGAACTAGCCTCCCACTCTGCCCCCACCCATCCCCACCCCATTCCCAAAGGAATGGGTGGAAGACTAGCCAGTTCCAGGGGAATCAACCCCTGTTCCAAAGGGAATTTGTTGAAAGCTAGCACATGATGCCAAAAATGAGTACTCATGTACAGAACAGGCCTTAACCAGAAAGGATAAAACTTTAAATTGATCTCAAACGAAAACTGGAGAGCTTCGAAATACAAAGAGAGCATGAATTTGGATCCAAGAGAAAGATGTATCTTCAAGCCCCAAGGTCAGTAAGAAAAGCCATGAGTGACAGTGGGGTCCTACACCTGTTTGCTTCCCAGCTCTGGAGCCTTCTCTACCCCCATATGGGCTACCAAAATGTTGACCGTCAGTTATGTCTCCAGCAAAAATATGTTTACTTGGAATCAGCAGAGAATTGGATTTTGGGGTCTGAAACCATGTCATGCATGTCCCTGTATGGCTAGTGCAGGAGAACACTTTTATAGAGGGGGAAAGACTTGGGAGGGCTATAGTAAGCAAAGCGTCTATGATCTTTCCTTGGCTGAGTCCTTGCCAGGAAAGAAGAGTTGTAGGGTCCAAGAGCTCCCCCTTCTGGTCTCCTGACTATTTAATTAAGGTTTCTGTTGATTACATTTTTTTNCTTGGTGTGCTGCGATTCATAGGGTCGCAAAGAGTCGGACACGACTGAGCAATTGAACTGAACTGAACTGAAGAGAGGCTGGGATGCTTGCCCCACTTCCAGGAACCAAACACTGCCCTGTCCTCTGCTGTGAGAGATATATACCCATCGCCTTACTCTGAGAGGGCCCACTCTGTGAGAAGGAAGGGTAGAAGCTGCCCAGAAGTCCTGGAAGCCCACCCTTCTTGTGCCTGTAGAGTTATAACTCAGCTCTGCACACACTCTGCTGGAGCCCCACCTCTCCACCTGCCCCAGCCTTCTTTCCCCATTCTGCCCACCTGGCCTGTGTCTGCCCCCAGCCTGGCCAAGCCACGGGGCATTCTCTTGTCCAGGACACCCAGACTGGAATGACCGGGACCCAGGATCCTTGCTTGCTGCAGAGCTCCCTGCCCCACCCTGCCTGGAGGCTGCTACATCTTTCCCATACAACTGTGGGGGCTATTTGGCATTGTACAGGTGAAGGTTAAAGGGACAGGGAACTGACCCTAGGGAAGCTGGTCCTCAGGACATGCCATACATGCACAGCAGGGACTGTGGTCATGCTCTGCACACATGTGTGAACTGTGTGTGGGTACAGGGGTTGGACCTTGCGTGCTTTTCTTGGGGGCACCATGAAGGGGCAGTTAGTGCCTTGACTCTGGCTCTCAGCCCCTCAATTGACCCTGGCAATGGGGAGGTTCACACTGGCATGTCCCTCCAAGAGAGCAGAGGCCTTGGTCACTCCTTCTGAGGCCNGTTGGACTTTGCGTGCTTTTCTTGGGGGCACCATGAAGGGGCAGTTAGTGCCTTGACCCTGGCTCTCAGCCCCTCAATTGACCCTGGCAATGGGGAGGTTCACACTGGCATGTCCCTCCAAGAGAGCAGAGGCCTTGGTCACTCCTTCTGAGGCCCATGAGGGAAACTATCATGAGTATTCATTCTCTCCAACAGGAAATGAAGCTTGCACCTGGCCAAGCACGCTGCTCCTCCTGGGGCACAACCCCAGGGCTTTCTGACCCCATGGCCTGTAGGCCGCATGGAAGAGAGACCTGGAGACTGTTTTAGGTCCTGGGACCTTTCGTCTTCAGGCATCAGGGCTCTCGTAGCTGTAGGGGAGGACCTGAGGCAGCACAGATTGGGTGACTGGTGACCCTGGGAGGTCATGGGGCTTAGGACTCTGGAGACAAGAGCCATCCAGGCTGTGCTGAAGGAGTGGCCCAAACGTTAGCTGAAACCACCAGGGACTCAGGGGGTGGGGCTGGCCCTGGCCCACCATGCTGCACAATGCGAGCCAGTCAGGACCCCTCCTTGAGTGGGACTCTTCAGGCCCAGGTCCACCCTAGGCATTGCATTCTGTGATTCCAGATTACTCAGAACCTGGCAGGGCAGGGTCTCTAGCTCTCAAGTCCTGAGACCACTTGACTTTCAACTAAGTATCACCATTTCCCTCAGGTACCCACCTATCTGCCCATTTCACTTGTGCTCTGGACACGTGCTTCTTACTGTTTGGACCTTGGCTCTCGGCCTCCATCTGACCCTGGTCCCCACCCCCTGACTCCTAGGAGTCTGTCTGCACCAGCCCATAGCGATTCTGCTCCACACCCTAGGAGGCCTCAGTGATGTTGCATGATGTCCACCTGGAGGGTTTTGCTGGAGCCCCTACCCTTTATCAACCATCGAGAGCATTGGCCCATACTGGACACATGGCAGGCACTTGGGAATGCACACATATGCTTGTATGTATGTACTGTGCACACATATTCACACCCTTGCACTCATACATGTGCAAATGAACACTTGAATATGCACACACATGCACTTGTATGTGCACTTCTACAACACACTCACACACTTGCACTCCCACAAGCTTCACCCATACTAACACACTTGCATGTGTGGGAACAATGGCACACGTGCAGTCAAGTGCACACAACACACAGCATACACACGTGAGGATTTTCATGGATGCATTCACCTGCATGAACACATATTCACTGCACACACTCCGGCACGCTTGCACACATGCAATCATATGTACACCTTACACCCACACACACACGATCACACACAAACACCTGCAAATATGCACACTTGTACACATATGCATGCATTTGCACATGCACAGGCCCACTTACACACATGCGATGACACTCACAAGAACTCATAAGAATTCAGGTTCACTTGTGCTCTGGCAAGACCAGCTGTGCCCACCTTCTCCCATACAAGCCATCCTCTTTCCTCCTCTGGACTTTGAGATTCAGTTGCCTCCCATACCCTACCTGTCCCCTCTACCTGGTCAGCTTGTGGTAAACCCATAGGGTCCATTCCACTGTGCAATGCCAAGCCTCTCACGTGAACCCCTATAGCAGTGGTTATTTGTCCCCATATTCCTCTTGAGGACAGGACTGTTCCAGATATATAACTCTACCCAGAAAAAACCCGCCTGGCTTAATCAGTAGTGACTTAGCCTGACTGCTATCTCCCCACAGGCTCAGGCCCAGATGGGAGTAGAAATGATGGGCTCAGCCCCTCATGGCTCAGCTCCTCATGGCACTAGGTCACCCTCCACTACAGAGTGAGCAGCCGGGGTCAGACCACAGAAATGGTCAGGCTGGGAGCTGAGCCCATGGATGTGAGTGTCAGAACTGAGCCTTTATGTATGCGCACACAGGCTCACCAACAAGTGCCGCATTCCCAGAGCTGGGGTGTCCCCGTAGCCCCAGGGCTTTGATGGGGCCACACTTCCAAGCAAGATGGTCATGGATGGGGGTGGCTGGACCTGTGCTCTGGGTCATGCGCATGGAGCAGGGACCCAGGCCCAGCCCTGCTCAGGAAAGGGCCAGCTGCATGAAGGCGGGAGGAGAGGGGGGAGGGGGAAGAACTCAGTGCCCTCATAGAGGGGCGCTACTTGGGATGGACACAGGCAACCGTGGTGGAGAAGAGCCAGCACAGGTACCCTCAGGCCACAGCTGGAACAGACTTAGAGGGAAGCAGATAGAAGACGGAGGCCCAGGCAGGGACAGTGAATCAGAGGTAAAGCTGAGCAGAAACTCAGGACCCAGATACCCAGGAAGAATGGGAGTCCTGGTGAGGCTGAGGGAACAGCCGTGGTTCAAACGCAAGGCAGATCATCGCACAGGGACAGAGATAGGACCAGCAGGATGGAGCTGCGAGTCCAGGGACACACCAAGCCTCTACGGCCAAAGGATTTCACCAGAAATGCAAAGATCATTTAGGGTAAAGAAGAATCTCATCCACAGAAGATGCAGAAACAACTGGATGGCCGCACACAAAGGATGGAGTTGGACCCCAATCTCAATGAACCACCCACCCAGTTAACCAAAATGGATCATGGATGTAAAGCTATAAAACTCGTAGGAGAAAACACAGGGATAAATCTTCATGATCTGGGATTTGGCAATGAATTCTTAGGTATGACATATAAGTAATAAAAGAAAAATAAGATTTCATCAAAATAAACTTTTGTGTATCAGAGGATATTATTAACAAAGTCAAAGACAAAAATGCGCAGAATGGGAAAAGTTTTCTAAATCATATATCTGAAAAGAGTCTTGCATGCAGAATTTTAAAAGATGTCTTTCAATTCACCAACGAAAGGACAAACAAACCAGTTAAAAATGGGCAAAAGACGTCAACAGACACTTTAAAGAAGATATAACAAATGGTCAGCAAGCACATGATAAAGAAGTTCATCATCATCAGTCATTCAGTTCAGTTCAGTTCAGTTCAGTCACTCAGTCGTGTCCGATTCTTTGCAACCCCATGAATCGCAGCATGCCAGGCCTCNACACACACACACACACACACACACACACACTTATGATTTATTTGCATTGCTGTATGGCAGCAACCAACACAACTTTGTAATGTAATTATCCTCCAATTAATTTTTTTTTTTTTAAGTCAGAAGAAGAAGGCCTCAGAAGAGGATGTAGGACATCACAGAGATTTGAAGCACAAGAAGTCCTCAAGGTGCTATTGCTGCTCTACAGACGGAGGCAGCAATGCAGAAGCCTCTAGGAGCAGAGACAGACCTTCTGCAGCCAGCAAAGAAATGGATCTCAGTTTTACAGTCACATAGAAAGGCATTCTGCCAAGCACCTGCCTGAGTTTGGAAATAGGTTCTCCAGGTAAGCTCTTCACCTGGTTAACATATTGGTTCCAGCTCTGTGGTACCTGAGCAGAGACCAGTTGAGCTCACTTCGTCCTCTGACCCACAGAAGCAGATCACAGGCATGGTTTCAAGCTGCTAAATTTACGGTAATTTAATATGCAGTGATAGAAAATGAACATAATTTCATGTTATGCATAATTCTGGATAATTTGTATATATTCAAGTAGCTATCCTATAGAAGGTGCCCAACAAATAGAAGCTATAATTACATTGTTATATTCTGAAGATAATCAGAATTCCACTTTTATATCTCTTTTAATTGACAGAACTCTAATAAACTCTTTTTTTTAATTGAAATATAGTTCATTTACAGTGTTGTGTTAGTTTCAGGTGTAAAGTAAAGTGATTCAGTTATACATATATAAACCTATTTTTGTCAGATTATTTTCTCTTAAAGGTTATTACAAAATATTGAGCCCAGGTCCCTGTACTACACATTAGGTTCTTGTTGGTTAGCTATTATATATCTATATCTAGTAGTGTGTGTATGTTAATCTCACATTCCTAATTTGTACCTCTGCCCTCTTTCCCCTTTGGTAACCACAAGTTTGTCTTCTATGCCTGTAAGTCTCTTTCAGTTTGGTAAATAAGTTCATTTGTATCATTTTTTTAAGATTCTACATATAAGTGATAGCATATGGTATTTGATTTTTTCTTTCTGGTTTATTTCCCTTAGTATGACAATCTCTAGGTCCATCCATGTTGCTACAAATGACATTGTAAATTCTCTGCTTGCATAGGAATACAATGCAATTTTGTTGGATGGATAGTTTCCTATTTAGTATTATTCTTTCCATGCTGAATTCATGGAAACCCAGGATAATCCCAATATTCACTAATAGATGGGACAGTCTCATCTGGAAATTCTTTCAGGTCAGCCCCCTCATGTTTCCCATTAGCTACAAATAGCATAAACAGTTTTGCTCAATGCAGTATATCCAATGCCTAGATAATGTCTATCTTGAAGTAGTAGTCAGTGAATTCCTTGTTCAATAAGAAAACTGACACAAAGTTTGTGTTTGTGAGGACCTGGGCAGTTCCCATGTACCATAAGATAGACAAGGTTATTCTGTGTAAAAAATAACCACAGAAGCTAATGACTTATAACAAGAAAGAGGTCTTAGGCTTCTTTCTCACTGCGGGTCAGCCCTTATGTCTCCTCACTGCAGCCAGGATGACACAGTAACCGCATCCTGGTTGCACGGCCAGCAGAAGCAAAGAGAGTTTTGGAAAGACTGTGCATTCAGGCTACTAATCAAGTGCTCAAGCTGAGAAGTAACACCCCTCAATTGTGCTCACAAATCCTTGCTAGAACTGGTCACATGGATACATTCAACTACAAGAAGCCAGAAAATTTAGTTAGACCATGTACTAGACATATTTGGTGGCCATCATTCATGATGATCGTACCCTTTACAAGGAGCATGAAGTCAGACACAATTTGCTTGATGTAGGAATGATGTCTAAGTACAGGATGGATGAATCTGATCACAGCATGTTTTCTGACTCTCAGATTACTATCTCAGCTCTATCCCTATTGGGCTCACATCTAGATCTATGCCTATAATGATAACAACAGGAAATGGAAATAAAATTTAATGATCCTTTTACAAAAAGCAAAACCTATATCTGCCCTTGCCAGTGGTATCCTTCCCCACCAAAGAGGTGTACAGTTATGGTTTGGTGACTTAGTCATTCCCAGTGGCAAGGAATTCTTCTGCCAAGTTTATTTCGTTAACCAAATCCAGGAAATCTGCAGAAGCAACACACTTTACAATCAATTTTCTTTTCCTTTCAGAGCACATACAGAGTGATGCCTAATGAGACAATTCCAGCTGTATATTTTATTCCAGACATGCTGTGCTGGTGAACACTTGTGAACTAGTGACTGCAGTGTGACTTTTCACCATTAGAAAGTTGGGACACATCAACTGTGAGTTTTCATTCAGTCAATATTTATGCCTCTCTGTAAAATTTGTAACAATTTAATTAAATTTAGCAAAAAAAAAAAAAAAAGGATTTTGTTTGCTATTCGCTAAGCACTGTGATTGTAAGTATCATATATAAAAGCCAGAAAATAATTTTCAAACAAAGAGATCAGAAATGATGTTGTCTAAAAGCTATTCACATGCTGCTTTGTTCATCGAAGAAGGGAAAAGTGATATCTGACTGGGGACATCATCTGGGAACATTTTCTGCACAAATCATTTCAAAGACTTCTGGAGTGTAGGAAGGAAGATTAGACTGTCTACGCACAAGTTGGGATGAGAAAGAGTTGGAGACGACTAAGCATGCACACATGCAGTAACACGGATGGACCTAGAGTTTCTCATACCAAGTGAAGTAAGTCAGAAAGAGACATAAATATCATATGATATCACTAACTTGTGGAATCTTAAATATGACACAAGTGAACGTATCTATGAAACAGAAACAGACTCATAGACATAGAAAACAGACACACACTTACACAATACCTGGGAAACTCCAATAGGCTTGCGGACTAATGAGCTAAAGGTCTATTAACTGGAGTAATTATAGTCAGTATCAGGGGTAATGAAAAACTAATGATGTACTTAGCCTGGGTTCTCTTTTATCACTTCATCACAACTAAAGCATAGAAGAGTCTACGATAACTTCAAATACAGTTAAAGTCTGAACACCAAATTATTTAACACTGCCATCAAAACAAGACCCTAAAGTCCATGTCATTTTCTTAATTGCATTTCCAATCCAAAAGAGCATGTGCTAGTCAATCCTTTTCAGTCACCATCATTATCAAGCATTCTTCACATGCTTACTATTGGGTAGTAAATGAAATTTAAAAAAACTAACAATTGCTGAGTCTCAACAGTGTGTGTAGACCCCAGGGCAAGGTATCTTCATACTTAATATCTACTGATTTCAAAACTGCTTCTTAAGGGGACTTTCATTAATCCCATTTTAGAGATGAGAAAACTAAGCCTTTGAAAAGGAAGATGCTTATTTTTAATCATATATAAGAGCACAAAAACATGATTTTGGCCTTGGAAAAAACCTTGTCTGGAGACTGTAAGAAATATTGTAAGAGTATTTAAAAGTGATCAGCTCAGGGGAAGAACAGATTCAAGGTCAAGAAGGCCAACTTTCAAGGTATACAGTCCACAATCACAAAATAATTGGGGGCCCACCCATCTTCACTACTTCAGCCTTCACCCCAACTCTGTGTTCTTGGAATAAGCTTGCCTGGACCAGGCAGGAGGGAAAGCCATTCAGTCTCTAGCCTTTTTAAGCAGTGAGGTTCTGCTCTCTCAGTGGTCCTCTCCAGGTTGCCACTTACAAAGCTTTCTTTCCATCTCCCTCTTGCCTTTGTGTTCCTTGTTCACTAAGTGGTATTTACTCACTGGACTGCAATTGTAGCATTCTTTTAAAAACCTCCTGCTGAAAAGTGTAAAATCCATCCTCTCAGCCCATTACTTGCAAAATGAAGTAGTAAGCTTCCTGCCTAGCCTTCAACCTCAACTGCCTCTCATCACTCCTTGAGCCCGCCGTTCACTGTGGCAAGAGAAATGCCATTCATCCCATGCCTTTTCTAGAATCTAAACTATTGTTACTGTCCCTCTGCTCAGGAGCCACTTTGTCATCTAGTGATGGCCTCTGCATGCCCCTTACCAAACACTTGGATCTGACATCACCTGCCCCAGCAAATTTTTCTCTGACCTAAGTTTGCGGTGTTAAATGCTCTTCTTATGTGCCTGTAAAATACTCTAGGATTATCTTCATCCCAGAAATACTGACATCAGTTTTTAATGGCCTATTTATATGTATCTCTCTCTTCGTATATTCTGAATTCCTTGACAAGAGGAATTACACATTATGGTGCCAAATACTTTAGCTCAGTGTTTGTGAAATTATTTAGAGTTTTCCATAGATGAGTAGGATTTATGTAAATTGTTATGATTTCTTTATATTTATTTGAAAAAAAACAATCTTTCACTTGTGTCCTATTATTTATTATTTAGTAGTGATGAGAAATTTTCTTTTTGATAATGTATTAAGTTAATTTGAAAAAAGAAAAAGAGGAGAAATAAGTAAAAATTAGTGCAAATGTCAAAAACTGTGAAAATTGTACAGTCAGTCAGTTCAGTTGCTCAATCATGTGTTATTCTTTGTGACCCCATGGACTGCAGCACACCAAGCTTCCCTGTCCATCACCAACTCCCAGAGCTTACTCAAACTCATATGCATCAAGTCAGTGACACCATCCATCTCATCTTCTGTGGTCTCCTTCTCCCTCCTTCAATCTTTCCCAGCATCAAGGTCTTTTCAAATGGAAAGATCAGTTCTTCGTATCAGGTGGCCAAAGCATTGGAGTTTCAGCTTCAGCATCAGTCCTTCCAGTGAATATTCAGGACTGATTTCCTTTAAGATGGGCAGTTGGATCTCCTTGCAGTCCAAGGGACTCTCAAGAGTCTTCTCCAACACCACAGTTCAAAAGCATCAATTCTTTGGTGCTCAGCCTTCTTCACAGTCCAACTCTCACATCCATATATGACTACTGGAAAAATCATAGCTTTGACTAGATGGCCCATTGTAGGCAAAGTAATGTCTCTGCTTTTTAATATGCTATCTAGGTTAGTCATAGCTTTTTTTCCAAGGAGCAAGCGTTTTTTAATTCCATGGCTGCAGTCACCATCTACAGTGATTTTGGACCCCCAAAAACACAAAGTCTCTCACTGTTTCCATTGTTTCCTCATCTATTTGCCATGAAGTGATGNAAAGCATCAATTCTTTGGTGCTCAGCCTTCTTCACAGTCCAACTCTCACATCCATATATGACTACTGGAAAAATCATAGCTTTGACTAGATGGCCCATTGTAGGCAAAGTAATGTCTCTGCTTTTTAATATGCTATCTAGGTTAGTCATAGCTTTTTTTCCAAGGAGCAAGCGTTTTTTAATTCCATGGCTGCAGTCACCATCTACAGTGATTTTGGACCCCCAAAAACACAAAGTCTCTCACTGTTTCCATTGTTTCCTCATCTATTTGCCATGAAGTGATGGAACCAGATGCCATGATCTTAGTTTTCTGGATGTTGTGTTTTAAGCCAACTTTTTCTCTCTCCTCTTTCACTTTCATTAAGAGGCTCTTTAGTTCTTCTTTGCTTTCTACCATAAGGGTAGTGTCATCTGCATATCTGACATTATTGTTATTTCTCCCGGAAATCTTGATTCCAGCTTGTGCTTTATCCAGCCTAGCATTTGGCATGATGTACTCTGAGTATAAGTTAAATAAGCAGGGTGACAATATACAACTTTGACATACTCCTTTCCCAATTTGAAATCAGTCTGTTTTTCCACATCCAGGTCTAAATGTTGCTTCTTAGTCTGTATACAGATTTTTCAGAAGGCAGATCAGGTGGTCTGGGATTCCCATCTCTTTAAGAAATTTCCCCACTTGTGATCCACACAATCGAAGGCTTTAACGTAGTCAACAAAGCAGAAGCAGAAGAGAATGGTACAGTAATGGCCAAAATATGGGAGGCCCTGGCTTACCTTGCCTTTTTTTTTTTTTAAGTTTGAAAATTCTTTATATTTCCAGATGTTGAAACAATATTTTTGAGAGTTGAGGTTACCTCTAGTGGCAAAACCAGAGCCAGCTATTAGGCAGCCAGAATGCTACAGTAGTTGAATACATTACTATTTCTCTTTTAGCACAATCTTTGTTCTCCTCTTCAAGAAGTTGTAGACATCTATTCAGTTTGATTATCTGTCATCTTAACAAAGCTCCATCTACAACTGTCATGTCTTCTGAAGTTCCTTCAGTTGTTGCCTGTATATTTGAAATTTCATACATGGAGTCAGTTCTGACCAGCTGTCCATTTTTGGAAATAGCATTTTCACTCATAGAGTGCTTCTTTTTAGCCTGTCAACTGCATGGATTTCTTGATTTTGAGGGGCTGGAGGAGGTGTTTCTAAATCCAGACAATTTAGTGGTCTTTCATTTAGCATAAGCACATGAGTACTTGGCTTAAAGGGGTTTGACTGTATAAGGTCAAGATCTACTGGTTTAGAAAATGGAATGTTTTCATTATTTCCTGATACCACAATTCTCTCTGAAACCTGCATAATCACACTAGCATTTGAAACACCTTCTTGGAATTCTTGTTACAGGTCAGCATTTGGTCGTGCCACCTTTAATTTTTCCAGACCCTCCTTCACTAACACTTTCAGTGTATTGCATTTTATACTGAATTGACTAATTTTAGCCGTCTCAGAAGCAGTGGGAGAAGGAAAGGCTATCATAATCACTAAATGTGTACCAACTACTGCTTGCTTTTTGGCATTATCTGCTTCTGTGCCTCATATTAAATCCTTTAACTTACTTCAATATGCATGTCTGGATTTAAAGTCACTTTTGTCTCCCTGGGCTTTGGAGGATCCTGGGGAAGGGCCACTACCCACCAGCTTCTGGGGAGTTTTGGTGGGTGGTCTCAGAGGCCATTGGCCAAGCACACAGAGGCACCTGGGCAAACCTTACCCTGGCTTCTTAAAACAGACCTCTTGTAGGGTCAATAAGAGAGATATCTTGGAGCAAAAAACCCTTTGGAAATCTATAACATCCTGCTTTAAAAGATTAGCTTTGCTCTGAAACTACCTGCATCCAGGACAGATATCTGGAGGGTTACAACCAAAGAAATTTTAAATTAGATTTGAGCCCTGGTTCTCGTGCTGGGCTTCCTGGGTAACTCACCTGATAAAGAATATGCCTGCATTGAGGGAGACCGGATTTGATCCATAAATTGAGAAGATCCCTTAGAGAAGGGAAAGGCTACCCAGCCCAGTATTCTGGCCTGGAGAATTCCATGGACTGTTTAGTCTGTGGTGTTGCAAAGAGCTGAACATGACTGAGTGACTTTCACTATCTGCTGCTGGAAGAGGAAATTATGGCTGCTGATATGGAGCCTGTTAACCTGGTTATCTGAGTCACAAATCAGAACATCACTTGAATTCACTTTCACACGCTCTGTTGCCCAGATTTCAGAAGTACATGGGTACAAGACAACTGTTCTCCTCTCAAGTCAGACAAGCATATCATATTTCAGTTCAGTTCAGTTCAGTTCAGTCACTCAGTCATGTCTGACTCTTCGCGACCCCATGAATCGCAGCACACCAGCCTGCTTGTCCATCACCATCTCCCGGAGTTCACTCAGACCCACTTTCATCGAGTCCATGATGCCATCCAGCCATTTCATCCTTTGTCATCCCCTTCTCCTCCTGCCCCCAATCCTTCCCAGCATCAGAGTCTTTTCCAATGAGTCAACTCTTCGCATGAGGTGGCCAAAGTACTGGAATTTAAGCTTTAGCATCATTCCTTCCAAAGAAATCCCAAGGCTGATCTCCTTCAGAATGGACCGGTTGGATCTCCTTGCAGTCCAAGGGACTCTCAAGAGTCTTCTCCAACACCACAGTTCAAAAGCATCAATTCTTCGGTGCTCAGCCT
>SJYV01015538.1:0-10939 GCA_006410875.1 Neotragus pygmaeus | reverse complement strand
AAATATTCCCTTGGTATCTCTAGTTTTCTTGAAAATATCTGTAGTCTTTCTCATTCTATGGTTTTCCTCTGTTTCTTTGCATTGATCTCTGAAGAAGGCTTTCTCATCTCTCTTTGCTATTCTTTGGATCTCTGCATCCAGATGGGTATATCTTCCCTTTTCTTCTTTGCATTTAGCTTCTCTTCTTTTCTCAGCTGTTTGTAAGGCCTCCTCAGATGACCATTTTGCTTTTTCGCATTTCTTTTTCTTGGTGATGGTCTCAATCACTGCTGCCTGTACGATGTCACGAACCTCTATCCATAGTTCTTCAGGTGCTCTGTTTANATTTAGCTTCTCTTCTTTTCTCAGCTGTTTGTAAGGCCTCCTCAGATGACCATTTTGCTTTTTCGCATTTCTTTTTCTTGGTGATGGTCTCAATCACTGCTGCCTGTACGATGTCACGAACCTCTATCCATAGTTCTTCAGGTGCTCTGTTTATCTAATCCCTTGAATCTATTTCTCACTTCCACTGTATAATCATAAGGGATTTGATTTAGGTCATACTTGAATGGTCTAGAAGTTTTCCCTACTTTCTTCAGTTTAAGTCTGAATTTGGCAATAAGGAGTTCATGATCTGAGCCACAGTTAGCTCCAAGTCTTGTTTTTGCTGACTGTATAGAGCTTCTCCATGCAAAGAATATAATCAATTTGATTTCAGTATTCACCATCTGGTGATGTCCATGTGTAGGAGAAAACAGCCAGGTCAAGCCACAGGAGAAAGTGCCACGTGGGCAAAGCCCTGAAAACCTGTTGGAGGCAGTGGGAAAAAGGGTGGTAGGGTGAGAGATCCCAGTTCAAGAGGAATGTGGGATTTATTCTAATGTGCCAAGGCATTGTTGGAAGATATTAATCAGAGAAGCAAAAATCACTGTCAGCTACAGTTTATCTCTCTGGCAGTGGAGGATCAACTTGAAGGAGGTAAAACATGTTAAGAGTATCAACTAAGACTGTAGTTGTGGAAGAATGAGAAAGGAGTGAGGTTTTTAAATGGAAGAGGCAGGGCTTAGTGACTGGGTTTAGGGAGGGGGAGAGTCTGGGATTATGGAAAATTTCTGTCTCAGGCTATGAATGGCTGTGTCTTTCAATGAGAAGGTAAATAGGGGAAGATGAGGAGGTTTAGATTGGGGGTGGAGAAGGGAGGAATGTTAATAGCTTTAGATATAATGAATTTGAGGAGCCTGTAGATTATTCAGAAGGCAGTTTGGGTGTGAGTCTGGAACTCAGGGGTTTATCTCAAGATAGTTTTGGGAGTCATATGCACATAGATGGTGGCTGAACATCTGTATGTGGAGTGTGTGATGAGAGTCACGCAGAGGACCCAAGGGGAAACACTGTACAGATTAAATAAGAGATGATCCCAAGCTAGTGAGGACCTTCACCCAGAGGCTTTTTTAGACCCAGAGTCTGCAAAACACTCACCTCTCCTTTGAGACCGTCCCTATTTAAGCCCACAGGAAAATTTATCATGCTCTCCTCACTATTCCTGAATCACGGTTTCATATGACTGATGTAACTTACATCTTTCTGTATTATGCTTAATTGTAGAGATAGATGTCTGTGACTTTGTTGGCTAAGTGGTGAGTGCCTTAGAGACATGGATATAAATTCACTACACGCTTCAGATTAACAAAAAATACTATTCATTCATCACTCCATTTAAAAAATATTTTATTCAACCTGTATTTCTAACATAGCTTACTGTATTAGACCCCAGGGCATTTGCACAACAGTTAGTTGAGTGAAGGAAAGATTCAGTTTTTTATTTTCATTCATTCATTTTCAAGTCTTTCAATGACTGCCATGCTGTTGAGCTTTTTTTTTTCAATCACTCATTTATTTGCAAAGTTTTTATATAAGGTACCCTTTTTTGAATTAAAAAAAAAAACACTCAATAAGATTTTGAAGAATCCATCTTTACTATTTCTGCTCTTACTGTCTGCCCTTCTCATTTCACGTCATTCTGGACTTACCCCAAGCCTTGATGTATTTTTCTAATCTAATTTGCTGATCTTGACTCATAAACTGGGTACCTTGGTTTCAACAGAATTATGGTTTTGTAAGTTCCTATTCTTTTACTTATGACTATTGATAACATTGCCTTTAAATCAATATTATGTGAAAAATTAGATTTAGTGAAAAAACAGTTATTTTTTCCCAGTTGTCTGTCATTTAAACAGAAAGAAATAAAACCAGAGAATTGATTTGAAGGTCATAGTATAAAACCTCTCTTTTATCTGTGGCTTATCTCCAATTTTGAAGTTTATTTTATTTCTATCATGAATTGTTAGCAGTATTTAGTTTTGGGTTTGGCATATTTCTTACCTTTAGGCATTTACTCAAGCTGCCTAAAAGAGAGATTTACTGATACATATTTTTAAAAATGGAATGATAAATAAACAGTCTTCCTCATTAACCTGGAGCATGTATTGAAGTTTTACACTAAAACAACTCTTCACAAAGAGTTTAAGTCTCAGGATTGTGAACTTTATTCTATTTTTAGAATAGCTTTTCTCTTAGTGTCGTTTGAAGGCAAAAGAAGGTATGCAGACATTTGTGCATATTTTTGAGACATTCTGAAGTGAGTGTAGCATATCAATTAAATTATGTTCTCAATTTGTCTGGATAAGGAAAATTGGGGTTTTTAGTTTGTCCACCTCTAGGTTACAGGGCTTCTTAGGGCAATTCACAAAACTCTCTGCTTTAAAACCACTCAGATTGGTTTTTCCAAATGCAATGATACTATCCTAGCTATAGTCTGAATCAGAATTTCTGGATGAAGCCACATATCTGCTTGTTAGCCCCCCAGGTGATCCTTGTAGGCTAAGAACCATGGATTAATAGAGTGTTTCCAGGGAGTAAATGAGGACTCCATTCTGATGAGACAGGGCTGTCTTCATGGAACCAAGACAGGCTTTGGCAACACCACTCAGTATGAGGATTGGGGTCATCATCCTCTTCACTGAAGCAGGAGATCCTGGAGCTGGAGCATAGATGAGAAATCACTGCCTGAAAGCTATGTAGACTTTAAGTCTTAAACTCGCAGCAACATTTTGGTCTACACTAGTCATTATTTGTAAATGACTGTTTGGTTATTTCAAATCTAAGCTCTTGAATAACAGAAATTGCTTCTTCATTGTTTGTAGCCATATTCTCATTATGGGGCTTGGCCCACAAAAGTGTTCAACATGCCCTTATTTAGTGATAGACAGGAAAGCTATCCCGTTCGCTTAAGGCAAGAATCATATATGATCCTGCACACACACTTGTCCCCATCCACCCACATCTTCATACATAGCTTGTGATGGGTGTTACATGACTAGTTTCCACAGACCATGATGACAGTCATTGTCTAGGGCTCCTGGTGTCAGAATGACTCCAGCTGGGTCACATGATGAGTGTCACTCTGCTCAGAGCCGAGAGAAAAACCAACATGACACGGTTTGCATGGACTCCGTTCTTATTTCTCGATGGGTTAATTTGGGGTACATCTATTTTGTTTCAAGTGTGACCCCCCCAAAGGGTTGAGTTTACTGTGAACCAGGGTGGCTTCCTCTGAAAAACTTTCTGAAGTTTGTGTCCAACCAGATATGAGCTCTTCTGTTCTTCATTCCCTCAGCTTGCTGTGTCTTTTGGAGGCATTTTCCAGTCAACTGTATTTTTGTTTAACTGTCTTATTTACTTTATTGAATTATGAGTTCTTTGAGGACAACACCTCCCCCAAGTTTACAAAACTGTAGCTGGGTCTTGAACTCTGATTCTGTAGCTCCAAGTCTCTTTGCACTGTATCATAACCTGACACAGTGCCAAATTTTTGCTTATTATTATTATCCTAAGGGAATGGTACCAGACAGATTTTGAACAGACAAATAATTCATATCAGGTCTCTTAAGAGGGGGAAATGGTATAGAACATTTTTATTTGGAAAGAAGGAAGGAAAGTTGAGAAGAGCAGGGCTTGGTTAGTGTGGATGAACTTGGGGGAGAGATTAACCTCAAGAGAAGGGCATCCTGAGCAGCAAAGGCCAAGATGCAAACGATGGATGGCTTAATGGGGAATTAATGCTGTGTATATGGGCACAATGGAGACGGTGGGAACTCAGGCTAGGGGAAGAGAAGGAAAACTGCATTATTTCAAAATTTGTCTTTTCATATGCTTGTTGCAAAGAGGTGGGTCTGGACTGATTAAAGGCTGTAAATGAACTAGTATCATTTTCTAAGATACAACTTGGATGGCAGGAGTAAAAGCTACTCCACAATAAATAAGCCAACTAGTCTAGACCAGTGCTTTTCAGTACTCATGTTCATAGCCAAGACCTCGATCCCATGTGTTGACTGGTGCCTTTCATCTTTTACTTGAAAATATAGCTAATTAGAGAAATGATGACAATTTGAAATGTATTTTGAGGGCTGCCTATTTACACCAAATGGTAGAGTGATATGCAAAGCACATTTAACATTTTAATATTAACTTTCACTTAGTATTTACATTTAAAACTTACTATTACATTTTAATACTTATTATCTTGATGTTCTCCAGCACCACTAGGTTTATCAAAATGAATATAATCCTCCAAAATTTAGATGGAATGAGTGAACCAGTTAAATGGAAAATTCTCCATTGTTGAATGAATTAGAGTGTNCCTGGGTGTCCATTGGAAGGACTGATGCTAAAGCTGAAACTCCAATACTTTGGCCACCTCATGTGAAGAGTTGACTCATTGGAAAAGACTCTGATGCTGGGAGGGATTGGAGGCAAGGAGGAGAAGGGGATGACAGAGGATGAGATGAGTGGATGGCATTACCGACTCAATGGGTATGGGTTTGGGTAGACTCTGAGAGTTGGTGATGGACAGGGAGGCCTGGCATGCTGCAGTTCATGGGGTCACAAAGAGTCGGACATGACTGAGTGACTGAACTGACTGATTTTATAATAAATCCTAACAAATGCTTGTTCTTCATGTTCCTACTTGCTGACCACATAATTTTAATTCAATTTAGACTACATATAATATCTCCATAAACTGTTTAAATCATAAATTCATTTTCTTGATGTGCTTGTTCATTAGCCTCTAGAACCTGAGACAAGACTCTTTGAGGCAACACAATTTGCTCTCAGGGCTTTCTCTGTAGCTCCCTGCTGATTCAGGAGCACAGCAGAATACATAGGAGGTTATTTTCTTAAAATCAACTTTCATAAACCTACATAGAGCAATTTGCCTTTGATTTTTTTCCACTTTTTCAAACTTTCTCTGGCTAACACTTTACAGCATGGAAAACCTTGCCCTGATCTCTGATGTCCTTAAAATCAACTTTTTTTTTTTTTTAATTCAAAGGGGAAAGCAAGTTTCCTTCCTTAGGCTCTTAACCGTAATTTCCTTTCTTGCAGACCCCTTCAGATTAAACCAGAGCCACTCTGACTTTCATAGGATATGCATCCACAGACCCCCAAATCCACAGCCAGCCCTCACTGTTCTGACCAGGATAACTTTCTCTCTTTAACTTTCTAACAGGAATTCAACAGGATTTACTGAGCACGAAATACAAAATCAGAGAGGGATTGGAAGAACGAAGAACGGCAGTATAACAGTAACTAAAATTCTGTCTGGGAGAAGGACCTGGATGTCACTATAGGCTGGTTCTGGGAAGAAAGGTGTTGGTTTGAATTGGAGTAACTGAAATGCCTGATGACAAAAGTCAGCCTTGACCTGAATCTTGAAGGACTTTTGCAGCTGGAAGGAAGGTTAGTGATAACCTACTTCACTTCTTCCTCATTTTTTTAGATGGGAAAAGTAAGGCTAGAAATTAAGTCACTTGCCCAAGTAATGCATTTAGCTACTGAAAAAAAAGAAAGAAAGAAGGAAAATCATAAGGATTTAAAAACTCAAATCCACAAGAGAGCATCCAATGTTTTCTCCATAAAGCATGCCACATTTGAATAAGGAAAAAGCCTCAGACAGGGCTTCCAGGCAGAGAGAAGGGTATGAAGTGGCAGTCAACATCTCCTACGGGCCTGGAGGTCAAGGAGACAGGGCTGGACCGGTGCAGAATAAAATGGATCAGTAGGGGACAGCCACACCATGTCCAACAACCCAGTCTATCCTGAGAAACCTCCAAACAGTGCCAGGATAAAATGAATGCCTTGTGATTTTTGAAGAAAGATAAGGTTAGGGATTGACCATGAACTATACTTCCTTTAAATCTTGAAAAACAGGATGTTGAGTGAACTCAATGGGACCTTTTAAACTGGTAAATATCTTTTTAGAGGAACATAGGTCAGTAGTTTAATATGTTGCTGTTGTTTAGTCACTCAGTTGTGTCCAATTCTTTGCAACCCCATGAATTATAGCCTGCCAGGCTCCTCTGTCCATGGGATTCTCCAAGCAAGAATACTGGAGTGGGCTGCTATTTCCCTCTCCAAGGGATCTTCCCAACCCAGGGATGGGCCCTGTGTCTCTTGTTTCACAGGTGGGTTCTTTACCACTGAGCCACCCGAGAAGCCCAATACTTTACCATACTTTAATGAATTCGAAATCTAAATTTTGTAGCTTAATTTTTCCCTTCAGCCCACTAAACAAGATTTCCATGTGCATTTAGAAACTGTTTCTTATATTGTAAGTCCATGAAATCAAAGGCAGAATTCTCAGAGGTTTAAACTATTTTGTTTTTAAGTTCATATCCCACCCCTCAAATGCATGGCATTAGGAATGTCCTACAAAGTAAGGGAGCTGCCAGTGATGTATAATGGAATTGTTGATGCTATCAGAGAACAAGAAGCAATTTTTCTTTTATGAACAATGAGAAGGGGGATACAGGGCCCTAAGTGAGCAGCACTAAGTGCACATTCTGCTGCCAATCAATATTTGACCATTAACAGTCTTCTAAGCTTTTAGTCCAATTTAAATGAATACCACCATGGCTTATACATTAAACCAATTATGGATTTTAATCCTTCAATTTTGAAATAATGAGAACTGTAGAATGTCATGAGACACAATTACCAACCACTGTTATCAGTGAAGCAAAAATATTGTTAAAATGTTACCACTAATTTTTAAAAGCATCCTAGGACCCTTGAACAGTTAGAACTGGACATGGAACAACAGACTGGTTCCAAATAGGAAAAGGAATACGTCAAGGCTATATATTGTCACCCTGCTTATTTAACTTATGTGCGGAGTACAACATGAGAAATGCTGGGCTGNAATGGCAACCCACTCCAGTGTTCTTGCCTAGAGAATCCCAGGGATGGGGGAGCCTGGTGGGCTGCCATCTATGGGGTTGCACAGAGTCGGACACAACTGAAGTGACTTAGCAATATAAGTAAATGTCAGGTTATGTTTTTAAAATATAATTTTTATGTTATGATAGGTTCTGTGCTTATTTTGTATGTCTTTTGATACTTATTGTAAAACCTGTGCTTCCAAAGTGATTGTAGGGAAGATTTTATAACGGCTTGCTGAGGCTATTAGGATTGGGTAGAGTACTTTAAAAATTTTATGTCGGTAAAATTTAACATTATACACATATAAGTAATTTCTCCCCTAGTTTTATTAACTCTTTTAAGTCAGTCTGATATCAAGCAAATGATTTACATTTTCCATTTTCAGGTCCTGTCTTTTTGTAACTACACAGAGTTAGTTGCTTTGATTTTTTTAAATTTGACTGAGTAACTATTATGTCCCACCAGCCACAAGATTCTAACCATAAAACAAGGTGAAAACGTGT
Source organism: Neotragus pygmaeus (assembly GCA_006410875.1). Taxonomy (NCBI): domain Eukaryota; kingdom Metazoa; phylum Chordata; class Mammalia; order Artiodactyla; family Bovidae; genus Neotragus; species Neotragus pygmaeus. The sequence goes on along the minus strand of SJYV01015538.1, from coordinate 3,176 downwards.
AACATACCAATAACTGAATCAAAGTATTTTTCCTTTTGCTGTTCAATATTTATAACTTGGGGAATATGAGATATATTTACATTTCTCGATTGGAATATAGCTACATATACATACTCTTTATGTGTCAGACATAAAATATGCATATATTAGTACTTAATTGTACATATATACATGTATGAACCCCTGCTCGTTTCTTCCCCATTAACCCCTTGAACTTAGACCTTATTTTACTTACAGGGTTTGTGGCCACTAAGGCCTGGTTGTTGGCCACTGCAGTGAGATGAATGATGGTTATGATAGAATTACAAACAAAAGAGAAGAACAAATTTTTGTGCAAGGTGATCCTTTGGCAACTTAGGCTCCTAAAAGGCAAGAGAAACCAAAGTGTGTTGACATCATAAAATGTTTCTACATTTCGTGCTAACAATCATTCAAATGAGATGCATTCACAATTCATAGCAGCTGCTTCAAATTTGGAAGAAGTATTTTTTCTCCCCAAGATTTACTCATCTTAAAATCTTAATTAGGGAAAACCTATAATTACTTAAACCATAGAGACACATGAGTTGGTTCAGTACAGGTAGACATATATAAGGACAGGAAATTTGTACAAGGCCTCTACATAAATTTCTTCCCTTAATCTCTCATCATGATTAATATTCTAATTCATTCTGAAGATGTAGGAACTCATATTAAGTGTAGATAACTGATCAAAAATCATGCTGCTAATTAATTTGAAACTTTGAATTTCTCATCAAATTCTCACAAAGATAAGGCTCTTTTCATTATGCCACACAGGCAGTTCTATTTATATAGTCTTTTTATGGTTATTTATGGTTTTTCTGTTTGTATACCTCCTGTACGGTAGCAGTGATTATGTAGACCAACCATGAGAAAAATAACATTGCATTTAGAAGACACAAGTTTTTGCCATACATCAACAGGAGTCAGTTACAGGGGTCCATGTATATCCCCATTCTGAACCCCAAACCAGCACAATATTGTAAAGTAATTAGCTCCAATTAAAACAAATAAATTTAAAATAAAAAATAAGAAATTTAAAATAAGAAAAGAAGAAATAAAGAACTCTTTATCAAAGAGTTGATAAAAATATAGATTTAGCAACCAATGAGATTCATTCAGCTTTACTGAATTTTTTTTTCAATTGGCCTAGCAATAGGTAAGACATAAAAATATTACTTCCTTTTACTGCAAGTTCTCATGTGTAAAACAAAATTTAAAACTGGCTAGATAGAGTTCATATAGAAATAGAATTCAGGAGCAAATGTCACTAAAGACAAGTACTGCTGCTCTTTAGCTTGAATCCACATTTGCTCTACAAAATTGTATATGGCTGCCTTACCTATGATTAAAGACCANCTGGCTAGATAGAGTTCATATAGAAATAGAATTCAGGAGCAAATGTCACTAAAGACAAGTACTGCTGCTCTTTAGCTTGAATCCACATTTGCTCTACAAAATTGTATATGGCTGCCTTACCTATGATTAAAGACCATCTCAAGTACTACCTCTTTTATGATGAATTATTATGGGTAAAGTTTTAAAATAATAGACAAGATTCCACTAGAAACTGAATACTTAATATCAAAACAGAACATATATGTAGGGAGACATGAGAAATCATTTCATTAGAAAGACTTAAAGCTCATTTTTGTTTTTACACAATTATGCAATTAAGATGATCAACCTAGATAATCCACCCTATATAATTCAAGCCAATACTTCTACTTTGGAAACCTTAGGAAGGTTTTAACTATCACCTTATATTAAACAGACTGTATTCCCAGGATATTATAGTTAGGTTGGGATGCCAAGGTTGTTTTCTATATTTTAAAATGCAAAGTTTAAGCTATATTGTCTCTGAAATCTCTTTCAGCTATAGGTCATGATCCTATGTATAGTTCTAGTAATTTAAAGGATTTGAAAGTGAATCCAATCCAAATTGGATATATGGAATTTCCATGCACTGAAATTCCATACATTCCAGATTTATGGAATTTCAATGCATGCCTTTCATAGAAGTGGGTGCTCTCAGGGAAACTTCTCTGAAAGCCTTCATGAACAAGATGGCCCACAGATCAATCACTGTGTGTGAGACAGTCGCAGAGCAACAACTGTGGAATCTATCTGGGGTCCATCAAAACAGAAACAGCTGAGAGCTGCTGGTATTTGCATATTAGAGAGTCCTTAATTTGACTTGACTTTGCAACGCATGATAGTAGTGAGAAGCAGACAGGGATTAAGAAACAGTGTAAAAATGATACTCTAAAGAGAAAAACACTCTTTGAAAGTTTCTGAATAAAGGAGTGGCATGAGTCCTGCTATTTCAGTGAAGACATCATTGAGGCAAAGATGGCTCTATTCTTGATAAAATGCCACAGCAGTGACGAGTGTTTTGTGTTCGATGAGAGTGAAGAGAATTAATGAACATGAGAATCTAACAAAAATATTCTTTTCAAATCACTTATGCACATTATGTGTAGTTTACTTCTCTTAATTTAGAACTCTTCTACGTTGACAATTATGAACACAAAGAATTTGTCCACATGGTCTTATTTTTAAATGCCTGTCTTGAGTTTACCCTGTGTCTATGGAATACCAACTATTATTTAGGGAAAAACTGCTTACCCATGCAAATATAAAATGCCCATGCCCTTTTTTAGTAATAGAATTTAGACAACTGAGCTACCATCATGGGAAAAAATGTTTTCCTTAACTGGGTTGTTTTGCCCTTTTCTGCTGAACACACTTATATTCAGGTCCATTGGTTAAGACATATATATATATAAACAAAATTTCATAGTTTTCAAATTATGACCACAAGAGTAGGATGGTTTGCTCAGACAGCATCAGAAATATTTTTTTAAGAACTAAATTGGAATGAATGAAAACAAACATTAAAAAAGGTTTTCAAAAATAGCTATTCATGATAGAAGTAGGAGCTGAAAGATATGAGCTGAGGAACATAAAACAAACAGCATTTATAACTTGATATTTATAGCATTCATATGTGAAAAGATTGAAAGTAAGTAAAATAAAATGCCAACTGTAGTTGGTTGGAAAACAACTTTAATTTTTCTTGTGTTCATTTAAACTTCCTTCTTTATGATAGTTTGTATTTCTGTTTCTCTGAGAATTCCCACTTTGCTAATGAC
>SJYV01015537.1:0-12423 GCA_006410875.1 Neotragus pygmaeus | reverse complement strand
GCAATCTTGAGAAAATGAACAAATCTGGAGGTATCATGCTCCCAGACTTCAGCCTAGACTACAAAGCTGAAGTAATCAAAACAATACAGTATTGTCATAGAAATGGACACATAGATCATTGACATAGAACGGAGATCCCAGAAATAATCCCACACGTGTATGATTGGTTAATTCATGAGTATGATTGGTTAATTCATGACTAAAGATTCGAGAATATACTATGGCAAAAAGACAATCTCTTTAATAAGTGGTGTTGGGAAAACTGGACCATAACATGCAAAATAATCATACTGAACCACTCTCTTACACTTAAGTGAAAATAGATTAGGGACTTGAATATAAGCTCAAAAGATTCTAAAACTCCTTAGAAGAAAACATAGTTGATAACCTCCTTGACATCAGTCTTGGCAATGATTTTTTGAATTTGATACCAAAAGCAAAATAACCAAGTGGGATATAACATATAAGTCAAACTGAAAAGCTTCTGCACAGCAAAGAAACTGATCAACAAAATGAAGAGACAACCTACCAGATGGGAGAAAATATTTGCAATTCATAAATCTGATAAAGGGTTGGTATACAAAATGGATAAAGAACTCATAAAATTAATAGCAAACTTATATATCTGATTAGAAATTGGTAGAATATCTGAATAGGTATTTTTCAAAAGAAAATATATAGATGGCCCACAGATACATGAAAAGGTGCTCAATATCAGTAATCATCAGGGAAATGCAAGTCAAANAAGAACTCATAAAATTAATAGCAAACTTATATATCTGATTAGAAATTGGTAGAATATCTGAATAGGTATTTTTCAAAAGAAAATATATAGATGGCCCACAGATACATGAAAAGGTGCTCAATATCAGTAATCATCAGGGAAATGCAAGTCAAATCACAATGAGTTATCACTTCAGAACTGTTAAAATGCTTATTACCAAAAAGACAAGAAATGTGTTGGCAAGGATAATGAGAGAAGGGAACACTAATGCACCATGTGTGGCAATGTAACTTGGTGAAACCACTATGGAAAACAGTATGTTATTTATAAAGGTCAAGATTCAGAAACAATCTAAGTGTTAATTGATGGATGGATGAATAAGAAAATGTTTATAAATGGATAAAACTTGTCTTATACACACACACACACACACAGACTTCCCCAGTGTCTCAGTGGTAAAGAATCCGCCTGCAATGCAGTAGCCACAGGGGATATGGGTTTGATCCCTGAGTTGGGAAGATCCCCCGGAGGAGGGCATAATATTCTTGCCTGGACAATCCCCATGGACAGAAGAGCCTGGTAGGTTACAGTCTATAGGGTCACAAGGAGTCAAACATGACTGAATCGACTGAGCACATATATAGATATATATAACTGGAATGTAATTCAGACAGAAAAAAGGAAGGAAAGCTGGCTATTTGTGACAACATGGATGAGACTTGAGGGCATTATGCCAATATTTCACTTAGTTATGTCTTATTAAGTGAGACTTCATCTCACTTAAATGTCTAATCCAAAATAAAATAAAACAATTGGACTTACACAGAAAAAATTGGAGGTTGCCAGAGGTGGGGGATGGGGGTTAGGCAAAATGGGTTGAGGCAAAAAGGTTCAAACTGTAAGTTATAAAATAAATAAATCCTGGGGTGCAGGAGATGCAGGAGATTCTGGCTAAATCTGTGGGTCGAGAAGATGCCCTGAAAGGGGAATCGGCAACCCACTCCAGTGGGTTAGTCTTATGCTTTGTATCCGTTATTCGTAATTTAAATGATGAGCCAGGTTTGCAAAAAATAGAATGATCACTTAAAACTCTTTCTGTCTCTTTGGTAAATATTGGAAATCTAGCCCTAACAGACAAACAGTTCCTGACAGGCTTCTATATTTTAAGGAGGGCGACAGACGTAAGGCCGATCTTTTGAAAGTTTTTTCTATTATTATAGATGAAATCATCTTAATCAACACCATAACCATTAGCTTCACTCCAAGATGGGTTTCTTAAGGTAGCCAAGCCTGGTGATTTTATAACACTTAAACCTTTTTATTCAGAGGGGCAATTCCTCTTAACAATATGTTCATTACTGATGATGTATTGTTAGCTGTGTGTGTGTTTGAGTGCGCCAAGTTGCTCAGTCATGACCACTTCTTTGCAACCCCATGGACTATAGCCCTCCAGGCTCCTCTGTCAATGGGATTTTCCAGGCAAGAATTCTGGAGTGAGTTGCCATTTCCTCCTCCAGGGATCTTCCCGCCCAGGGATCAAACCTGTCTCCTGCCGTCTCCTGTGCTGGCAGGCAGATTCTTTACCACTGCATCACCTGGGAAGCCCTGTGACTACCTCTTCCTGTTTAATTAGCCACAGCATTCCTAATATTAATGGTACAAAAAGTTTTAGGGTGTGCATAACTTCACAAAGGATCTAGTTTATTGTCTTCTGTGGAATACCAATATTAATTGCTGAAGCTATAAAATTATTAAAGAATCATTATACCCATGAGCTTCCTCTGTATTAATATTTATCATTGCATCAGTTCTATTGCTTGCCTTAATGTTAACAAATTGAATTCTCCTACCCATACCACATCCACTAATTAATAGAATGCTAATGTTTATTCTACCAATAACAAGTTAGCTCTGTACTCCATCCTAAGGTCAGAATGAGCTTCAAATTCAAAATNTTAATGTTAACAAATTGAATTCTCCTACCCATACCACATCCACTAATTAATAGAATGCTAATGTTTATTCTACCAATAACAAGTTAGCTCTGTACTCCATCCTAAGGTCAGAATGAGCTTCAAATTCAAAATATTCCTACAACTGGTACATTAGGAGCAGCTGTGGGGACAGGGAAGAGAATGAATTCACCCTAGAGATTCCAAGGAGAGTATGGCCCTGCCAATATGACCCCAAGAATTATGGCACAATAAATTTATGTTGTTTTAAGTCACCAAGTTTCTGGTCAGTTGGTACAGTTCTCCTGCAAAACTAATAAAGATAGGGTGGTAATCCTTCCTCTAAATGCCTCACACAATTATTCATTCATTCACTCAAAAATTAATATCTTTTGAGTTCATGGTTTGGTGCCTGAAGACAGAAAAATGAATTAGTTCAATAAAATATGATAAAGGATGCACTGAAGGAATGAATGGTAGGCTTGGGCCACCTAAGGAAGGTGAAAATTAAAAGATAAAGAGGTCTTGGAAGATGGGTTGGAGAACACAAGTTGGCAAATGCTAGGAAAATTTTCCAGGTATTGGCAAATCCATGGATGTCATACATGAAAAAGCAGGGGGTGAGGACATCACCTTCAACTGAACACACCTCTCACTTTTCCCACAATTATCTCCTTCTAGGTCATATCCAAGGCCCATAACACAGAAAGTAAAACACGATACATTTCAGGAAGGATTCTTTGGAAAGCTTTCCCAAAGGGGCCCCATTTCCTACAGATGTGCTCTTTGAACTATTTAACCTCTTACTCCCAACANCCACAATTATCTCCTTCTAGGTCATATCCAAGGCCCATAACACAGAAAGTAAAACACGATACATTTCAGGAAGGATTCTTTGGAAAGCTTTCCCAAAGGGGCCCCATTTCCTACAGATGTGCTCTTTGAACTATTTAACCTCTTACTCCCAACACCCTCCTCCTTTGCCCATCCTCATGACAGGGGATTTATTACACAACCCGTGAGGCCAGAGTTCTTTTCTTTTTCCTCTAAATCCTGAGCTCTGTCCAAACTCCAGGGCATGTAACTACCTACACTCATTCCTCTCCACTTTCACCTAGTTCTTTGGTTGCCTTCCATCCCCCTCTGTGCCCTGACACAAGGACTCTTGGACCCTGACTCTTTCCTTCACTTGGCTCAGCACTAGCTTTTCTCCCACAGCATAGGGGCAGTAAGGGAAAGAACTTTGAAGTGGGAGAAGCTGGATTTGAATTCTGGTTGTTATCCTTTCCCTCCCTCAGTCCTTGGCTTCTTCTATATACCTGGGCTCAAAATGCTTGGCAATAGCTAATGTTAATGAGCACCTCCTATGTTTCAGGCACTAAACAACGAACATTATATATGTTATCCCACAACGATCCTACAAGACAGATTAAAAAATTCCCAATAGTCTAGACAAGAAAATGGAGGCACCAAGAGGCTAGTTTCTCACCCAGGGTCACTCTGTTGGTAAGAGGTAGAACCAGGATTCAAACCCAGGCAGTTTGGATCCAGAGACTTTGCTGTTAACCACAAGCATAAAAAGATAATGAATGGGTTGAGCTGCTGTCCATATATGAATGCAGCCCAATTTACCAAGGGCGTTTCATGTTCGATCTGTTTTCCAGTGTTCCAAGTAGCAGGGAGAGTCTTTCAGGTTATCAACTCCATGTATTGGTATAAATGCAGCCTCACTACTCAGGGCTGCCTTTGTGAGAAAGTGTTGGCAAACTCTGTGGTTAGATGTACCAATCACTGAAAATGATGTTTATGGAGAATTTTAAACGAGCTTTTTACAAAGTGAAACTATTTAACTAAAGTATGAGCTAAACTCTTTAAAAATACTATGTCAGCTATGGTTAACATTTATTAACCAGGAAATATTTTTCCCAGTCATTTGGTACTCATCTAACCCAACCAAGGATTCCTTGAAAGTTGTCACTAAGCATTCTATGTCCTTACAATTTCCATAACCTGGACCAGAAGACAGTACCTACTGATCCTCAGTAAATACTTACTGATTGGATAAATGAATGAAAGAGGGAGGAAGTGTAACTTTGGACTAGTTAAGTCATAATCTTCAACAGACTAGGGTCAGTTTTTACTGCCATATTTTAACAAGAAACTTAATATTTTTATTTTAGAATGCTTCCTGGTTCAGGTTATAGGCAATAGAAAGATGGAAGAGGGAATGTAGTCAATTTCCAAGCCAGCAGCTTGTAGTGATTACTGCTGTGGGGAGGTTACAGATCATTCTTGTTCTCTGCATTTGAAAAAGTTGGGTTTGATGCTGATGCAACTTATCATATCTTGTTTACTTTTACCCTCATATAAAGACAGAAAGTTCCAGGAAAAGTCTTTCAAACCAAATATTTGTTTGCTTTCCCCACGCAGTGGAAGTCAGAAACCAAATCTCTTTATTTTAGCCAGGAATGACTGTTTATCACCCCCGTTGGAGCTGGCTTAAAACTCAACATTCAAAAAACTATCATGGCATCCGGTCCCATCACTTCAGGGCAATTATATGGAGAAACAATGTAAACAGTGACAGACTTTTTTTTCTTGGGCTCCAAAATCACTGCAGACGGTGACTGAAGCCATGAAATTAAAAGACATTTGCTCCTTGGAAGGAAAACCACGACAAGCCTAGTCAGCATATGAAAAAGTAGAGACATTATTTACCAACGAGGGTCTATAAAGTCAAAGCTATGGTTTTTCCAGTAGTCATGTATGGACGTGAGAGCTGGACCATGAAGATAGCTGGACCATGAAGACAGCTGAGTGTCGAAGAATCGATGCTTTTGAACTGTGGTGTTGAAGAAGACTCTCAAGAGTCCCTTGGACTGCCAGGAGTTCAAACCAGTCAATGCTAAAGGAAATTAATCCTGAATATTCATTGGAAGGACTGATGCTGAAGCTGAAGTTCCAATACTTAGCTACCTCATGGGAAGAGCTGACAAAGACCGTGAAGCTGGGAAAGACTGAAGGCAGGAGGAGAAGGGGATGCCAGAGGACGAGATGGGTGGATGGCATCACTGACTCAATGGACATGATTTTGAACAAGCTGCAGGAGATGGTGAAGGATAAGAAGCCTGACGTGCTGCAGTCCATGGGTCACAAAGAGTCAAACACTACTGAGGGACTGAACAAGAACAAATGTATGTTTCTGCCTGGATTTAGATACAGAAATGATTCTGAGAAACACAGTATCCTTTTTCCGTACTCTGCAGGATGCTGGCAGTAAAAGCCGTAAAGGTTTTAAAGCTGTCTCTTCAGTGTTTACATGGAGCTTATACTTCCTAAAGCACAATCACTGCCGCTGCTGCTGCGTGACTTCAGGCGTGTCCGACTCTGTGCGACCCCAGAGACGGCAGCCCACCAGGCTCCGCCGTCCCTGGGATTCTCCAGGCAAGAACACTGGAGTGGGTTGCCGTTTCCTTCTCCAATGCCGGAAAGTGGAAAGTGAAAGTGAAGTCGCTCAGTCGTGTCCGACTCCTAGCGACCCCATGGACAGCAGCCCACCAGGCTCCGCCGTCCCTGGGATTCTCCAGGCAAGAGCACTGGAGCGGCGTGCCATTGCCGTCTCCAAAAGCACAATCACTACTACTCTTTAATTTACCATGTGTTATTAACCTTGTTTTACGGACAAGAAATCAGAAATAGTGGACTTTTCAAGACACAAAACAAGTCAGTATCAGAATTAAGACCATCACCTTAAATTTATAACTCCAGCTTTGCTAATTCCTGACTCTCATTCATTTTGTATCAGCTTCTATGTGCTGGCATGATGCCAGCTGCTTTCTCTACATCATCCTTTCTATATTCTCAGTCCTAGAACATACACCACCCTCTAGACACTCTCTCCAACCTTATCTCCGACCACAGCCCCATCTAGTGGCAGCTCCTGGGAGACACCATATTTTTTTCCCACTCCAGACACTGCTTGCTGCTCCCATTACCTGGAATGCCCTTCCCCTTACTCTTCACAGGGTCAGCTCCATTATCATCCCGCGGTTTGACCTTGACTGTCCTCTCCGAAAGGAGTCCATCCTGGGTCTCTCTATCTAAACAGGGCCTCCCTGTCAGTCCGCCTCCCAGCGCTGTGCTTATTTCCTTCTTAGTACTGTCTGCAGTCATTTTGCTTTACTGTTTCCCTGTTTATCACGCAGGGAGGGGTGCTCCCTACATCTTCCCGGGCAGCCTTCCCTTTTCCCTGCTGGCCTGGCTGGTGTCCCTGGGTTCATGAGAGGCAGGCCTTCTGTTGCTATTTCAGATCCAGTAAACCGGGAGTTTGAACAAGGTGATGTCTTAGGCCCTCCAGATTTCTTACACCTATCGACTCTGGTTTGGACAGTTCCTAGGCTTCCTAAACATCTATGACCTTGATTTGCCAAAGCTGTGTACACTGGAGAAGACGAGGGCTCCTGGAAGAAGTTGAAGCTCCTGAGAGCACAGGGCTCAAGATGCCATGTGGGGAGGGGTCCTGGGCCTGCACCTAAAGTCTGGCCAGGTGGGGACCCACCTTATTTATCACCTGGATTCCTNTCTTCTGTGGTTCCCTTGGCAGCAGATCAACCATCCTCACAGTGCTGAGGCTAGACACCTGATATAATTCTAGATTTTTCCTTCTCCCTCATCACACATCGGTTCATACATCAATTTCTACACGCTGTCTCCATAGCTTTCCAAGCACTCTCTCCTCTCCCTCCCATGGTGATGGCTGAGTTCTGACACAGCATGAGCCCTTCCCACTGCTACTGCTGCAGCGGCCCTCTCTGTCCTCTTCGCCTCCAGTTTCACCCCCTGGTATGTTCTCCACAGGGCCACCCGGGCAGGCAATCCTTGAGCCACAAGCCTGGTCACAGAAGCTCACTGTTTTGCCTTCTGCCACAACTCCCATCACCCTTTAGCCTGGCAGCAAGGCCCTTCTCAGCTCTGCCTTATTCTCTAGCCTCATCCTTCTCACGTCCTGCTTCCCACTCACCATGTCAACATGTGGTTCAATGCAGAGGCCCTTCCTGGTTGGCCTAGTCTGGACCTCGTGCCTCTCCAGAGCGCTTCTCTAGTGCCAGGGATGACCTCATTCACATTATCTTGTAAATGACTACTTTTTTCTTCCCCAGATGTACTGTGACCTTCCTGGGGGACCTGTATCTCATTTGCTGTAGTATCTCCACATCTTTACTGGAGGCCTAGATGCTGTGTCAGGTGCTCTAGCTCTAACAGCAGGAAAAAAAAAGACGTGGCTCTGGCTCTCATGATACCTGCCGTTGAGAGGGAGAGACAGCTATTAACGAGGTAATTGGTGCATAATTTCAAATGCATACTGGGAAGGAGGGGACTGTGGTCCTGTAATGAGTGATCAGGGAAGGCTTCCCCAAGGAAGGCTGAGGTCTGAAGTAGAAGCCGACCAAGCAAAGGCCAGGGGAGCAGGACAGACAGGCGCTGTGGTGGAAGGGACACTAGTGTCTTCAAGGGTGAGAAAGGGATTGAGTGTTTGAGGGGGAGGAAGGGGGTAGGAAATGAGGCTGGAAGGGTGGGCAGCTGCTAGGCACCACTTTGGGCCCCCTGAAGCATTGGTTTTATCGTTATCTAAGAATCCTGGGCAGCCACTGACATGCTTCACACACATCAAAACCCACTGACATTCAGGAAGGACCACTCTGGCTATTGCATGAGAACAGATCAGAGACAGAGCTGAAATGGGATAGCAGAGAGCTCTGAACAAGGGCCTCAGTCTCTTGAATGAATGAATGAATGAATGAATATTGTCCAGTTATTCCTTTTACTCTTGTTTTATAATCTCTGTTTTTTAACCTGTGAAAAAACAGATCACCTCACATGCTCTTTCTGTCCTGGGCAGCATATATCACCTGTGTCCTCTGCAGATGAATTTTATAAAGCTTGTCTGCAAACCCTACTTTCTCCTTCCCGATGGAGAGGGAACCCTACAAGCAGCTCCTAGCATTGCAGCCATCCACCCTCTGCTGATCAGCTTTTTCTTCCCCAGCTCCCATAGGACGCCTCCCTCCTCCCACAAACAACTCCAGAGCCCTGGGTGACAAGAGAGCGTGGGTGGCTGCTTGGCAGGGCTGTGTCCATGGAAACCAGAGTGCCTGTGGGGGAGCAGATGTGGCGGGTGTGGGGGATGCATGTCCCAACCCAGGTGGTTTGTTTACGACCCCTGGGGGCCCAGCCTTCTCCACCCTGTCCAGGGTCTATCCTGGCCCATCCTCCACTGCCCTCATCCCAGAGGAAGTACTTGTCTCCCACGGGAAGGCAGCACACCCTGCGGGCTCCATCTCCAAAGCTATCCAGACCCTGACACCTCCGCACCACCTCCTCTGTCTCTACTGCGGTTCACGGCCCAGGTCCCCTCCTTGGATCTCTGCAGGAGCCTCCTAACTGGTCTCCCAGCTCCCACCCTTTTCAGTTTCTGTGCCCCTGGTTTGCTCAAAAGAATCTAGCATCTTGGGACCTTCACGGTATGACAGCCGCATTCCGTATCACGTTGCCTGTGTCCTAGTGACTTGGCCCTGCTTCGTCTCTGCTTTATCTCCAGCCCCTCTCGCCTCACAGACTCCACCCTGGGCACGCTCTGCAGCCTGCTCACTGGCCTTCTCCTGCTCCTGCCTCAGGGCCTTTGTATCTGCTGTTCCTTCTGCCTGAACTACTCTTTCCTTGGGCATCTGTGAAGCTCTCCTCTTCCAGGTCTCCATGCAAATGTCATCTGCTCCTCAGGGCCTTCAAAACCACCCTGTCTGAGTTTGCAACTCCACTCCCGCTGCTGAGCTCCCTTTGCCCATTTTCTGCTGTTCTCTCTCTCTTTTTTTCAATCACCTTCTCTCATACTGTATATTTAACTTATTTCTTTGTTTACTGCCTGTCTCTTCCCTCTAGAAGGAAGCTCCATGAGGGTGAGATGGTGTCCTTTTTGAACTGCTGCATCGCCAGGGCTTCCATGGGAGCTGAGCACCTGGGGGTATACAGGAGGATCTGGGGACCAAAGGATGAAGACAGCCAAGCAGCCCAGGCTCAATGCTCTGGACCATCTCAGCAATTCCCTTGGCTGCTTTCCTGAGTTTATGTTCTATATCTCAGTGTTTATCTGGGCTCTCCAGGGTTAGATCCTGAATGTATCCCTCGTCCCAGAATCTCAGAGTCATTCTCCATCATTTACTGGTGGTGCTGTGTCCAAGGACCCACAAATCCAGGCAGGCCTCCTGATTCCCAGCCTGGACCCTCCCCACCATCCCCATCACCCTTTTGATCAAAGCATATTGGACATGCCCCATCGCAGCTTTTCTTTGCTTGAACCGATCTGAGCTTTCTAGATGTTCTCTGTGGGCTCTGGGCTCTAGGCGTTCCTCTCAAGGTGGCTTGCCTGCACTATGCATCTATTCTTAGTTCCCCTGCCTTTATCTAGCACCCTGGGACCTGCCTGGAGTCCCAGGCCTGCTGCCTTCCCCCCAGTCTCCCCTTCTGGCCTGTCCTGCAACTGCCCAAATCCTGCCCATGAAGGGATTTTTGAAGCAAGGCCTGAGACTAAGCTGTTAACATCTGTACATGTGGGAATCCTTCCATTGTGTTTGCTTTCTTTTGTCCACCCGAAGTAGGTATTTAGTAAAGCATTGGTCCAAGAGTAGAAACAAAGATAAACAAAGCATGGTTCCATTTCTCTTTTTTATTACCTTCCTCTGACTTTAAATATGGGCCTCCCAGGTAGTGCTAGTGGTAAAGAACCCGACTGTCAAAGCAGGAGATGTGGGTTCCATCCCTGGGTCAGCAAGATCCCCTGGAGGAGGGCATGGCAACCCACTCCAATATTCTTGCCTGGAGAATCCCATGGACNAATATGGGCCTCCCAGGTAGTGCTAGTGGTAAAGAACCCGACTGTCAAAGCAGGAGATGTGGGTTCCATCCCTGGGTCAGCAAGATCCCCTGGAGGAGGGCATGGCAACCCACTCCAATATTCTTGCCTGGAGAATCCCATGGACAGAAGAGCCTGGAGGGCTATAGTCCATGGGGTTGCAAAGAGACACGACTGACGCAACTTAGCACTCACATGCACAACTCTTAATACACTTATTGTGAATCAACTACAAAGGTCCTTCCAGCCCATTCTTACCAATGCAATCCAAAATCCAGCCAACTGTCCCATCACCTCCACAGGCCAAAACACGGAAGTCTGGAGTATCACGGAAAAAGTTAAGTCTGGGAAGTAGAAAGGCCAAAATGGTTTTGTTTACAGGCTAAACTTTGACACTCCTTGAGGCAAAGTCCCCCCACCCCACCCCAACACCCTGCTCCCTTTCCTGGAAGCATATTATGACCTTGACTCCTTTTGGGGTTGAAAGGGTCACTCAGTGTTCTGAAACCAGAACGTACTAAGCAATGCCATTGAGTACGAACCCCATGGCACCATCTTTGTCTAAGGAGATTCTGACTCAATATTCAACACAGAAAATGGTTTTCTAGAAACTGTCTATGATTTATGCAGAGGAATGCACAGTTTGCTTATTTGGGCACCAATACAATTAACCCCCAACATCTGCCTCCTTTCTGGCTCTCACCTACTCTGCCCTCACAGCTTCTGAGATGCGCCAAACTAGCTGAATCTTCATCCCACCCCAGACCTAAGTGGAGTGAGCACCATCTCCCCTCAGGGGCCTTAACCCTATAGAGCAGGGCTGTTAGCCTGGGGTGCATATCTAAGGGGACTGTGGGTAGAACCCAGAGGGCCTTGAACTTGAAAAAAATGTTACACTATTATCTTCCCTGAACTCTCACTGAAAATTAGCATTTCCTTTAACAATACCTGTGACTTTGTTAAGCAGCTGAAATGACAGGTATTTCAATGTTTTACTACAGTTGTGGCAGGCATTTTCTATTATCACTTCTGCTCATTACTGTTTTAATTTACAGTAGCTATTAGACCCGCCTCTGGAACTTGCTATGTAATGTCTTAATAAATCATGTGTACTTTCCTGTCACAGATTTGTTGTCTAACCTTTAGTAACTGTTTTTTCAATAAAGTTTCCCTGGGTATTCCTATATATTTCATTTTATACATTAAAAAATATTATCTTAATATTAAGAAGGGGTCCATAGGCTCCATGAGACTGCCAAATGGGTTCCTGGTGCAAAAAAGGTTAAGAACGTGTAGCACAGACAGGATCTGGGGAGGCCTCAGGGTGGGGCTTGAGAAGCTGAAGCCCAGGATTTCCTCTTTGCCCTGCTTGGTGATCTGAGGAGACCCCTGGGGTCTTCTGCCAATGCAGGTGTGGGCAAATTAACATCCCTTCCCCGCCTTTCTCTTGTAGAACTGGATCCTGAATGAAGGCTCCCTTCAGCTAGAGAGCCTCTCTGATTACAGGCTGACACATACAGCAGAGAGAGATACTCAGGGCACAGTGGCCCTAGAAGCAGCCACCAGGCTTGTCATCCTGGGCAAAACCAATTTAGGACGGATGCGGTTAAGGGACAGTACTGTCTGTCTGCAAGTATCGACATGCCCTAGAAGAGAGCAGGCTGGTAAAGGCATCTGTGGGCTGCTGCCCAGTCACAAGTCACAGATGGAGCAGTCATCGGCTATCATGGGGGCCGTGATGGCACATGCAGCAGCACAGGTGGGCTTTATTTTGAAATTAATTTTATAGGTAAGACAGGCAGAGGTGCTGAATTCGCACTCATGTTTCTTTCCCCTTTAGT
>SJYV01015536.1:0-11193 GCA_006410875.1 Neotragus pygmaeus | reverse complement strand
CTTCCTATAGATTTTAGTATCCCCCCCCCCCCCCCCCCCGGTTCACTCTCACCTTCTTACTGCCTTGTTTTTCTTCCTAACACTTATTACATCCTACCATAATTGTGTAAGTATTTTTGCTTGTGTTCTAACTGGTTGTGTCTCCCCCACCAGAAGGCAAGCTGCATCAATGGATGAACTTTGTTTCACCTGTTGCAGTGCACCTGGCATCTGGAACAGTGCCTGACACCTACTAGTTATTTAATCATACTCACTGAGTCAACAAATGAGTATCTACATAGAAGAATAAGTTGGCAGCTAGGATGGAAGCTTTTTTAAGAGCATGCTGTAATTTACTTATGGATATTAATTAAATGACAGTGCTTGTAATCTAAGAAATAAATGAGAGGTGCCAGGGAGAATATTACATAATACAAATAATGAGTTAGGGAAGATTTTGTTGAAAGTGAATGATTAAAAGATGGTATTCTAGAAATGCTGGCTCATTGAATTTTTTTTACCGTTTGATTATACTGACATATTTCCTCCCTGGTAATGCACATTTTATGTCTTTCTAAGGTATTTAATCTATTTGAGTTGCCTACCATGTTATAATTCAACTTAATTTTAAAACTTATTTCAAATTTTGTGGCAGTCACTAGATTTAAGAAATCCCTTAACAGACGTTGTCTTAGAAATGACAATGCAGGACTATCAGAACACCACTGATGTGCCAGGCATAAAGTGTTTTTCAAATATTATTAAATCCTCCCAACAGACCTATTGGACCTTGGTAGTCCCATTATCTCCAATTTGCAGTGAGGAAGCTAAGGCACAGAGGGGCAAAGGCAGTCTGGCTTCAGAGCCCCTAACTCATTGCCTTTGCCATTTTGAATGGTTTACTTCTTGTTGTTTTGGAATTACTATCAGTTTATTCTTCCTGTTAATTTCTGTACCCCAATAGAAATACCCTGAAAGTATCCCCTGATTTCTCTGGCAAGTTCTAAATGAAACCTTTTGTGATTCAGTCTGATTAACCACTACCAGTTGTTTTCCCCTTAATTTTTATCACTGTAGATTCCTGTCTTGGCTATGTTTTTCATTGTTTATGGTCTTTTTTCACTGTAATGTTACAGTTTTGAGAACAGAGACCTCTGTTTTGCTCTGTTTCACTCACTGCTATATTCATAATATGTTAGTGCCTGGTATATAGCAAATGCTCATAACTATTGGTTGAATGAGTAAATACTGAGTGAATGAATTGTACCAAACCTGATTAGATCAGTCAGCCAATATTATAAGCACCAATTCTGTGCCGTGTGTGTGTGTGTGTGTGTGAGTACTCTTGCCTGGAAAATCCCATGGATGGAGGAGCCTGGTAGGCTGCAGTCCATGGGGTCACAAAGAGTCGGACATGACTGAGGGACTTCACTTTCACTTTTCACTCTCATGCATTGGAGAAGGAAATGGCAACCCACTCCAGTGTTCTTGCCTGGAGAATCCCAGGGACGGGGGAGCCTGGTGGGCTGCCATCTATGGGGTCGCACAGAGTCAGACACGACTGAAGCGATAGCAGCAGCAGCAGACTGTAGCCTGCCAGGCTCCTCTGCCCATGGGGATTCTTCGGGGAAGAATACTGGAGTGGGTTGCTGTACTCTCCTCCAGGGAATCTTCCCAACCTAGGGATCATACCCCGGTCCCCCACATTGCAGGCAATAAGCCGCTCTGTGCCTAGTACTCTCCTTCATATATACAGTTATATATGTGTGTGTTGTATATAATATACACACATATGTTGTATACACATGTTAATACACACACATGTGTTGTATACAAATAGTATTTGCTAAATATCAAGTTCTCTTCTAAGTGCTTTGTGTAAAGCAACTCTTTTTAATCTCTACAATACTCTCTGAAGTGGTCTGCAAAGATTTTGAAAAAAAAAAAGTTAAGACATAATTTCTTTATGTAAAGAGCCTTAAATCTAGTTAAGAAATAATGCCAATGGAGTGAAATAATTAAAACAATTCAAGTTTATAATATAAGCATAACATTATTTAATTTTAATTACAATTGAATCTGAGGGAAGGGGAATATATGCAGGTATTTCAACTTTTAAAAGAAATTCATAGTTTATCTTGGTCTTAAGAGATGGGAGGAATTCATATAGATGAAGGGGAGAAGAGTATATTCCTGGGTAGAACAACTGAATTAACGTGGAGAACAAAGATGATCTTTGAGGCCTGGGAATAATGGTATTCATTATTAGGTAGGTAGGAGGACAAGACCATAGACAACTTTCAAACCCAGGGAGAAAAAGTTAGACCTGAGGTGGCTAGAATCAGTGAATCACTGTACGTGGATATGTGCATGCGTGTGTGTATAAGTGTGTGAAATTCATGAAGTCAGAAAAATAAGTCTTTGCAGCCATTATGTGGATTAAATGCAAAGTACTCATCTCATCCCTACCACATAACTAGCTATAATTAAATGGTAACTATTATTATTTACTGATAATAATAATAATAGAGAAAATTATGCCTTACATTTTTAATCTGGATAAATAGACTTATTCTTTGTTATTCATATTAAGTCTAATTTGTCTTTATAAACTTAAATACAGTTTAATCAATAATAGCATTAAGACAAATGCTAAGAATGAGCAGACTCTACATGTACTCCAGCAAAGAAAATGTGTCATTTAAATGACATCCTCATAGAGCTAAAAAATAATCATATGACAAACTTTTTATACTATCATCAGTTACCTATATTTCATTAAAATGTGCTATTGGTCATTGTGGAAAATAGTGTGGTATTTCTTCAAAAAATTAAAAATAAAATTGCCATACGATCTAGCAATTTTACTTTGGGGTATATACTCCAGATAATTAAAAAGCAGGGTCTCCAAGCAATAATTTGTACACTCATGTTCATAGTAGCATTATTCACAAGAGCTAAAATGTAGAAGCCACTCACGTGGCTGAATGGATGAGCAAAACATGGAATATATGTTCAAGAGAATATTATTTAGCCCTTAAGAGAAAATATGACCTATGCTACAGCATGGATGCCCTGGAGGAGGAAATAGCACCCCACCCCAGTCCTCTTGCCTGGAAAATCCCATGGACAGAGGAGCCTGGTGGGCTGCAGTCCGTGGGGTCACTGAGTCAGACACGACTGAGCGACTTCACTTTCATTTTTCACTTTCATGCACTGGAGAAGGAAATGGCAACCCACTCCAGTGTTCTTGCCTGGAGAATCCCAGGGACAGGGGAGCCTGGCAGGCTACAGTCCATGGGGTCACAAGAGTTGGACACAACTGAGTGACTAAACTACACCGCCACCGCTAGAGCATGGATGAACCTTGAGAACATTATGCTAAGTGAAACTGGCGGAGGTTTCGTCGCTCAGTCATGTCTGACTCTTGTGACATTGTGGACTATAGTAGTCAGCCAAGCTCTTCTGTCTATGGGCTTCTTCAGGCAAGGATACTGGAGTGGGTTGCCGTTCGTTTCCTTCTCCAAGTAAAATTAATCAATCACAAAAAACAACTGCTATGAGATACTTGGCATAGTCAAAATCATAGAGAAAGAAAGTAGGAATGGTGGTTGCCAGAGGTTTTGGGGTGGGGTAGGGGATAGAATTATTGTCTAATGTGTATAGAGTTTCATTTTTTTATAAGATTAAAAGAATTATGGAGATAGATGTTGGTGAAGGTTGAATAACACTATGAATGTGTTTAATATTGCTGAACTGCACACTTAAAAATAGTTAAGATGGTAAATTTTGTTATGTGTATTTTACTACAATGAAAAATTGGGGGCGGGGGATGTGCTATTTGCAACTCTACAGAATTCAGTTATAGCTTTTTGATTCCCCATGGAGGATTTTTCACTAAAATTCAGCTGGTATGAAAACAAAACAAAACAAAACAAACCCAGGCATTTCCCAGAGGGATGAACAGAGAAGGCATAATAACCTCAGCAAGATCCTCTATAAACTTCAAAGAATATGAGAATGCCTGTAAGGTTTTTTGTTTTGTTTTGTTTTATCCTGCTTTTTTGGTGATGATAGGGGAGGCAGAATATAAACAAACTGTAGCTCAAAAGCTTTCAAAAAAAACCGGTCTAATTATAGGATAGCAACTTCTTTAGTACAGTATATTTTATACTTAGTATTTTCCAAACTATTTCCCAGGGTTAATAATGCAGCTTATAATTGAATATTATGCTAGATGAAGAGACCTAGATCAAGTTTATAAATGAGCAAGATGTAGATGGAGGGGTCTAAACAACAGAGCTTCCAAGGAAAAAGGACTAAGAAGTTGAAGAGGAAAGAAATAGAAAGCAAGGGAAGGGGAGAAAAAAGTGATTCAAGTCTTTTGAAGTTGTTAAAGCCAAGAATTTGAATTAAAGGACATTTGTTAGAAACCACTTAAATTCATGCATGCAGTTTGCATTATTGTTCATGTCCACCAATGCAGAAAATATTTTCTATGCACCACTTTGGGTCTGCCAGATACCATCACCTTTGCTGCTGAATAGCTGGATTAATCTTTTAACAAGGTCTTACATATTTCTGATTCCTCTTGCCCTTAAGCCTTGGAATTAGTCAGATTTTCATCCTAGTTGTCTCTCCTCCCCTGTCTCTTCCCTTTCCCTTGCCGTGGGCCTGTGACTCCGCACAGTCCACACTGCCCTCCATACGCGTCATACAGTCATCCACCTGAAGCGGGGCTCTGTGAACATCAGCACTCTTCTAACCATTGTCTGCGTAACCTAGTTCCCCTTGCCTCCTGAGGGCCTTTGTGCAACTGCTGACACACTGAGTTTCTAACAGTAGATTAGCTCTGGGGCAAGGTGCACTGTGTACCTTGGGAGCGCTGTTTGCTGTTCCGGTTTGCCGTGTACACAAAGGCTTAAGCAAGGCTCCTTCGGGCATTTTAGTTCAGGGTGTGGAGATTACGTGACACACTTGTCAACTCTTGATTTTTCTTGAGGGCAATTAGCTGAAAACTGGTTTCACTCAATTTGTTTTGGTTTGTTTGGACCAACTGTTTGCTCAAGCAGAAGGAGCCCGCCTTGAATACTGAGACAGCCGCTACAGAGAGCTCAGGACGGTTCTCGGCAAGCTCTCCATCCCTGCCACAGGATGAAACCATTTACAGTGCTTCCTGCATCATGGTGTCTCTTGGCATCTGCTCTCCTGAGCTTGCCCCAGATGCACCCTTTATGGCCTCTGCTGAAGTTCTGGAGCCCAGGAACTGGGGCCCGAGTGGTTTCCTTTTGCTGACCAGCAGGCAACGGGGTCATGCCCACATAACTGCAGAGTAGCCAGGACATGCTCTGGGAAGCAAAAATAATTGCCAAACCCAAATTATATGTAAAAACTATTTCCCCTTTGATTCAAGAATATCATCATGAACAAAGCCGTGGTGCTGACTCAGCCTTCTGAATAATGAACCTGAACCTGACCATGCTTTTAAATTCAGCTAAGGGTTTAACCAGCTATATCCTCCACTCTGGCTTCAGCCCAAAGATTTCCAATGGCTTCAGCAGCTCCAGAGTCAATATCTCTGATGTGTTTGCATCTGACCTCTGACCTAAGCTTCAGTGTTATTTTCAGCTGTTCCTTGACAGGGAATCCAACAGCTGCTGTTTAATACCACAGACAGCTTGTGACACACACTGAGTTTCTAGCAATAGGATTAATCTGTCGATCTTAGGCTCTGATTTAAGCCATCTATAATTTTCCTGCCCCAGGCGTGGGGTGGGGGAGGGTTGGAAATAAAACCAAATCTTAAATACAATGTTATTCTTTTTAAAAGAAAAGTAGCAAAATATACATAATATTAACCTTTAATCAAAAATACAAGTCATGCCCCTGCTACAATTAAAAGTAATTGGAAAATGTATTACTTCCTAGTAGTCATGATATCTGAATTTGAAAATACTGTTCAGTGGAGTAGGTAGTTGCAAAGAAATCCTGACATGCTGGATATCTGTTGATAAATGCTCATTGAAATATTTTTAAAAGTCCCTAAGAAATCCGAGGCTCTGAGAAAAATGTGGCCATTTCACATAAACTTCATTTGACAAGAGGCAGTTTTAGAAGAGCAGATTAATCCAAAAATGTATTTCAAACAATTTTGTGGCTTAGTCCCAGAATAAATACCAGATCTTGTTTTTAAAGTAAATCTTTTGGAGTTTGCTTGCATGAAGAAGGCTTAAAAAAATCTTGAAAAGATTGATACCCAGGTTAAGGACTGGCTGGTTTCAAAGTTCGCCATCACTGTATAGATTCAATGGCTAAAGTATCTTGGGTTGTCAGGATATAATTCTTTTTCCATTTGCTCTCAAACATCAGCTGATAGGCAGAGAGCTAGAAGCTGCCCTCTGAGTTTAAGATAATGGCCAAAATAACAGGCGCTCAGTATTACCATACTAGGGGTGTGGTGATTCTCCCCCGTCCTTTCCTCTCTCTCTCTCTCGTGATAAACTCAATGAGGTTGTCTATTTTTAACCTCCTGTTCTTTCCTTTTGGCAGAGTAATCAGTGCAAGCGGAGCTCTTTCCCTGAATGAATCCAAGTAACCTCAGTGGTTGCCTTCTGAAATGAGTGGCAGCCACACATCTGTGCAGAGGCTGTCCAGCGCGTAAACTCTGGTTCTAACGTACCATGTCCAGCCGAGAGAATCCTGCTGTGGAGTTTTCTACAACAACAGTCAGTTCGGTAGCTGTGCAGGCGGGGGACTCCAAAATCGTTATAGCTGTCATAAAGGTAAGCAAACAACTTCCTCTTTTTTTTCCTGTGTGGCTGTAGGCTTCTTGCTATGTGCTGATAATCCTAAAAAACATTCCACACCATCAGCAGTACACAGCATATAGAAAATAATCCAGCAAGTACATCTTAATGCTTCTTTAAATTGGCAACTGAGAGGACCCTCTGCTAAGTTTCAGCCAGTTGCTAGAGTTTCTCTTTCAGTTAGCCATAAAACATCTACAGCAGCTTGATTTTTCAGAAAAGCAATAACAAACCCTACCATATACTTTCAGTTTGGTTTTTAAAGACAAAGCTTTTGTGACCACAGGTTCATGATTGCTAGGCTTAAGAGTCCAGCGGGCCTGTGAAATGTCTGTGATTTTTAAGAGTGGATGTGATGAAGGAGGGAAGAGATAAGGGGCGGCATTCTTTTCAGCGTGACAGAGTGCAGGGAACTCCTAACAAGAGACAGTGACACTTGCCCTCTGCAGCTCTGGTTTTGACATGGTAAAGGCACACTAGTAAATCCTTGTCACACTAGTGAGAGAATGAAGACCCCACCAGGGAAGATGCAAAGGGCATGTGTCTGACTTGCCATTAACCATAGGAAATGGAAGCCACTTGGGACTTAACGGGATTTTGCATTTTTATGTCAAGCACTTTGCCCATTTGCAAAGATGAGCACACATCTTTAGGTTGAAGAATGTATGCATGATTTTATTCCCTATGAATCTGTCCTATGAAAATTCCTGAAGCCGTTTGCTTGGATTTGGACAACTCACCACCTCAAGAATTCAGGGTTTAATGAAGGGAATCAGTGCTCACCAGCCTGTTATTTTCAAGACCCCACCAGGCTTAACCGAATGAATTTTCTGGCCTCTTGTAAGAAGCATGGGCAATAAAGCCTGTTTAATTTCAGTTTTTAATTGCCGCAAACTTTATGTTACTGTGAAAATTCGAAACAGGAAAGCAGTACTTGACACTGAACAAAATGATTCAGTCTAGAAGCACTGGAAACACAGAATGCAAACTGTTCCTACCAAGGCCGCTTGCCCAGGGCTCTTGAGACTTGGTCTCACAAAAACAGGGCCTCTGCTGAGTCCCTTGACCTCTCTTCTTTTCAGAGGCAATGGATGGACGTGGAAAAAAGCAAGAAGCAAAAGCAGCAAAATTGATAACTTGCATGTCATTTTATGATGCTGTGAGTAACAGCAATTATCAGCAGTGAGGGAAAAAGAGGAAAAATTGCCGTTTTTTTTTTTTTAATTCACTTTTCTTTCCTTCAAATATGAAACATTTATTTGAGTAGGATGAGGAAGAATGCATATAGAATAAATGATAAAAGAATCAGGGCTAAATTGACAGTGAGAAAAAAGAAAAAAAAAAAAAAAANATTTTTTTTTTTAATTCACTTTTCTTTCCTTCAAATATGAAACATTTATTTGAGTAGGATGAGGAAGAATGCATATAGAATAAATGATAAAAGAATCAGGGCTAAATTGACAGTGAGAAAAAAGAAAAAAAAAAAAAAACCTCTAAAATTAGACAGGAAACTCTTAACTAAAACTCTTTTTAAGAAAGTCCCTTTCATGCTGCCCCCTCAGCTCCCTAAGTTCACTGCTGTGCTGTTTGAAATAAACTCCAAGCTGTTCGAAATGGAAAGTGCGTCTTAATAGAAGTGCTTGTGTCTGATTTATGTGGGCTTCTCATTTCTTAGCAGTCTCAGGGTACTAATGATCTGGAATAGACGTGTAGCGTTCTCATTTCTCCTCAGCAATTCACTTAGCCAAGTGCGTGTGCCCGCTAGTGCTCCCTCTTGCTGAATCGATATTGCTTCTTAAAAAAGCAATTCCTTAGGAAATGCAATGATGAATTGTATCTTGGGGCAGGACACTGAAAGGGTCCTTCACGTGGAAAAGAAGTTGACCACATTCAAATGGCAGTTGTCACCCATCCAACTTCACTGATGTTTTTGTACATACTTTATTGAATGTTCAACAATAAAATTTGAAAAATATTATGTTTTACCTTTGAAATAAACTAAGAATCACTTGCTTTCTCTGCTGTTTATTCTTTCTGATCGATTCAGCAAGGTTAAAAACACTAATCAACATAAATTACATTTATGAAACCTTTTCCATTTGGTGAAGTTCACACTTTACTTCCTCAAATCACTATTTTTTTCTAGAATTTGGTTTTTTTTAGCAAAAGAACGTAAAATTGTGTGAATTAGTCTATAATTTTTTACTGTTCAATAATACATGCTGCTGCTACTGCTGCTAAGTCACTTCAGTTGTGTCTGAGTTTGTGTGACCCCATAGACTGCAGCCCACCAGGCTCCCCCGTCCCTGGGATTCTCCAGGCAAGAACACTGGAGTGGGTTGCCATTTTCTTCTCCAATGCATGAAAGTGAAAAGTGAAAGAGAAGTTGCTCAGTCGTGTCTGACTTTTTGTGACTCCATGGACTGCAGCCTACCAGGCTCCTCCGTCCATGGGATTTTCCAGGCTAGAGTACTGGAGTGGGGTGCCATCGCCTTCTCTGTCAATAATACATAACCTATTGTAAATGTTCCTCATTTGGGAATTTTTAATTTAAATCTAATATGCTAAGAGAAAAGAATTTATCCTATGAGTGAAAAAAAGAAAAGCCAGGTCATGGATTTATGTTAGAGCTGTTCTGTTCTAATTTAAGTAGGACATGTCTCTATAGAAAGGTTAAACTCTTCACAATGTAACTGGAAGCTTTGAAAAAAAAAAGGAGAAGGGTGAAAGGGAAGGAATAAGGGGAACTAAAAGTGCATTTTATTCATTTTTATTTTTAGTGTGGCACATGGGTACAACTTCAGTTGGCTGAATCACAGCCCAATCTTCTAGAAATTGGAAGCAATCAAGATGAAACCAAAAAACTTCTTCACGATCATGAACTTCTTTTGGCCAAACTCAAGGTAAGAGATTAAGATATGAAGCAGATACAAAAATAAGAAGAAATTAAAAGCTATTTCCTACACTTCCCCTTGATTCTTCCTTATGTCACTGACCTATGGCTATTTTAATTTCATGCCAGATAGATAATGGAAAAACACTATAGTTGAGCAAGCACCAACATTGGAGAAAAGTAACAAAATTTTTTTTTAAACTATCCCTAATGTGATAGAAAATATGTAGTGATAATATTTTCACTGTGGATAAATAAGTACTTCTTTTTTCCTGGCTGCCTCCATGAAAAAAAAACACAAAACCTTCATTTCCATTTTATGCAATGTACTGTTAAACCACAACAACAGATCCAAACTTCTATTGTTAATGATACCTGCTGGCAAAAACAATATAGAGGGTTTTTCCCTCTTGAACTATTGAAAAGATCTGATTTTATATTTATTATTAAGAGTTCTTGAAACCAAAGAATAGTTTTAATGAAGTGTTATTATTGCATATATGTTGTGACTATTTAAGTTAGGAATCTAAAAACAATATTGGTTTGAGATTGCCAGATAAGATATCTAATCAGAGACAGGAATATAGTTTGTGGGGTCCAGCACAAAGTGAAAAGAAGAAACTTTTTCTTGGCCCGTCACAGTGTTTTTAAAATCTATTATTTAATGTCTGGCTCCTTCGGGGAGGGGAATACATTGGGATCAGTGCAGCACCTCACAGACACTGGGTCTCAGGCCCAGCTCAGTGTACAGGGTGTGGACCTCCCCAACCTTTCTGAGCTGTGCCCTGATACTTGCCAGGGCAAGGGCAGAGGTCATTGAGCAGGGGCAGAGGAGCAGGCAGGATAACAAAGAGCTTCTCTCCCCGGAGGGATGGACCACATGGTGAGTAAGGCCCCCATCCTTCAGCCCTACTCTGCTGCCATTGAACTTTATTTGCAGAACACACAGTCAAAGATGAAATTGTTAAGGACTTCAAGACAGTAATAGGTAAGACATTAAACCCCAAGTAGTTTCTCCTTCTGAGAATGGAACCCTGTGCTGCAGTGAACCCTGTGAGTAATAACCCTCGTAGGCAAATGAGTGTCATAACTAAA
Source organism: Neotragus pygmaeus (assembly GCA_006410875.1). Taxonomy (NCBI): domain Eukaryota; kingdom Metazoa; phylum Chordata; class Mammalia; order Artiodactyla; family Bovidae; genus Neotragus; species Neotragus pygmaeus. The sequence goes on along the minus strand of SJYV01015536.1, from coordinate 420 downwards.
ATCAAAGAGGCTGGATTCAGAAGTCTACAATGACTAGGTATTCTGTGTCACTAGCACTTTAATGTTCCTTGCTTCTTTGAACATGTAGGCTGGAATTTACACTTGCTTTCTAGATTTAGAGGCAGAGCTGATAAGCCTCTGACAAGTACCAGCAGCAGTAGTAAAAGTAAAAGGATAAATCAGACTGAGAAGTTAAAGAAAGAATTAGTACTGGAGCAGGAGGGTATTAGAGACCAGAATTTATTCTCCTGTGTAGATAGCTCCTTGTCCTTCAAGGTAGAAATCCGTGGTGACCAGGAAGTCCTTCATCTATCTTAAAAAACACATGCTTATGTAAGCAGTCATTGAGTTAGTTCAGTCGCTCAGTCGTGTCCGACTCTTCGCGACCCCATGAATCGCAGCATGCCAGGCCTCCCTGTC
>SJYV01015534.1:11246-28413 GCA_006410875.1 Neotragus pygmaeus | reverse complement strand
CTCCACCAGTTTCCTGCCTGGGGCCCAGGAGCCACCGCTTCCTCTTGGGAAGCTGTCACGGCAGGCTTGGGCGTACATCTGCATATCAGTCTTTCCCTCTTTTCCTAACAGACTCAATCAAAGCTGAGTGGTCTTAGGAACCAGTCTAGAGTGAGTCCTTGCTTTGATTGGTACAGCGGTGTGGATGCTGAAACCCAGGGCACTCCTCTCTCTCCCTAGTAGGTCACAGGGACAGTGAGTTTTCTGGGGGTCCTGCAGCCTCTCGGATTTATTGATTCTTTAGTGCAAAGACAGTGCTAATGCTGAAGTTAATTTCTATACCTGGGGTGAGGGGCTTCCCATGTTGCACTAGTAATAAAGAAAACCAGCCCTTTCTGCAGGAATATTTCCACATCAGATGCAATGAAAGCACGTGAAAGAGATTTCTCTTAAACACAGAGAAGTTCTGTGGTCAGCGAGAAGCACGTGGAGCATGCATAAAAATCCTTGAAAAAAATTATTTTGAGGTCTGACGGCTACACTGAGGCTTATTTTAATTTAATTGTGAGAAGTCAGACTGAACAAGGAGCCTGCAGGTTAGGAATCGGAGGCAGTGCAGAGTACCTCCCATTCTGGATTCTTTGTCTTTTGTTGTAGCCTTTTCAAGGGATCGGCTGGCAATAGTCAGCTGTCATTTTCTTGTTGAGATATATTCATAATCAAAAACAAAGTCACTAGGACAGTGTTTAAAAATGCCCTTGATTCTATCAGAAAACATTAAGTGTGAACTTGGGGCATTTTGCTTTTTCAGTCTGTTCTTGCACTTTAAGAAGTTCCCTGTGAAATGGTCTGGGGACATGGGATAATCCCTGTATCCAGGACATACCCGACATTTTAATAAAATTTTGGTCCCATAGCATAGCATGTGGGATCTTACTTCCCCAACCAGGTATGGAACCCACATCCCCTGCTTTGGAATCATAGAGTCTTAACCACTGGACCACCAGGGAAGTTTCGTGTGTGTGTGTACGTATGCTTGGTCTTTTGCCAGGCTCCTCTGTCCATGGGATTCTCCAGGGAAGGATACTGGAGTGGGTGGCCATTTCCTCCTCCATGGGGTCTTCCTGACCCAGGGATCAAACCTGTATCTCTTTTCCGTCTCCTATTGGCAGGCAGGTTCTTTATCACTTGTATCAGCTGGGAAGCCTGAAGTCCCAGAGACCTGACAGTTTATAACAATACAAAGCCTTTTTGGCTTAGTCAATCAAGACTTCTGTGGTTTGTTAGTAATTTATTTATTAGTCTGCTTAGTCTCTGACATGAAAGGATTCAGATCTCTCCTTTCTTAAAATATAGTCATAGGATCTATATTAAAGGCAGAGACTGAAAGAATTTTACACGCATTAGAGCTTTGCCCAATATAATTAAGAAGAGCTTTTGTTTGGGTTCTGAATTTTCTACTTTAAGTTTCTAAAACATTCTAAGACAAGCCCTTTAAAAATGATACAAAAAATGATGCTGGAGAAGAAAATGGCAACCCACTCCAGTATTCTTGCCTGGGAAATCCCACAGACAGAGGAGCCTGGTGGCCTACAGTCCATGGGGTCAAAAAAGAGTCAGACAAGACTGAGTGACTAAACAACAAATAAATCAACTATGCTTCAATAAAATACAGTTTAAAAAAATGATATAAAAAATTAGTCTGCTTCCAGAATTTTAGTGCTTTCCTTACAATGCCTAAGCTGTAACTTTTTTTTTTCATGGATCCTCATCTCATTGCAAAAGGACGATTTCATAAAATTAGAATCCAAGGCAGACTCAATTCCCAATGCTCGCATGATTGAAGACTAACCATTAGATATTCACTGATTTAACTAAATTTGAAAATTGTGTTGACATTTAACATTTAAGAATTTATTTAACAGTCTTGAATTGAAATTGCATTATAACTAGAAAGGATAATTTTTTCCTCTGTTTTTTTAAACCAGAATATTTACCTTATTCCTACAGGATGAGTGGGCTAGAGGTAAGAATTACTGATGAATGTGATTTTCCAAAATATATAGTTGCTGCATTTTAAAAAATAAAAACAGAAACTATTCAATTTGTAAAAGAGTAATAAATGAAGACTATATTTACAGTTCCTAATGTTTACTCTAGGCAAGGCTATGTCCTGCCTGCCTGCTTAGTCCTGTCTGACTTGTGACTCCATGGACTGTAGCCCCCCCAGGCTCCTTTGTCCATGGGATTTCTCAGGCAAAAATACTAGAGCGGATTGCCAATTCCTTTTTCAAGGGGTCTTCCCAACCCAGGGATCGAAACTGCGTTGCTGGCATCTCCTGCATTGCAGGAGGATTCTTTACTGCTGAGCCACAGGTAAAGCCCCATGAGAAGTGCAAATTTCTGTGAAAAATAATAATTCTTTACCACTAGTGCCACCTAGGAAACCCACTAATTTGGCTTGGCTGAAAATACAGGTGGGCAGGCCCTTCCTAACTGTCAAACCCATGGTGGTCCCTGGTCGTCTCCGGTCTGGACGTCTGTTTTTGGTCCTTCCCACAAAGGCAGCACAAGCTGTTTTGTTCATTGTTGTGTCTCGGATGCCCAGAACAGCACGTGTCACATAATACATGCTCAATGAATAATAATTTAAAGGAATAAGCTATTTATTTGATAAATAGTCACTAAATGAATTCATCCTCTCCCCATTTAGGTATCAACTGTTCTTCAATTTACTTGGTTCTTACTAAATTCTGGAAGGAATGATGCTAAAGCTGAAACTCCAGTACTTTGGCCACCTCACGNCTCAAAAGGAAAATTTCTCATCTAAAAGGATTTAACTTCATGGACAGAGGATTTTTCAGAAAACATCGGCCTTCTGTTCTGAATGATATTCATCTTACTTTTATTAAACAAGAAACTGCAGAGATGAGAAGGGATGTGGATGAAATAAAAGGCTCCAGAGCGCAAAACAGAGTCCTAACTGAGCTGATGAAAGGTGGACTTCACACTGCTGAAAACTGACGCAGAGGACAAAATGGAAGCGCCGTCTCATGAGGCAGAGAACACAAGAAAAGGGAGGAAAAAAGATGAAACGTCAGGGAACAGAGACGAAGTGGAGATTACAGAGACCCAACCTACGAGTGGAATGTGTTCCAAGGGGAAGTGCAGACAACATGCAGAGCATAAATAATGGCCAGGACATCACAGGAGAGCAAGGCAAAATGAATGACCGGCTCTAAGACTGACACCAAGAAATCGCCTATTCGTATCCTTCAAATTGTAAGCATTAAATGAAAATATAAAAAAAGCAAAGTGATGAGGGTGGGGGAGAGGGTTACAATTAATGCAACTAAGATTTCATTATAAATCAGTAAGTGTTAAATGACAATTAAGCAAAACTCAGAATTTTTAAACAGAGAGTCTGACCCAAGATTTTTATACCCTGTCAAGTAGTTGTTCAAAAGTAATAAAGGCAACAAAAATTACTTTCAAATATCCAAGTTCTCAGAAAATGTATTGTTTGTACAAAATGTTTGCAAAGATGTCCCTAAGTCTTATTAAATCACAATGGGCAGAGGGGCAGGCTGGAAACTAAGTTTTTAAAATAAACGTTCCCTCTGGTTCTAAGCACCCAGCCCAACCTGGATGGCTGATCTGACTCCAGCATCACTGTCACATACTGCTGAAGATAAAATAACACATTCAGAAGCTCGACATGGGCAAGGACTGGCAGTTAGCACTGAAACCAGTCAGGATATAAGGATGTTTCAGTAATGCGTTAGCCACTGATAATTTCATCCTGAAAAATTTGTGTGTGAGTGAATTTTCATTTATGGAAACAAAAATAGAATACAAATGACCCACACTTTCGACGGCATATCTTTCTTCATTGTGAAGCAATGCCTTTTGTATCCTATGTTATTTGTTGGTCACTTGTCACATTTTAAAGCAACTCAGAAAAATATGTGTGTGAAAATAAAGGTAAGGAAAAAAGAATGTAGCAATCACTAGGTCCTATCCTCTCGCTGGCTGTAAACTGGAGACCTGGGCTTGAGCACTTTCCCGAGGAGAGCAAGCAGGAAGACACTCTAAGATTAATAATGTATGAAAGAGGAAAACAAGCTGGTTCTCAGGAGATGAGGTGAGTCCAGGATGGAGAGCCAGGACAAAGGTCTCCCTGTCAAAGGAGCTCGGGGTGATGCAGGAGCAACATTCTCACGTGCTAACCAACTGTGGGCTTTGTTGACTTGACTGCCTTGTGCTGGTCACTATCACAGCACGAGGCTTCACTAGTGCAAATGAGAAACAATATTCTACCCGGGTTAAGAAACAAATCAGTGTTGGAACTTCCCTGGTGGCTCAGTGGTTAACAGTCTGCCTTGCAATGCAAGGGACGCATGTTCAATCCCTCTGCTGGGAACCAAGATCCCACATGCTGCAGGGCAACTAAGGCCATGTGCCACAACAAATCCCTGAGGCAGCCAAGATGAAGAAATAAAATAAATAAATACTTTTAAAACATCAGTCCACATGCTCTCCTCAGATTACGCTGGACACTCCGGAGAAACGCATGGTCTGGAGTGCTGATCTTTCAGGCCACACATCACGACAGCTCTCTAGCTGCTTTCCCTACTGGACGCTTTGTGGTCAGTCCTCAGCAAAGCAGCCAGAGAGCCTGTCACCAGGTAAAATGGGTCACGCCGCCCCTCTGCTCGAAATCCTCCAATGTGCCCATTCCACACAGAGCCGGAGTCAAAGTCCCTCAAGGACCTAAAGCCAGGCCAGTCCTCATTCCTTCCAGACCTGCCGACCCCCTCCTCCCTCTTATGCTGTTAATAGCAATACTTAACCTCTCACCTGAATGTTTTCCTCAGTGAACCTGCCTCAGGGCCTTTGCACCTACTCTTCCCTCTGCCTGGAAAGTTGTTCCCCACATGGCGCACTCACTCACCTCCTTCAAGTGTTTGATCAGCACTAACTTGCTCGGTGAGACCTTCGCTGGCTATGCTGTCTAAAAGCACAATTCTCCCTACAACCCTACCCACCCCAAAAAACTCTTCATTCCACTTGCCTGTTTTACTTTTCTCCCCAGCATGAAGCACAAGCATCTTACTTATTTACATGTCTCCTTATCCATAGCACCACCTCTAGGAGGAGAGGGACTGATGTTTATTTTGTTCACGGCTGTATCCCATGTACCTAAAATAATGCCTGGCATAAGGTGGATACTCAGCAATACTTGCTTGAATTGAACTGAATGAATCAGACTTCTGAGAAAGAATTAGACAGCAGAGAGCTAAAGATTAGCTACTCTGCTTGTGGCACCCTGAGATTACACATTGTCTACTAGAGGGAACAGCCATGACCTCTGAAGGGTCACTTGACAGAGGCCAGGGCCGGCATTTAGGAAATAAGAAGGAGCCCAGCCAGGAAAGAGCCTTGACCCACGGTCATGCTGCTGAACCCAGAGAGGTCCTGAAAGAGAATGGACAGCAACCTCACATTCCATAAGGAGGCCAAGAAAAGGAAACAGTGGAAAGGGCAATGCCTAAGCAACAAATATTCATCCCCTTTGCTTTATGATAGTATAGTCTTATAATTTAGTCTATATAAGTAAGAATTTCTCTGAAATAAAATTATGTTTTTAGGAGATAAACACAGCCATAACACAGTTGTGAAGAAAATGAAATGTTAACTATGCCCTCCAAAAGTCTAGATTGCCTCACGAGCCAGTTCCTTTAAACTATCCAAATACAGTAAACTTTTCTACATACTCCCTATTATATACTTAAGTAGTAAAAGTGGGCTTTTCTTTTTCTGTACTCTGTATTGGTTAGGAAAGGGGCATTACCTAGACATAGGTACCCCACATATTAAAAGGAAAAAATGGCAAGCTCATCACACTAATGACTAACCACAAGAATCCTATGTAAACTCTGAGATTGTATTAAATGAATAACAAGAATGGGCAGTAGCGGCTGCTGTGGGGCGCTGCCCAGATCCTTTTTCCAGGGATCTTTATTCACCACTGGCTCCTAAAGAGTGACCTTGCCCACAGTTACACCCATCACCAGGGTGGCCCTCACGGCTGGTGGATGTGAGGACAAAGGTCTGCCACTTCGCCAGGATCTGGAGCGACGCTGAAGGGCTCTCCAGCTGCAGGACTGCAGGGGGATGACGAGGCCTCTGATGCAGCTGCACGGAAGCTGAGCCCCCCATCCCGTCCTAGCTCCCTTCTCTCCCACTGAAACCTGCAGCCCAAGGACTCTGCAGAAGCATGCTGAGCACACTGGAAATACTAAACAGTCATTTCATCACAGGAAGCTATGGAATTGTGAAACAGCATATTATTGTTCACAATTTCAAAGAAAAGTAAAGAAGACAAAATAGAAAGCCAATTAAGATTCACACACATACACACAGAGTACATAGCATTCCTGTTACTTTCAATTATTTGGCGAAATGATGATGTTGGCAATGAGGTAAATCTATTATGATTGATCGTATGTTATTTTTAATTACTTCTACATGCCTAACCCTTTAGCTGCATCTTATTGAATTCATACAACAGAAGAAAACAGCTGAGAATAAACAGACAAGAGAGTGTGTCCAGTACACAGTGTGTAAGTAACACAGCCAGATTTCATTCCACATTTGTGTAATGCCACAAAGCCCAAGCTTGTAACCACTGCCCTGGAACAGATGTGGTTGGCCAACCGGTTCCAGTTCTAAATATCAGCACTCAAGTAAGCACTTACAGCACTTGTGATCCTCCTGCCAAACTCTCCTAACAATTTACATTTCCATCAGAGGGGAAATGCTCTTTGCCTACAACCCCACCAGAGTCAGTATTTTGATAAAGAAAAGATGAAAGGAAGGAAACGAAGAGAAGGGAGGAAAAGAATAAAAGTAGGAGTCTCAATTTGACAGGCGCCAACCCCAAACAGAGGGGTTTCCCAGGTGGCACAGTGGTAAAGAATCCACCTGCCAATGCAGGTGCCAGTGCAGGAGATACGAGAAGATGTGGGTTTAATCCCTGGATTGGGAAGATCCCCTGGATCTTCCTAGGTGATATACTAGGACATGGCAACCCATGCCAGTATTCTTGCCTGGGAAATCCCATGAACGGAGGAATCTGGGTGGACTACAGCCCATAGGGTCACAGAGAGTTAGACGTGACTGAATGACTTGGGCACACACACATGTAACCCCAAACAGAGCTCATCGCTGTTTCCTTTTGTTAACAAATGAAATTAACTGTCTTCTCATAAAATCATTAGTCATTTTACTTTCTTTTTTAAAGTGGTTTATAGTAGTCTCTGCCAGATTATCTGTGTACTCATCTTACTACTATATTTGAACTGTCATAATGAGAATATATGTTGTATATTTTCTCCCACAGTTCACCATTCTTTTAATTTTGCTCAAATTTTTTTTTTCCTCTAAGTCTAAAATTTATTTAAGGTGTCTTTTTCCCCCTGAATTTCAAAGTTTGCTATATGGTCAAATGTATCAGACTTCCAATATTGTTTCTTTGATATCCCAAAATTTCCTTTTCCATCATAAAAATAGATTTTTTAAAGTGCATGCACATTTTCCCTCTGTACTTTCAGGGTGCTGGTTCTGAACCTTGACTGCATATCTAAATCACCTGGGAAGCTTTAAGAATTATTGATACCCAGGTCTCACTTCCTTCTCCTCAATTTTGACTTGATGGGTCTGAGGTACAGTCAGATCTGTCTCTTATACACATCTTCCTATCTCCCACCCTTAAAAATGATTTTTCAAGAACTGATGTATTCCAGAGTTGAAAAATGAATACATAGGGTGCAGTTCAGGAAAAACAATAAATGTTAACCTATTTCCTTGAGGACAATGTGGACTGTGCATAACAAAGGAGTTAGATTTTAGCATTTGCTTTTATCCAGCAATTCTACTTCTTGGAATTTAACATAAAACATATTGTTGGAAATGGCAAAAGATACCTCATAGGATATAGCATATGATGCTCATCATAGTAGTGCTTATGATAATGAAAACTGAAGAGAAATGCAAATCAAAACTACAATGAGATGTCCCTTCATACCAGTCAGAATGGCCTCAAAATGTCTACAAATAATAAATGTTGCAGAGGGTGCGGAGTAAAGAGAACCCTCCTACACTGTTGGTGGGAATGTCAGTCGATGCAGACACTGTGGAAAGCAGTAGGGTTGTCTCTTACAAAACTAGAGAATAGAGTTGCCATATGATCCAGAATCCTCACTCTTGGAAATATATCTGGAAAAAATTAAAACTTTTATTTGAAAAGTTACACGCACCACAATGTCCATAGCAGCACTATTTACAATAGCTAAGACATGGAAACAACCTAAATGTCCATCACCTGAGGAATGGATAAAGAAACGCATATACAAATGGGATATTACTCAGCCATAACAAGGAACAAAATAATGCCATTTACAGCACCATGGGTGGACCTGGAGATTATAGTACCAAGTGAAGTAAGTCACACGAAGATAGATATTGCTTATATGTAGAATCTAAAAATGATACAGACAAATTTATTCACCAAACAGAAACAGGCTCACAGACACAGAAAAAAGGCTTACAGTTACAAAAAGGAAGAGAGGAGAGAAGGTAAATTATGAGTTTGGGGTTCACAGATACATACTACTCTGTGTAAAAGAGCCAAACAGTAAAGACCTACTGTATAGCACAGGAAACTATTCTCAATATCTTGTCATAAGTTATAATGGAAAAGAATATATATGTATATATGCCTGCCTATATATAACTGAATCAATTTGCTGTTCACTTGAAATCAGCACAACATTGTAAATCAACTATACTTCAATTAAAGAAAATAAGTGACATACCTAACAGTATGGGGTTTATTAAAGAAATGGTGGAAGGCAGGATTACAAATTTTAGGAAATCTTTAAGAGATATAGATGAATGATGTCCATTCAAAGTGCAATTAGGGAGGGTAACAGAGAAGTGAGCCTTCACTGGTGGCTCAGTGGTAAAGAACCCGTTTGCAATGCAGGAGACACCGCTTTGATCCCTGAGTGGGGAAGATCCCCTAGAGAAAGAAATGGGAACCCACTCCAGTATTCTTGCCTGAGAAACCCCATTGACAGAGGACGCTGGCAGGCTATAGTCCATGGGGTCTCAAAGAGTCACACAGTACCTAGCAACTAAACAAGGACAAAACAGAGAAGGAACAGAGTCAAGAACAGCTGCAGTTGAAAGATGCAGCGACCTCTTGTGGACCTCTTGTGGATCATCATTTGGTGATGATCCCCTTAATCTTGGAGATGGAGAACAAAGGTCTGAGCCCAAGCTTCCAACTTCCAAGCTTCCCCCCAGCAGTTGGGGGTGGCTGATCAGTTTTGAGTGTGGGCAGGAAAAGAAAATCTAGGTCTGGGGCTGGATACTCTTTCACCCCCCAAAGATGAGACAGGCTGTGGTTCTTTCCCTTTCCTTCTGCAGAGAAGCCCCAGGGCAGCTCGCTTCCTTCTCTTCTGTAGGAGGCAGGCTGGCAGGTGGCGTCCACTGCCCAAATGCTTAGTCCTCTGCAACCAGGTTATTGCCACCCCAGGTGACCACGAGCAAACTTCTGTATCAAACGCTGTGTGTCTGTGTGTGTCTGTGTGGATGAGCGTGCACGCATGCATGTGTGATGAATAATTTAGTGTGTGATATCCACGTATCCATCAATAACTCTAGGTGGTAGGATCCTGTGCACTGTTTTGTCTTTAAAATGCCTATCTCAATCTTCAACATTTTCAACATAACATGAAATATGTTGTCATAGGAAAAATCAGCAATACCATTGATGATGGAAATATTATTGTTTCCAGTCAATAAAATTATCTGTACTGCCTTCCCCCAGTCCCCAAACAGAGAATATTCTAGCTATTTTCTAGTTAAGTGATCCTTCCACCCTGACTGCACAGGGACTTGGGCAAGACAGGCTCTCAGCTCTCCTGTCAACCTGGATTCCACGCATCCAGACAAAAGGGCTGTAAGAACAGCATGGTTCTTTAAATCTCACCAGATCATTAGCCTTATATGTCTTTCTTTTAAGTCTTGGGTGTGAGAACCTTGACCTGAGTCCTGTTTGAAGAACAGTGCCTTCAAAGTAGGCAGAGAGTGCTGTCTGTGTTTTTGATGGGGATGGAGCTACAAAGAGCGTTCATCACGGCTGTGACTTTGCATTAACCATCTGAGCCCCGCCAGCCCACTCCCAGGGCCCCCTGCCCATCAGACGTACCTGCCTCGTCCGCGGTGATGGACAGCTCGTTGCTAGGCTCACTCTTGCCAATCCGGTTCTTGGCGTACATGCGGATGCTGTAGGTGGAGGAAGGGTGGATGTCAATGATGGTGGCCGAGTTCAGCTGAGGGGAAACGTCTTTGGTTCTCTGAGCAGAATCCCAGGAGTCTTTTGGGTTTTGTTTTTCAAAAAAGAAGAGATAGAGACATGAGTTTTTTTCCCTCTGCTTTTGAAAGTTCACAAGTAGGAATTTTTTTAAAAAGAAAGAAGGAAAGAAAAAAAGTTACAACTCAAAGTGAATTCTCAATGCAATGCTGCTAGTATTCTGGTGGGCTAGCCATCAGAGGGGATACAAAACTAAGCATTCAACACCCACATTGTGGGGTGCAAGGCTGCGGGCAGCTGGTTTCAGGGAGTTTTGTCCGAGGCAACACAACAGACTCCTTGGCAGAAATCACAGAGGAAAACAGAAGCAGGGGAAGCTGATGGCAGTAAAGTGAAAAACAGCTACTTCCAAGCACTCAGGGTACAAGATGATTAAAAAAAAAAAGTATGGTTTGAGCAGCCCTCCACCCCAAAGAAAAAAATCCCTAGTTCTTAAAGGTATTTGAAAACCAGCAAAGCCTTTAGCCGTGTCAGACCCCTTGTTCTCCAAAAGGAGGATGGTAAAAATGAAATACAAAAAAACTAATCTCAGTCTCCCCCATAAACACTGGTCATTAAGTGTACTTTTCAGTTCTAAGGTTTGAAATCATTGTCGTCTCCAATCCTTTACTGTAGGAATTATTTTCAACCACAGCTAATTTTAAAGACAGAGCATGCCTTCTGCGAAGAGTTGTCATTGAATCCACCATGGTGTGCACCTGCTGGCTTTTGGGCTTCAACCGATGATGAGCACACAGATGAACGGGTCTTATTTCAGAAAGAGTTTGAGCAGATGCTGATTGGGATTGGGAGGGGTCAAGAGATGATTGTGGTTGTGGAAGTACCAAGGTCCCCCCGAGATGGTGGCAGAGAGAATGCATGTGTACTCTCATGCCCCCTGCCCCGCCCCCGCCCATCCCAGGATCCTCTTGCATTTGCTCTGCTGAGCTTATCAGACTTATAAGAATTGCACCTAGAGTCTGAATTTCCTGCTGAATTCTAAGCCCCGTGAGGGCACGGACCATGCTGGCCATGTTTAATGCTGTAGGCCCAGTGCTCGCACAGAGCCTGGCAAATAATAAATGCATATTTCCTAGATGAATAAATACATGGCAAATAGACCTCTGGGTCCTGGGAAAGACCCCATGCCCTTTTCCACATGAATGATGGCCATGGAAGTTCCAAGGGCTGCTCTGACCAAAGACCCCTGCAAGTGCAAGAGATTTCCTGGACTTGCAGGGGGAACATGTGGCTCAAGTCTTCCTCTGAGGGCTCTTACAGGGAATGGAGTGTATAGAAATCAGCTACTGGTATTTCCTGAAAGCAACAGTACCTTTTGAGTCCAAATGATTGAAGGGAGAAGGGCAAGACAGAGAAAGAGAAGACACACTATTGATGCCTTGTATAAAATAGATAACTAATGAGAACCTACTGTATAGCACAGGGAACTCTACTCAATGCTCTCTGGTGACCTATATGGAAAGAAATCCAATGACAAACCTAGACAGTGTGTTAAAAAGCAATCACTAGGCCAACAGAGGTCAACATAGTCAAGGCTCCCAGTAGACATGTACGGGTGTGAGAGCTGGACACTAAGTAAGGCAGAATGCTGAAGAATTGATGCTTTCAAATGGTGCTGGAGAAGACTCTTGACAGTCCCTTGGACTGCAAGGAGATCCAACCAGTCAATCTTAAAGGAAATCGACCCTCAGTACTCTTTGGAAGAACTGATGCTGAAGCTGAAGCTCCAATACTCTGATGAGAAGAGCTGGCTCATTGGAAAATATCCTGAAGATGGGAAAGATTGAAGGCAGAAGAAGAGGGTGTCTGAGGATACGATGGTTGGATGGCACTACTGAGTCAATGGACATGAATTTGAATAAACTTTGCGAGAATGTGAGGAATAGGGAAGCCTGGTGTGCAGCAGTCCATGGGGCTGTGAAAAGCCAGACATGGCTTGGTGACTGAACAACAATATGTACACATATAGCTGATTCACTTTGCTGTAGAGAAGAAACTAACACAACATTGTAAAGCAACTATACGCCAATAAAAATTAATTTAAAAAGAGAAGATGCTGCAAAATAACAAATTATAGAAGAACAGAAGAATGGGATTCAATAGAGGACAAGTGATGGGAAGGAAGTTCATGCCAACAGAATGATGTATAAGTAGGAGCCTTGTCCCACAAAAAGAGTCAGGCCTTCTGGAGAAGATAATTAGTATGACAGGGAGGAGCTCCAGGCCCTGCATGATGCAGAGGCAGTTGCTAACCAGCCCCAGGAGGAAGCTGACACCTGTAGGGTTTGATGGTTCTTCCCATCTTCCCAGTCTATTATGGAGCCTTCTGGAACTGACATAGCCATGGAAACGTGCCATACTCCTTGAGGTGTGTCTAGGAGATGGCTGAGAGCTTGCAGGGATATAGTGACTGCCCGTCTCCTTCTTCTGCCAGGGAAGTCATGTGAATAGCCCCTGGGGAGTCACCAAGGTGGGGGTCTCAGGCAGGAAGTGCATGGTCCTTGGAGAAGGGGGTATATGTTTAGCTTCTTTCTTGCAACAATTAGATTTTGCAAGAAAAAGGTGATGTCAGTGATCATAACTCTTGACTATAGTTCAAAACACTACAGGGTGGGCTTTTCAGGTAAAGATCAAGAGGATGAGAAAGAGAAAGACACGCATTATCCTGAAGGATTTTAAAGTAACTGAATGAAGAAGAGGAAAGTCTAGTGCAGTTCCCAAACACACTCTAGCAAGTGATATGACATCAAAAGAAGAACACAACCAGGGTATGGCTACCCAGGAAAAGAGCTGAGAAAGGGGCCAAAATGCCACTTCTGATCTCAGACGCCAAAGTACACACGGACTGGTCGTGGGTTATAAACAAAGTGTGCTTGAGAATACCACACTGGGCACTAAAAACAGACCCCAGGGAAATCCTGACATTTGGGGATGGAACTGCAAATTGAAACACAAATAAAACTAGCAAGAATACATGATAGACAAAATAAAGATACTTCTTAGGAGGAAAATGTCACAAACAGAAAGGCATGCCTAGAGATGGTGCTGGAGGATGCAAGTATGGATGGGAGATTTGGGGTAAGGACATGAGCAGGAAGAGCAGGTTGAAGAATGAAATTCTTGTGAGGATTGATTACAGGTCTTGACCAAGCAAGAGTGGTTTCTAGACTACCAAGTAGCATCAAGGAGATTGTGTAAGTCATACAAAGATGCTTTGTAAGGTATCTGTTTACTGAGATGTGGGCTTGGCTAAAGGGACCTGTAGGAGATGCTGAGGTTCCCAGCATCTGTAAGAGTAGGGAGTTGCTGCCCCTAGGGTCCAAGGGGGCCAAAGGGGAGGAACTGTATTTCTGGGATATAGGCAGGACTGGAAACTCAGAATAGGGCCCCTGATGGAAGCTGCACACAGAGAACAGTCTCTGTGGGATCCTTCTGCATTGCTCTCTGGGTCTGCCACTGGCCAGGAGAAGGAGAAGGGGCAGCAGAGGATGAGACGGTTGGATGGCATCACCGACTCAATGGACAGGAGTCTGAGCAAACTGGGAGATGGGGAATGACAGGGAAGCCTGCCATGCCCCAGTCCTTGGGGTCACAAAGAGTCAGACACAACGTAACGACCGAACAAAAACCCAACAACCCTGAACTCAGAGGGAAGGGGAATCTCCATGGTGTGGACCACAGGGCTCAGCTTTGGGGAAAAGAGCAGACACTGGGTTTGGGCAGAATTCAAGGTGGTGGGTGAAGAAAAGCCAGAAGCAAGGTGAACTCAGTTTTCAGAGTGGCATCTGCTCGCTGGGTGCCCTGCTAGGCATTTTACAAGGGTGATTTCTGCAGTCCCCATATTAGTGGGCACATCAGAAACAACTCAAAGCTTTCTGACAACTGCACTTGCACATCCATGCAGTCAGAATCTCTGGGGGTGGTACTTAAAAAAATGCCTCTCTCTCTCTGGGAGGTTGTAGCATGTGAGAGCCACAAGGGCATCTCTGAGATTCACGGTGCTATTCCTACCTGGGAAAAAAACAAGCCTCAGCGAGGGTAAGCAACCTGGTCTGGTTAAGAGAGCTATTAAGTGGTGAAACTGGGTAATGAATCATCTGACATTAAAACTGGCATCCTTATAGAAACTCCTGTGGTTAGAACCACATGAGGCTCCATCCGTGACTTAGCATCAGGCATTTAATTGTTTAAAGAGTTAGTAATTGCTTCTTGGCATGAAAGCTATAACAAACCTAGACAGTGTGTTGAAAAGCAAAGATATCACCTTGCCGACAAAGGTCTGTGTAGTCAAGGCTATAGTCTTTCCAGTGGTCATATACAGTTGTGAGAACTGGATGGTAAAGAAGGCAGAGGGCCATGGAATTGATGCCTTCAAACTGGTGCTGGAGAAGACTCTTGAGGGTCCCTTGAACTGCAAGGAGATACAACCAGTCTTAAAGGAAATCAATCCTGGATACTCATTGGAAGGACTGATGCTGAAGCTGAAGCTCCAATAGTTTGGTTACATGATGTGAACAGCCAACTCATTGGAAAAGACCCTGATGCTGGAAAAAATTGAGGGGAGAAGTAGAAGAGGGCATCAGAGTATGAAATGGCTGGATGGCATCACTGATGCAATAAACGTGAACTTGGGCAAACTCCAGGAGATGGTGAGGGAAAGGGGTCTGGTGTGCTGCAGCCCATGGGATCAGGAAGAGCTGGACACCACTGAGCGACTGAACAATAACTCTCTGGGTCATTCTGCTGCACAGCTAGAATCTGGACAGAATGTATTTTCGATTGGATTCTGACAACATCCTCATGAAGCAGGGATTTTTATTTTCATTGTGAAGGTCAAGAACCTCAGACCCGTTTGTTGAGGTGCTGAGAAGTGAGGCTGGGATTTGACCCCTCTTGTGTTATCCCCAAGTTCTAGGTCAGCTTCCTGCTGCATGGGACCTTCACAAGGTCTCTGCTGGATATCCAATGAGACTCAATTTCAATTTTCTAGGAATCTGATGGAAGTCTCATGTGCTTAGAGGAAGACTTCTGATGAGCTTCTGACTTGGCTTCCTGATGAGGAGGAGCAGTGCAGAGACCTTGGCTAAGTGCAGGGGGGCGGGGATGGGGGTGGAACTTGGCTAAGAGTTGTTGTAAGTCCTCTAGTGTGTAGGAGCAAAAAGTGAGAGAGCTGTGCAGGGTCAGATTTGTCCCTTGGTTTAGAAAAAATAAGTGAGAAGCATCTGTTGAGAAAAGAGGTAGGATTCTATGACATGATCCAGAGGGATCAAGGGTAAAGAGGATTCAGAGGTTCAGAGTCGAGTTTCTGCCTCTAAAAGTCCAATTGTCACCTGAGTGAAGATGGGGGAGAGCCCCAAGGAACAGTGTGGTTGAACTGGATGCTTGTGAGCCAGCTTGAAGGGGATACAGCCTGAGTCAGGAGAACAGCAGATCATCAAGGACAAATGTAAGGCAGTGAACTTCATTTGGAGAAGAGTTGTTAGAGGCTTGAATAAGTGAGGGTGACCCAAAGTCTAAGAGGCAAAATTACACAAAAGGTAGAAAATGAAGAAGTGGCTCAGAGAAGGATGAGATCTATGGTGTTGGGTGAGAGAAGGGAGGATCAGCACCCGGGGAAGCCACTTCTGCCCTGTCTTCTCCCTGCAGGAGAGCCCTTGGGTGAAAGGCGGTGGGGGTGGGGGGTACTAAGGCACTAAGCCCAGGCAGTGATTTGTGAGGCCTCGGGGAGAAGCCACCCAAGAAGGGGTGTGGGGAACATGGCAGGCTGGAGCAGATGCAGTAGGCTGCAGATCAATGGGCTGGCCTTGCACACGGGGCAAGATGCTGGAAGGGGATGGAAGGTGGATCTTGGTGTCCACCTGGAGGAGAGCAGTGGCCACTAGAGGCCAGTACGTGGCAGCCATAGAAACCAGCAGGACACAGGCCACATGAAGAAAGTCAAAGGTTCCAAATGAGGGAGGTGATGGCTCCTTTGTGCCTGTGCCCAGTCAGATGACCCCAGGGGTGCTGCCCCGGGGCAAGTGGAGCTGAAGGGCCAGGTGATGGTCCAAGGAGGGACACGCAAAGGAACTTGGGATATTTTATTTTTCTTGGCAATAGCTGTGAAAAGTAGATAAGTGAAAAGCCAAGGAGAAAAGGAAAGATATAAGCATCTGAATGCAGAGCTCCAAAGAATAGCAAGGAGAGATAAGAAAGCCTTCTTCAGTGATCAATGCAAAGAAATAGAGGAAAACAACAGAATGGGAAAGACTAGAGATCTCTCCAAGAAAATTAGAGATACCAAGGGAACATTTCACGTAAAGATGGACTCAATAAAGGACAGAAATGGTATGGACCTAACAGAAGCAGAAGATACTAAGAACAGGTGGCAAGAATACATGGAAGAACTGTACAAAAAGGATCTTCACGACCCAGATAATCATGACGGTGTGATCACTCACCTAGAGCCAGATATCCTGGAATGTGAAGTCAAGTGGGCCTTAGAAAGCATCACTAGGAACAAAGCTAGTGAAGGTGATGGAATTCCAGTTGAGCTATTTCAAATCCTGAAAGATGAGGCTGTGAAAGTGCTGCCCTCAATATGCCAGCACATTTGGAAAACTCAGCAGTGGCCACAGGACTGGAAAAGGTCAGTTTTCATTCCAATTCCAAAGAAAGCTCAAAATACTGCACAATTGCACTCATCTCACATGCTGGTAAAGTAATGCTCAAAATTCTCCAAGCCAGGCTTCAGCAATACATGAA
>SJYV01015524.1:0-83262 GCA_006410875.1 Neotragus pygmaeus | reverse complement strand
AAATAATTCCAGAAAAACATCTACTTCTGTTTATTGATTACACCAAAGCCTTTGACTGTGTGGATCACCAAAACTCTTAAAGAGATGGGAATACCAGACTGCCTGACCTGTCTCCTGAGAAAACTGTATGCAGGTCAAGAAGCAACAGTTAGAATCAGACAAGGAACAGACTGGTTTGAAATTGGGAAAGGAGTATGTCAAAGCTGTATACTGTCACCCTGCATATTTAACTCATTTGCAGTGTACATCATGGGAAATGCCAGATTCAGTGAAGCACAAGTTGGAATCAAGATGCCAGGAGAAATATCAATAACCTCTCATATGCAGATGACACCATCCTATGGCAGAAAGTGAAGAAGAATTAAAGAGCCCCTTGATTAAAGAGAAAGAGGAGAGTGGAAAAGTTGGCTTAAAACTCAGTATTCCAAAAACTAAGATCATGGCATCCAGTCCCATCATTTCATGGCAAATAGGNTGACACCATCCTATGGCAGAAAGTGAAGAAGAATTAAAGAGCCCCTTGATTAAAGAGAAAGAGGAGAGTGGAAAAGTTGGCTTAAAACTCAGTATTCCAAAAACTAAGATCATGGCATCCAGTCCCATCATTTCATGGCAAATAGGTGTGGAAAGAATGGAAACAGTGACAGAATTTATCTTCTTGGGATCGAAAATCACTGCAGATGGTGACTGCAGCCACGAGATTAAAAGACACTTGCTCCTTGGAAGTAAAGCTATGACCAACCTAGACAATTTATAAAGCAAAGATATTACTTTGCCAACAAGGGTCTTTCTAGTCAAAGCTATGGTTTTTCCAGTAGTTATGTATGGATGTAAGAAAGCTGAGCACCAAAAAAATGATGCTTTTGAACTGTGGTGTTGGAGAAGGTTCTTGGGAGTCCCTTGGACTGCAAGGAGATCCAACCAGCCCAACCTAAATGAAATCAGCCCTGAATATTGATTGGAAGGATGGATTTTGAAGTTGAAACTTCAGTATTTTGGCCACCTGATGAGAAGAACTGACTCATTTGAAAGAACCCTGATGTTGGGAAAGATTGAAAGCAGGTGGCAACAAGATGACAAAGGATTAGGTAGTTTGATGGCATCACCAATTTGACAGAAATAAGTTTGAGCCAACTCCTGGTGTTCGTAATGGACAGGGAAGCCTGGTTTGCTGCAGTCCATGGGATTGCAAAGAGTCAGACACGACTGAGCCACTGAAGGGAACTGAACTGTATTGGAAGCATCAATGTTGTGAAAATGAACATACTTACCCAAACCAATCTATAGATTCAATGCAATTACTATAAAACTATCAATGATATGTTTCACAGAACTGGAAAAAATACTTTCACAATTTGTATGAAAACACAAAAGACGCTGAATAGCCAAAGCAATATTGAGAAAGAAGAATAGAGGTGGAAGAATTAACCATCCTGATTTCAGACTATAATATAAAGCTATAATCATCAATACAGCATGGTACTGGCACAAGAACAGAAATACAGACCAACAGAACACAATAGAAATCTTGAAGATAAATCAGCAGACCTATAGGCAGCTTATCTTTGACAAAGGTGGCAAAAACATACAGTGGAGAAAAAATGCTCTCTTCAACAAATGATTATTCAAAAGTTGGGCAGCTACATGCAAAAGAATGAAATCTGAGCACTTCTTAACACCATACACAAAAATAAATTCAAAATAGATTAAAGACTTAAATGTAAGATCAGAGACTACAGAACTCTTAGAGGAAAACACATAGGCTGAACACTCTTTGATATAAATCACAGAAAGATTTTTATGATCCACCTTCAAGAGTAATTGACATACAAATAAACAAATGGGCCCTAGTTGAACTTAAAAGATTTTGCACAATGAAGGAAACAGACCTTCATAGACCTTCCCACAATGAAGGACAGGATAAGAAAGGTGAAATGACAACCTTCAAAATGGGAGAAAATAACCACAAATGAAATAACTGATGAAGGATTAGCCTCCAAAATACATAAGCAGCTCCTGCAGCTCAATACCAGTAAAACAACCTAATCAAAAAGTAAGCAGAAGACCTAAACAGACGTTTCTCCAAAGAAGATATACAAATGGTTAATAAACATATGAAAAAATACTCAACATCACTCATTATTAGAAAATGCAAATCAAAATTACAATAAGATAACATCTCACACAAGTCTGAATGGCAATAATCAAAAAATCTACAAACATAAATGCAGGAGAAGAAGTGGAGAAAAGAGAATCCTTTTGCTCTGTTGGTCGGAATGCAAACTGATACAGCCGGTATGGAGAACAGTATGCAATTTCCTTAAAAACTTGGAATAAAACTATCATGTGACCCAGCAGTCCCGCTACTAGGCAGATACCCGCAGGAAACCATAACTGAAAAAGACACAAGTACCCTAATGTTCACTGCAGCATTATTTACAATAGTTGGACATAAAAGACTCTGATGTTGGGAGGGATTGGAGGCAGGAGGAGAAGGGCACAACAGAGGATGAGATGGCTGGATGGCATCACCGACTCAATGGACATGAGTTTTAATAGACTCCGGGAGATGGTGATGGACAGGGAGGCCTGGCGTGCTGCGATTCATTGGGTCGCAAACAGTCAGACACGACTGAGTGACTGAACAGAACTGAAGGACATGGAAGCAATCTAGATGTCCATTGACAGATGCATTGAAAATTGTGGTACACAATGGAATGTTACACAGCTATAAAAAGACCTAATTTGAATCAGTTCTAATGAGGTAGATGAACCTCAGATGAACTCTTTGAGACCCATTAATCTCAGCATGCCAGGGCTCCCTATCCATCACCAACTCCCGGAGTTCACTCAAACTCATGTCCATTGAGTCGGTGATGCCATCCAGCCATCTCNGGTGCAAGAGCATTCCATTTTCTTCACACCCTTTCCAGTGTTTATTGTTTGTAGACTTTTTGATGATGACCATTCTAACCGGTGTGAGGTGACATCTCATTGTAGTTTTGATTTGCATTTCTCTAGTAATGAGCAATGTTGAGCATCCTTTCATGTATTTGTTAACCATTTGTATGTCTTCTTTGGAGAAATGTCTGTTTAGGTCTTTTTCCCACTTTTTGATTGGGCTCTTTGCTTTTCAGGCATTGTTGTACGAGCTGCTTGTATATTTTGGAAGTTAACCCTTTGTCAATTGTTTCATTCGCTATTATTTTCTCCCATTCTGAGGGTTGTCTTTTCACCTTGCTTAGAGTTTCCTTTGCTGTGCAAAACTTTTCAGTTTAATCAGGTCCCACTTGTTCACTTTTCTTTTTATTTCCATTACTCTAGGAGGTGGGTCGTAGAAGATCTTGCCTTGATTTATGTCATCCATTCTGCCTATGTTTTCCTCTAATAGTTGTATGGTTTCTGGTCTTACATTCAGGTCTTTAACCCATTTTGAGTTTATCTTTTGTATAAGTGTTAGCAAGTGTTCTAATTTCTTTCTTTTACATGTATCTGTCCAGTTTTGCCAGCACCATTTATTGAAGGGGCTGTCTTTGCCCCATTGTATATTCTTGCCTCCTTTGTCAAAAATAAGGTACTTATAGATGCATGGGTTCATTTCTGGGCTTTCTATCTTGTTCCATTGCTCTATGTTTTTGTGCCAGTGCCATACTGTCTTGATGACTGTAGCTTTGTAGTAAAATCTGAAGTCAGGAAGGTTGACTTCCCCGGCTCCATTCTTCTTTCTCAAGACTGCTTTGGCTATTCAGGGTCTTTTGTGTTTCCATGTGAATTGTGAAATTTTTTGTTCTAGTTATATGAAAAAAGACATTGGTAATTTGATAGGGATCACATTGAATCTGTAGATTGCATCTGGTAGTACAGTCATTTAAACAATATTGATTCTTCTGACCCGGGAATATGGAATATCTCTCCACCTGTTTATGTCATCTTTGATTTCTTTCATTAATGTCTTATAATTTTGTGGGTACTGTTCTTTTGTCTCCTTAGGTAGGTTTATCCCTAGATATTTAATCCTTTTTGCTGCAGTGGTGAATGGGATTGATACCTTAATTTCTCTTTCTGATTTTCCATTGTTAGTATAGAGAAACACAAGTGAATTTGCTAAATTCACTGATTAGCTCNCGTGAGTCTGAGTGAACTCCAGGAGTTGGTGATGGACAGGGAGGCCTAGCGTGCTGCGATTCACGGGGTCGCAAAGAGTTGGTCACGACTGAGCGACTGAACTGAACTGAACTGATCATGTCCGCCTTTTTTGTTCTTTATTCTTTATTGCCTGTCAGACCTTTCATTTGAGATTTTTTTCTTTTTGCCTGAAATACATCTTTTAGAATTTGCCTTTAGAATGAAAGCGGCTTCCTTGGTGGCTCAGACAATAAAGCATCTGCCTGCAGTAGTGTCTGCCTGCAATGCAGGACACCTGGGTTTGATCTCTGGTTTGGGAAGATACCCTGGAGAAGGAAATGGCACCCCACTCCAGTACTCTTGCCTGGAAAATTCCATGGATATAGGAACCTGGTAGGCTACAGTCCATGGGGTCACAAAGAGTCGGACATGACTGTGCGACTTCACTTTCACTTTAGAATGTACCTTTGTCTTGGTACATAGAATCTGAGGTTGGCAATTATTTCCTTTAAGAACATTTAAAGATATTCTGCTGTCTTCTGGCCTCCGTTTTTCCTATTTAAAAGGAAGTCAACAGCTGACCTTTAAGGTGATCTTTTACATCTGGCTTCCTTTTGCTTTGGTGTTCTGCATTTTCACCATGATATACCTAGATTGTGATTTCTTTTTATTTACCTTGTTCTATTTGACTCTGTGGATTGTTGTCGTTCATGAGTTCCAGAAAATTCTTAGCCATGATCATGAGTTTTACAAATATTGCCTCTGTCCACCCTCTATTTCCTTCCTCCTAGAATTCTGACAAATCAAATGTATGTTAGACCTTGTCATTCCATCCCCATGCTTTTTAATNACTCTGTGGATTGTTGTCGTTCATGAGTTCCAGAAAATTCTTAGCCATGATCATGAGTTTTACAAATATTGCCTCTGTCCACCCTCTATTTCCTTTCTCCTAGAAGTCTGACAAATCAAATGTATGTTAGACCTTGTCATTCCATCCCCATGCTTTTTAATATTTGTTTCAAAAATTTATGTTTTTCTCTTATATGCTGCATTCTAGATAATTTCTTCTAACTTATTTTTTTATTCATTTATTCTTTTTTCAGCTGGCTAGAACCAATTGGCTGATAAGGACATCCATTACATTCTTTATTGTGATCAGTATGTATTTTTTCTTTCTAGAAATTTCTGATTGGTCATTTGAGGTCTATTTTGTCCTAGTCTCTAGATAAAATTTCAAACATATTTTTCTTTCTTTAAACACAGTAGGAATAGAGGGGTTTCAAGTTTATATCTGAATACTTTATACATCTATTTATTCTGTTCTTTCTGCTGGTTTTCATTAATTTTTTCTCCTTGGCCACATCACATAAATATCCTGAAGTTTTGCCCATAATTTTTGTAAATTGCAAAACTAATATGTGTTCATTGTAAAGAATTTGTTTGGATATCTAATTTTGTGTGATGGCAGTTTGTAGCTTGTGGGATCTTAGTTCTCTGACCACGGATCAAACCAGGGCCCTTGGCAGTAAAAATGCAGAGTCTAAACCACTGGACCACCAGGGAAGTCTCTGGTTTTCATTAATTGTTTCTTTGCCTTTTTCTATGCTTTTTTTTTTTTTTAACTGTGTATGACTCTTTTGGCAAATTACTGATGGGGTTTCTTTGGGACCTATAATTAAGGTGGGTTTCCCTGGTGGCTCAGTGGTAAAAAATGGGCCTGCCAACGCCTGCCAATGCAGGAGATGTGGGTTGGATCCCTGGGTCAGGAATATCCTCTGGGGAAGGAAATGGCACTCATTCCAGGACTCTTGCCTGGAGAATCCCATGGACAGAGGACCCTGGTGGGCTACAGGCCATGAGGTCACAAAGTAGTCAGAGATGACATTGACTAAACAACAACAATAGTTAAGATACTTGTAAAATTTTCCTATTGTTGCTATAACAAATAACCACAAATTTAATCACTTAAAATCACACATTTTATTCTCTTATAGTTCTGAAGTCTAAAATCAGGGTGTCAGGAGGGCTCAGGAAGAATCTGTTTCCTTATCTCTTAGCTTCCGAGGCTGCCTGTAGTCGCTGACTCCTGCCTCTTTCTTTGCACTCTTCAAACTCTGCTTCCATCACCACATCTCCTACTTCTGACTCTGATCCTCTTGGATCGTTTGTATTAGAACCCCTATGATTACACTGGGTCCACCTGGACAATCCAGGCTAAGCCCCTATCTCAAAATTCTTATATAATCACATCTGCAATGTCCCTTTTACCAAGTATTAATATATTTACTGGCACCATGGATTAGAACATGTATACCTTTTGTTCTGGGGAGCAGGGAGAGGCATGATTCTGCTCACCACAGTAACTTCTTCACAGAGTATTTGTGTTTGCTTCTGCCAGGCTCCCATCCAGGACCATCTCTCAAAATAAGTTTATGGCTTGAGGTTTTCTTGGCCATTATGTGATTTAAATCTAGGCTGCTCATGCATGGGAGGATACACTGCATAGTTACAAATTCTTAAGGGTTTTAATCCATTCTTCTCTTCTTCTTCCTCCTCTCTCCATCCCCCTTTTCTTCTCCTTCTCCTCAGTTTAATTTGGATAAATTTTCTATTTGTCTCCCCCTCCCTTTCACTTGGGCTTCCCTGGTGGCTCAGTGGTAAAGAACCTTCCTGCCAATGCAGGAGAAACAGGTTCAGTTCCTGGGTGGGGAGGATACTCTGGAGAAGGAAATGGCAACCCACTCCAATATTCTTGCCTGGAAAAATCCCATGGACAGAGGAGGCTGGCGGACTACAGTCCATAAGGTCTCAAAGAGTCAGACATGACTTAGCGACTAAATAACAACCACCACCCTCCCACTTAGGATTTGACATCTGTCCTCACCACCCTGCAAGTTTTCCAAGCCAAATCAAATTTTCCAGGAATGCCAACACCCTCAGGCCAAAAGTTGCTTTGTTTTTGTGACTTCTTTCTCTGCATTTCAGCTTTCTCTTAGATTTTGTCCAGGGGTTCCTTATGATCTCACCAGTTGCTTAGTACTCCTAATTAAAACATATATATTCAGCATTTGGGGGGTATTTTCAGTTAAAACATTAGTTAAAATACTTAACTGCCATTGCACAAAATTAGATCCCCAAATAAATTCTTTATAATGAACACATATTAGTTTTGCAATTTAAAAAAATTATGGGCAAAATCTCAGAATATTTAAAGAGCAAGATAAGTCACAAGTTAGTGCTGATCATAACCAAAAGAATGAATATGATGATAGTTATTTCTTTTGAGTTCAGACAAAAATCACCATAGTTTGACAAGTTTAATAGCAGAAGTGATTTAAAGTGCAAGTCAGACCAATGGATTTTGATGTAATCAGATAAAAATTATTTCATTAATCTTCATGGTTTCACCTTTCTTTAGCTTATGATCAAATCTATGTGGCAATGAGATATAAATCTATTGGGTTTTTATTTCTATATTTCCCTTCTGCTTACTTCTCATTCAAGCATGTTGTTCTATGATCATTGCCTTGAAGAAGGTATGCAGCAAAAGGGAAAGCAGAAATTGACCACAAGTCTCCTTGGATTTTGCATTCCAAAAGTGTAAGCCCTTGAAAGACTTAAAGGGGAGTTAAAAGGAAGCAGGAATAAAATTCCTAGGCGTAAATGGCATGTCTCAGAAGAAACATGAAAGAACAAAGATTGACCTCAGACTAAACAGATATTCTCTTGGAGAGTAGGAATGAAAAGGCGACCTGTAAAGTCCAGAGCTTAGATACTGCCATTCTACTGTCAGCTAGTACCATCAAGGAGAAAGCGGAGAAAGCAGCCAGAGAGAATTGCGGCATCTAGACAGATGAAACATAGGTAGTCTGAAAAAGATCCCCAGGCACTACGTTGGCATGAAAGCAGCAGAAATCTTCTAGAATTGGAAAGTCCATGGAAACAGGACAGTGAACTTCTAGTGGTGACTGTGTAAATTCCCCTCCATGCGCTGGTGCTACGTAAGACCTTGAAATTATGATACAACCCAGAGAAAAGGGCATCCTTTAAAAAAAAAGGTGAGATCAGCTTTCCTATCAGCTCACGGGAATGGAGTCAGAAAGTGAATCAGGATCAGAAAGTAAAGATGTAAAAAAAAAGAAAGTAAGTGGCGTATCTTATACAAGTTTGTGACTGACATTCAAATGACCTCATCTTTATCTCTAATGCTGACATTTTCCTCAAGTTCCGTCCAAGTGCTTACTGGAAATTTCTAGTTATGTATTCCACTATCACCTCAAATTTGGCTTACTTATTACCATACCACTAATATTCTCACTGTGGCAGAGCCAACTGGGACAATAACCTCTCTACTCTTCTTCTTGCAATCAGGGGAGAAACAGGGAAAAGCAATATGGGCAGAGTGTCCCTTATTGTTATTTAACGTCAGAATGTTTAGCCCGGGTCACGGAAGATTTTATATTCTTTTAATGTAATGCCTACATTTACAATACATAAAATCAAAGTTATGCCAATAGAAGAAATGGAAATCTTTTGTGTAGAGGGATGTGTTTAAAAAATTAAACTTTAAGGTTGATGGATGTTTGATTATTATGATTACTGAGAAGAATCACAGTCACCGGTAGAGTGGCAACTTCTTTTCCCAACTTTCCATGGGAGAAAAGTGTCAGGGGCAGTGAAGTTTGATCTGAGATCAAACCTTACTTGCATGCTAAAAGTCAACCTGAAAGTTTCAGGGATGCCTCAGAAGACGCAAGACTCCTGGGTCAGAGACAAAGGACATTTTACTCATGTATGGCACAGTGGACAGCATGAGCTTTCCATTTTTGTGGTTACCATCCCCCCCAGCCACCCCGCCAGGTACCATGAAAGTGATGCAAGTAGATTTTTGTACATGCAGTAGATATGCAGTGGATCCCAAGAAAGGGTTAGGAGTTGATGAGTTCTATGGGGACAGGTGACAGACTCCAAGGAAATGGAGAGGGAAACACTGCAGAATGTGCAGAGGGAAGTAGAGCAGGTTAAAGATAGGGACATTTTCAAAGTGAGGGGGTTGGAGTTTCTAACTACCATTTGAAGGTCCAAACAGTGAAGCCTTACATGGAAAAGAGAGCAGATTTCAAAACCCAGGAAACCAGTGCCTCATTTCTACCACCAACCACTCAACCCTCATCTCAGTAAAATATCTATATTATACTTCCATTTGATTTGGAGAAGGTCAGTACTGTAGGCTGGATCCTCCAGGATACAGATGCTGAGTCAGAGTTTAGAGTGCAAGATGTTTATTACAGAATACCTTTGGGATTAATACCTGTTGTTTAGTCATTCAGTTGTGTCCTTCTCTTGGCAACCCCATGGACTTTAACTCACCAGGCTTCTCTGTCCATGAAATCTCCCAGGCAAGAATACCAGAGTGGGTTACCATTTCCTTTTCCAGGGGATTTTCCCAACCCAGGGATCAAACCCATGTCTCCTGCTTGGTAGGCAGATTCTTTACTACTGAGCCACCAGGAAAGCCCTTAATACANGAGAAGCAGGTAGATGCAAAGAGAAAATCCAAACAGTAATGCAGGCCTGATGACACTTTTGCCAATGCCACAGAGAGCTCTGGAGCTAATTGTCTGAGTTTCCTTATATTGGGTGGAAATGATGGGGCCTTACCCGTAGTGTCAGTCAGTCATTGGATGTGTGCCATTGAGAAGGGTTGTAACCTAGGTGAGGGACTTTTCTGCAACTGAGACAATCCTGGAAAGAGCTAAGAGCTGGGTCCAAAAAAACCAGTGACTAGACAGCAGAGTCCTTCTCTAAAAAGGAGTATGGGCATCACAGTGTCCATCACTATATACCTTCTGAATGGCTGAAATCTGCTTCTTAAAATAGAACCCCAATGAAGCTCCTCTACGATTCTGATGGGTCCCTCCTACTGCAGAAAACAATTTAGAAGAGGAGTGTGAGATGAACTGCAGCCCCCCAAATTACAACTTGTCTCAGTCCAGATGCTTGTCATCCTCAGCTGCCATCTCTGCTCTTTTTGGACATGACTACAAAGTGAGAAAAGGGCATTGTTCTTTAGGATGCTATATTCATCTTAAAACAATACTCAGTATTCTCTTAAATGTTGGGACAATTCCCTTTTCCCAGTACATGTGTATCTGAGTAAATGACTATAGGTCCTAGTGGAAAAAGGTGTTTTTTTTTTTTTTCTTTTTTTACCATGTACGTCCTGCTGTTGCTGTGCTATTCCTTCTGAGGAGCTGGTATCCTCTGGGTCTAGAAAACTGATTCAATTTTGAGAAGTGGGCAGAAAAATCATGAATTTTTATTGAGACAACTGTCCTCTGTCTCCTAAATATTTATCCTTGATGTCTTCTGATGATACAAATTGAATAGTACATTTGGTTTTGTCCATCTTTTTTGTTCCTAGGGATGCTAAATTCTACTAATCATCTCCATAATTCTCCATGGGTCAGTTTCTTTTGGTTCCTGCTTGAAGTTGCTAGTTATTAAGATAATTGCATCAACCTGGCTTCTGATCATTAGGTACTACCACCTGGCCTCTATCTTTCTAAGAGCCTTATGTCTCTACTCCTATGAGTTAGCCTGGTCTTTTAATAGTGCGTGTGCGTACACACGCTCAGTCGCCTACGACTCTCTGCAGCGCCATGGGCTATTTAGCCTGGCAGGCTCCTCTGTCCATGGAATTTCCGAGGCAAGAATACTGGAGTAGGTTGCTGTGTCTTTCTCCAGGGGATCTTCCTAACCAAGGAATCAAGCCCGCATCTCTCATGTGTCTCCTGCATTGGCAGTCACATTCTTTACCACTGAGCCACCTGGGAAGTGCTTATCTAAGAGTGCCTGCATAAAGAAGAGAACTAACAGTGTATTTTTCAAGTGATGCTTGTCTTCTGCCACCAGCACATCTCAGAGATGTGTATAAGAGACAGCNTTGGCAGTCACATTCTTTACCACTGAGCCACCTGGGAAGCGCTTATCTAAGAGTGCCTGCATAAAGAAGAGAACTAACAGTGTATTTTTCAAGTGATGCTTGTCTTCTGCCACCAGCACATCTCAGTGGTCTTGGTAAATTGTCTATCCTTCAGGTCTTCCTCTAGAACATTATTAGAGGTTTCTTTGTTTGTTCTTTGTTTGATATGGTCTACCTACTCTAGCATGCTTATTCCCTTTTGACTTTCAATCCCATGTTCCATCTGTCACAAGGATTCTGGCATTTTAATATCCTTTTTTTGGGCCATAATTTTTCTGCTTATATGTGCTGTCCAGTTAGTTCATACTCTCTTTTGGGATCTTTCCTTTGGTTGTTAAATCCTGTGTCTCAGGATTTAATAAATAACCCCATTTACCATCTTTTGTTCTAATCTCTTGACCAAGCCCCCAGGATACAGCCCCAGGCATGTTTCTCCAGCTCTTTCCAGCACATGTTGGCTGGATCCTGCATTTCCTTTCTGTCCTTATTAGTCCCAGTACATCCCCAGCTGATTTTGCTCTTACCCCCATCAGAATCATCCTCTAACTACCTACCTCACAGATTCTTAGAGGAGCACACATTGTTTGGTAGGAGAGAGGAGTCTACATTTTCTTAAAGCAAGAGAAGCTTAACTCTGAATAGGGAAGGTTGGGCTCTTTATGAAAGCTGGTAGCTTTCAGGAAATCTGAGAATTCCATATTTTCAAGGGTATAAACCCAAATTTCCTCATTTTAAGTGTTAAGGTCCAGTTCTTTCTCAACCTACTCTTAAGTTCTGGGCCTTGTCCTAAGTTTTCTCTGGCCCCCTGCAGCAGGAAATGGAAGCCACTTTACATGCTGCTATGGGGCCCCCTGGTTTTCCACGTGTCAATTGAGTATTAGTTGCTCTCAGCCTCTTGTTATATTTTTCTACAGCATCAATCCTCTTTTGCATTAGGTACAGAATTCCATTGCCCTTGTACTTACTAACATATCTATATTTCTCCAATGTCTAATACATCAGACCAGCTAGGTTATTTCTTTCCACTGGTATGCCTTCCCAGTTCATTACGAGGGGAAATTTGACCCGTTGCATAGCTCCTTGCTGCCAAGGCTGTGCTTCATTTACTATCAGTGATGGCTTCGTCTTTACCAAGCAAGTAGTGAATGAACTAACTAAAACCCTATCTTATCTGTGTTTTTAGGCCACTCCTGGCACTAATTACTGCATGTTGGGCTTTCTGGGAAGAACACTGAATTGGAGTTTATGCTGCAGGTTGTTTATTAGGGAGTGCCATTGTGATTGATACCTGTGGAAGGGAGGGAGGAGCTCTGAAGCTAAAATAGCCCAGAGTTTTCCGTATTGGGCCCAGAGGGCAAGGCCTTTATACTCCCCTATTAATAAGTCATGGCTGTGAGCTTCCCTGGAAGGGGCATGACCATGGGCTAGGCACTATCTGTACCTGAGGCTGATAGCTGAAGACTGCCTGCTGACAGCGCTTCCAGCAGCTGGAGTTACAAGCTCTTTCCTAAGCGAGAATCTAGGTAGCATATCCTGACCTTCACCGTGGGTGAGGCCATATCTGAAGAATTTTGGTGGAAGTCTCCTCCTTCGTAGTATCATAGTATCAGCTCCATTGTCACTGTGTGTTATTGGGTACAAGGCTTAACTACTCACTAACTGTATTCTTTGAGAGCTCTTTGACTTTGATTAGCTGATATGAGATTCCACATAATATCTCCTTAGACCAAAAGACCCACTTTATGGCAAAGGAGATGAGACAACTTGTAGTTGAATATAGAATCCACTGGTTCTACTATATATAGCACAAACCAGGAGCTGTCAGCCTGATAATGTGGTGGAATGGGTTTTTGAAGCTTTTGTTGAGGTGCTAGCTGGGAGGTGACTCCCAGGTGAGAAAGGGTTACTGTTCCTTAGAATATTGTATATATCTTAAAGTGATGATTATTGTATAGGGCTATGTCACAATTGTTAGAACGCATATGTTCAGGAACTGAGGAACAGAAATAATAGTATATTCCTGCTCAGCCATCCAAAAGACCCATTTGGAGAATTTCTCTTCCTATCTTTGCATCTTTAGAATCTGTGGGTTGGGAGTTGTGAATTTCCAGCAGGATGGGTCCTTCCACAACAACAACTAAACAACAACACATTAGTCACTAAGCCATGTCCGACTCTTTTGTGACCCCATGGACTGTAGCCCACCAGTCTCCTCTATCCATGGGATTTCTCAGACAAGAATACTGGAGTCGGCTGCTGTTTCCTTCTCCAGAGGATTTTCCCAACCCAGGGATTGAACCCATGTCTCCTGCATCAGCAGGCAGGTTCTTTTCCACTGAGTCACCAGGGGAGCCCGCCAAAGAGCATAGAGTACCTCTAAACGTAAAGCTACAGCTGCTTCCTGGTCACTTTGTGATCCTTATCCTTCTTCAACAGTTGGTAGGCAAAGAAAATAATTATCACAGTGGAAGGGGGTAATGCCTTTCATCATCATGAAGAGGTAGAACTTGATATCTAAAGGAGCAGGGAGAAATGGGTTTGCTTTTCAGGTGATCTGCCATGGCATCTCTGGAGAAGGCAATGGCACCCCACTTCAGTACTCTTGCCTGGAAAACCCCATGGACGGAGGAGCCTGGTAGGCTGCAGTCCAAGGGGTTGCTAAGAAGTCTACTGAGCGACTTCACTTTCACTTTTCACTTTCATGCATTGGAGATGGAAATGGCAACCCACTCCAGTGTTCTTGCTTGGAGAATCCCAGGGACGGGGGAGCCTGGTGGGCTGCTGTCTATGGGGTCGCACAGAATTGGACACGACTGAAGTGACTTAGCAGCAGCAGCAGCAGCCATGGCATCTCTTANCGGCAGAAAGTGAAGAGGAACTAAAAAGCCTCTTGATGAAAGTGAAAGAGGAGAGTGAAAAAGTTGGCTTAAAGCTCAACATTCAGAAAACTAAGATCATGGCATCTGGTCCCATCACTTCATGGCAGACAGATGGGGAAACAGTGTAAACAGTGTAAACAGTGTCAGACTTTATTTTTGGGGGTTCCAAAATCACTGCAGATGGTGATGCAGCCATGAAATTAAAAGATGCTTACTCCTTGGAAGAAAAATTATGACCAACATAGATAGCATATAAAAGCAGAGATATTACTTTGCCAACACAGGTCCGTCTAGTCAAGGCTATGGTTTTTCCAGTGGTCATGCATGGATGTGAGAGTTGGACTGTGAAGAAAGCTGAGCACCGAAGAGTGGTGTTGGAGAAGAGATCTCGAGAGTCCCGTGGCCTACAAGGAGATCCAACCAATCCATCCTAAAGGAGATCAGTCCTGGGTGTTCATTGGAGGGACTGATGCTGAAACTGAAACTCCAATACTTTGGCCACCTCATGTGAAGAGTTGACTCAGTGGAAAAGATCCTAACGCTGGGAGGGACTGGGGGCCGGAGAAGAGGGTGACAGAGGATGAGATGGCTGGATGGCATCACCAACTTCATGGACATGAGTTTGGGTGAACTCCAGGAGTTGGTGATGGACAGGGAGGCCTGGCATGCTGCAATTCACAGGGTCGCAAAGAGTCAGAAACGACTGAGCAAGTGAACTGAACTGAACTGAAACACTTGCAGAGTTTGAAAAATAACAGATCTGCAGAAAATGTCTGCAGTACACAAATATTCTTACTTCAGGAATGCATTATCTGTGATGATAGGATTATAAGGTTTCCTTTTCTGTATAACTAATAAAAATTATTAAAGGAAAACACATTAAAAATTACATCTTCTTGTTCGTAACACTGTTCTCCATCACATTTGCATTTAGATGAGTTAAATCAAAGATGAAAACTTCTGGGGAAAATGAGCCAGATGGGACTTTTGAAGAGTTCTTCATATGCAAGTAATATGTATGATGAAGGAATCTCCTAAAAAGTACAATCTATGAAATGATAGAAACTGGTGCAGTTTTAAGACTACTAAAGCTTAAAAAAAAAAAAAAAAAAAAAGTTGCAAAACCAAAAAGAGAAAAAAAAAAGGATTTAAATTATACTTCCAGCTCTATTAAATCAAAAAGGTACTCTAAGTAAGTCAATGAATAGTAGACCATTCCCACTATTAATCAAATAAAAGGTTGAACTAGATCAGTGGGATTTTATTCTTTTTCATTATGATTTGTCACACGATACTGAATCATTTCCTGTGCTATACAGTAGGATCTTGTTGTTTATCCATCCTATATATACAGTAGTTTGCAGGGATCTCTTTAGTATACTTGTAAAGGTCCTACTCCTAAAAATTTTGCTTCTGGGAACATACCCCTGGCATCTTAATTTTTCAAAGCTGGTTCATTTTTTTAAAACTTGGACTTACAGAGCCTCTGGACTATATAGTCATAGGTCCCTTTCATTTCAGAAGCGGTAGGATTTTGCTACTTTGCTACTTTCCTACATAATTATGCTCCACAACAATTATTTCATCCCCTCCCCTCTGTTCTTAGTTCTACTCAAATCTACTGTTTTTTAATACTGTCATTATGACCATAAGTGAACTCTCCCCTCCTGTGAACTGCAAAGCTGTTATGGGATACTATTCAACATTTAATAGGGGCTGCTGGCAATGTGTATAGTTTCTGACT
Source organism: Neotragus pygmaeus (assembly GCA_006410875.1). Taxonomy (NCBI): domain Eukaryota; kingdom Metazoa; phylum Chordata; class Mammalia; order Artiodactyla; family Bovidae; genus Neotragus; species Neotragus pygmaeus. Next base: position 67,529 of record SJYV01015524.1, on the reverse strand, counting down.
TTGGGATATTTAAATCATTTACAAATGAATTTCCTTCATCTATCTATTCCTCCAGTAAGACTAAGTCATTTCTTTTTTTCATTTGGCCATGCTGTGTGGCTTACATGATCTCAGATCCCCAAAAGGGATTGAACCCGGGCTCCAGCAATTCAAGAGTCAAGTCCTAATCACTGGCCTGCCAGGGAATTCCAAAAGACTAAGTCATTTCTTACAAGTCACCCACCTTACTGAGTACAGTAGGATGCTACAGACTGCCAGTCACTGCTGCTAAGTCACTTCAGTTGTGTCCGACCCTGTGCGACCCCAGAGATAGCAGCCCACCAGGCTCTGCCACCCCTGGGATTCTCCAGGCAAGAACACTGGAGTGGGTTGCCATTTCCTTCTCCAGTGCAGGAAAGGGAAAAGTCAAAGAAGTCACTCAGTTGTGCCCAACTCTCTGCAACCCCATGGACTGCAGCCTACCAGGCTCCTCCGTCCATGGGATTTTCCAGGCAAGAGTGGGGAAGCCACTGCCTTCTCCGCCAGTCACTAAAACAACAATTTAAGCAATATACAATAAGCAAAAACTATATCTCTGGTCTCAGTTGTTTCCTAACAGTGAGAAATACAGACTTACCGAAAAGGTCCATCTGATTTTNTTTCCAGGCAAGAGTGGGGAAGCCACTGCCTTCTCTGCCAGTCACTAAAACAACAATTTAAGCAATATACAATAAGCAAAAACTATATCTCTGGTCTCAGTTGTTTCCTAACAGTGAGAAATACAGACTTACCGAAAAGGTCCATCTGATTTTTCTGAGTGGACTGATATGGAGACTGTTGCAGTTATATCAGGTACGGGGGATGGGGCAGAAGATGGATTTCCAGGGACAGGAGGGACCAAAGACGACTGATTAGAGGTTAATGAAGACATAGATGGAGCCGAGTGAGTTGTTGAAGATGTCACTGGAATCATCAGAGGATCTTGCTGTCTTGATATTGGAGATCTCATCAGAGGTTGTAGGTTCCGTTGGATGAGTGGTCTTGGAGGTGGTATTGGAGGAGGGGGTGGGGGTAACTGTTTTCTTAGTCTTTTCGTATAACCAGTTTCATTTTTGAAGTTATTAACAGCCTATAGACATCAAACATAAAAATGCAGAAAAAAATGTAGTCTTTACTCAAGTACAGTTAAATCAAAAGGTTTTTAAAAAATTTTCATAAAAAGCGATATAAATATAGCTACCTGTCGTAAGAACTTATTGGCAATTAAAGCATCAGGAGAGACGTCATTCTGATGACATGTTGGACATGTATGTTCATCTGATTCCAAGAGTGCTGTCCTTATACCTATGTATAAGATTTTAAATATTAACAAAAGCAAAGTTAGGAACCCAGATTTTGGCAATGAATTGAAAAGATAGTTTATATGTGTTCAGTTACACTACTATTTTCCAAGCACACATTACTAAATTACTTCTATCCTTAGATTAAGAAATTTAAAAGTAAAATTTCTCTCCTGGTATCACTCCTTTGCTCTAACCTCTACCTTAAACACAGAATTAATGGGTATAAGCTAAACAAACATTTAAATTGAGAGAAAGGACACTCTTTCTCAAATACCATTCTCTTTGGTTAGCTAACATCTAGAGTATTATAGGAAAAAAAAAAAAGAACTACAGCCCAGAAAAAGACAAAAACATTATGCTGTAAATACAGGACTTTAAAAAAAGCAATCACATAGGAATACCCCAGTGGTCCAGTGGTTAGGACTCCACACTGCTGAGGGCCAGGGTTAAATATCTAGTCAGGGAGTTTAGATCTTATAAGCTATGTGGCACAAACAAAATTTAAAAAGGCATCACTAGGAAAGGGCATTAAATACAGCAGAAGCATTATTCAGGCAAGGAAATCAGAACCATATATAGCACAGCAGGTAAGAAGGAAAGCCAAATTACAGATGCACTGATTATGCTTCAGTGTAGCAAAAAAACCCAGTTATATAAGTGGTTTGTAAAATTTAAGACACACTCTGCAACAAGCTTTAAGTAACCTCTTCTTGACTTTTGTCCACTGAAGAGGCTCCATAACAAAGATTTGTATTCCAAAACTCTTTTTTTTTTTTTTGGCTGCACCACATGGCATACAGGATCTGAGTGGATCTTAGTTCCCTGACCAGGGACTGAACCCCATCCCCTCTAGCAGAAACACACGGAATCTTAACTACTGGACCACAAAGGAAGTCCCCCAAAACAATCTTTAGAAATGAAAAGGACCAAAGCAAGACTGAGCAATCAAATTTTTAGATGACATTATTTTCATCTGGGTAAGAAGGGAAAAACTTAAGGAAAGTGGTAGAAGGGAATCAAGTGCTAATATAATGTACATGACTAGGGGAAAAAAGTCACAAGCAATCCCCTGGCAAGTGTTTGGGTAATGTTTACAGACTAGTTCTCAATCAGCCTTTGGAATTTTAGAGTAAACTATTTTTCATATTCCTAGAAAGGGACTTATTTTAAAAGAATACTTTGGAAATGTCTAAGGCCCCAAAAGCTCTTAAATTTCTCTATACCATTTAAAACATATTTGAAACAAAAATCCTACATTTTATAAAACCTCAGTAGACACCTTGATGAAGGTAAAGAAAGTGGTCAATTCTAAAGGACAAACAGACTTTTTTAAAAAAAAGGAGCAACAAAAAGTTGTTAAATGTTCATTAAAATAATTCATATTTTATCATTTAAATATATACTGCTGCTAAGAGCCTTTCAAAGGAAATACACACACTCTAAAATATGTATCTTCAAAGGTTCAACATTTCTTACATTCATCACAGTAACTGTTTCCACAGCAGGGAATGACAACAGCATCGGTCATAATATCTTTACAGATGAGACACAACAACTCATCTGGGATAGGATCATCTTCTTCTGAAGATGATGATGGTTCCTCTGGTAAAAAAGGTGGTTTTTCTTTCTTCCCAATTGCATATGCTTCTCTGTAAAAGAAGGTCTTAGTGTTTTAACACTGTTATGGGAAAAGTATTTCCAAGATATTTATATATTCTACTATACAATAGTGGGAACTTATAATCTAGTATGATGCCAAATTAGTTTATAGAAGTGTAGTACTTTCCAAAATAAGAGAGCAGTTATGAATATCCTCCCCTAAACAAAAAGATATAAAACAAAATCCTAAGAGAGTATAACAAAACAGAAAGGAAAAAAAAGCCACAAAATTGGCTAAAAGGATCTTAGATTCTGTATTTCTAAGAACTGTGAGTCAGAGTGGTACAGTGACACAATCAAGTACCACAAAGTTATATTTAAATGGCAGAGACAGGATTTGAGCTTAAGTGATGACAACACCCTAATCACTATTCTCTAGCCTACCATGTTTCCTGGAAAAAGTTTTTTTCCTCCTGAGTCTAACAGTCTCCAAACCTGTGAAAATACTAGTGTGAATGTCACAATACGGGAAGCTAAAATTGGTACTGACATTACACAATTAAGGTGGGTAATTCAAAGGAACTATGTCCCTAATCACATCAATAATAAACAGAATTAGACTTTAAAACAGTGGTCTTATACTTAATATTATGAGAGATTAATCTATGTATAGACAGTTGAAGTAGGAAATGGCAATCCACTCCAACATTCCTGTCTAGAAAATTCCATGGACAGAGGAGCCTGGTGGGCTACAATCCATGGGGTCACAAAGAGTTGGAAATGACTGAGCACAAGAAATATTAATGACTTAATTAGAAAAATGTGTAAAAAACTTAAAAATAACACCTCATTAGATACTTGGGGGTCCATATTTTTGTAGAAATTTTGTGGCATTATTGGATATTAAATATATTAAAAACAAACAAAAAAAATAAGCCATTCTCAGACTTATCACCACCGCTTCCAATACCCCCATCTTCTCTGTAATCAGGCACATTCGTAAAACATAGGAATTCCTAGAGAACTCTTTTCCTTTTCATTCAGGAACAGAGTGTGCTCAACTCAATGCTAAAAATGAAAGAATCTCATCTGGACAGAGCAGGGTACCTTAGGTGTGTTATTTGTGTTGCAGTTGCTCCATAGACATCACCACGATTCCAGAAATAAGTATCAATTTGCTTATGCCCCATTGTTCCCAATTTGTGAAAGAGGAGTCTCCCACTGCCCAAGAGAGAGAAAAGAAAAGAAAAAAAAAAAAAAGAGGAGAACAGAGGATAGAAAAAGAAACAGAAGAAGAGTCTGAGTTGCTTATCAGTGGTGTTAGTGGAGAGGGTGAAAGTTTCATTTAAAATATTTGGGTTCCCATTTTCCCCAGTATTTGCTGTGTGTTTGGCACAAATGCACTTCTGTATTCCAGTATTCAAATAGCAATGAAGTTAATTATTAGTTATGAGTTTACAGGTGATGTTAATTTTTCCAACACAAATTTCTACTTAAATACTTTTACATTTACATCTTATTGTATTAAGATGAAGCGGTCTGCTCTTAATCTTTGTCTGTAAAAAGCCATCAACTTCAACCTAAAACTGTTTGGATGCATGTATTAAATGTCTGAATTAGAAACAGCATACAACAAACTGTTCTAAGATGAACCACAAAAACACACAATGGTAGACTGATAAAAAATAGATGGGAGTGAAGCTGAGAAAGTGAGCAGGGTTGGGAGTTTAGAAAAACATTAATTCTTATCTGTTAACTAAAACCATGTATTTACCTACTCAAAAACAATCTTTTTTCAGCATCATTCCATAAGCATAGCGTTTTCGTTGTCCTTACCTGCTCATCACATTTTGATAATACAGCACAAAGCTGACAAAAACTGTTCTTAATAAACATCTGTCACTGGGAACATGGATATCTATTCTTTAAACTGATGTTTCTCAAGGCATGCCATGCCTTGAGCATCCTCTAACCTCATATTCTCCTGGAGGGCTTGTTAAAGATGGCAGCCTGAGAATAGAATCCCTTGGGGGTGGGGGAGAGGAGCGGGACAGGGCACCTAGGCTGGTCTAACACACTTTTGCAAGAGACTATTATGGACAATAAAGTCAGAGCCACAGTCCTAAGGAACACTTAATACTGTGTTTTATATTGTGTGAGTCTGCAACTGTTGAGGGTAATCAAAAGATAATTAAACGTATTAAAGCAGATAAAATGGGAAGTTACCTAGCCGAACTATGCCACTGGGTTTACTGTCTATTCATTTCATTAAAAATTGGCTCCTAAAATAAAACCTGAAAACATGCGAAAAATAAGCATTAAGGTATGGCTTGCAGAGCTACTACTAACAGTTTATAACAGATAAACAGTTCTGAACTGTTATACAACAGATCTGAACAGTTTATAAAATAAACCATACTTCAGAATCTTAAGATTCACATAGTATAGCCAAACTAGTCAAGATACTTGAGTATTTCCTTTAATCTTCACATTTAAATCTGCCTTGATATCTTGCAAACTTTTATTCTTAAGCCTCTTGTTTCTTAAAAAGTCTAAGACACTTATCTTGTTCATTTAAAAGATGCAAACAGCATACAAGATTATGTAGGAGAATGTATGTGAATGAGGAAGAAAGCAGGGAATGACAGAAAAAAGAAAAATTAGAAGACCACAAGGAAAGTGGCACTCACTGGCAACAAAAACCCCAAATACATTTTTAATTTGCTTTAAATGGAGCAGACTACAGCCTCTCATTCTTAACACAGAAATGCAACATATAGACTAAGACTTGGTATACAACGTTTATAAGGAATCCAAGTAGCCAAGTTACAAGCCCAAGACTAAATAAAACACTATTGCCTGGGTTGAGTGTAATCTCCACAAATCATACCTAATTTGAATACTTACGCATCTATAGTTGGTATGGCATATTTTCCAGTGTTGGTAAGCATTGCACCTTTCATGTTAGGATCTTTCACTTCCATCATAAAACTTCTGGGAATTCCAGTGCTCTTTTTAATCCTAGGACCAGATTCAAAGTTCTTATCCTACAGGTAGGGGAAAGGAGAGAGAAGGAAGAGAAAAAGCAGTTACCATCACTTAATAATACTAGCCAACACACAGTATTTACTATCTGCTTGTATTATTTGTAGAGCTTTACATGTTTGATCTCATTTAATCCTCACAACAGCCATGTGAGGTTAAGTACTATCACTATCTTCATTTCACAGAGAAGAAACAACAGGCTTGGAGAAATTCATGTAACTTGCTCACTCAGTGGCAGTGTCAAGATTTGATATCGGCAGTTTGGCTCCAAAAGCTGTGCTCATTAGCCACTATAACATAGAAGCCAGCATTTACCAAGAGAAATAATGTGGCTAAGGAAAAATTTTAGTATGAACTTACCCCATTTGTTGGGCAATTCTTAATATAATGGCCAGGTTTACCACAACGGAAACAAGTATAAGATGGAGGTGGTGGACCTAAAGGTTTCTTCATGTAACTGAAAGGGAAAAAAAAAATTACATGTATACAAAGACTTAAAAAAAGAAAAAAAAAAAGCTTTTGACATGGGGTGCTGTTAAGTACCACCCCAAAGTACGTATGAGAATAAAGTACTTATAAACTTACTTGATTGGGTCGTATTCATGGCCAGATTGCGACATCATTGCTTTAATTTTATCTTCTTCAGAAGCATTGGCTTCAGCCAGATTGGCAGTCTGTTTAACAGGTAATTATTTGACACACACATTAGAAACACATTTAAGACCACACAGCCAAAGACAACACCACTCATCCTGTAAAGAGCAATATCTAATCTTGCATAAAAACAGTTATTTACAAGTATAACCTAGAAGCATGGGGAGTGCCTTAGGTCATTACATGATGTTTGGGTGTCTATGGGGTTGAAGAAAGTCCTTCTGGGGGCACTCAAACCTTAGACCCTGTTTGTACCTTGCATTACGATTTACATACTACTCTTCTAAGTTAAAAACTGAGATTAAGTTAGAGAAACACTTGACATTTTTAAATATTAAAAATAATTCAAGTGTCATAGCATTAAGCATCAAGTGTCAAGCACACGACTTAAGAGGCAGGGTTGGGGATAGAACACTGAACATATTATGCAGCAGATACTAGCAATCAGAAGGCTCTTTAAGTAGTGGTGCCAAATTTAAAATTAAGTGCAAAGCACATGCACTGAGCATTCAAATTATAAATCCAACTCTCCAAAGATTATGAACTTCATCTCTGAGGTATTACATACAGTAGTCTAGATAATAAGCAGGGTCTAAGGGAGTGAGTCCTAATAACTTGAATCTTCAAGCATCTAGCACTCATTATCAGCCATTCATTAGGTTTTAGCTTTACATTCATCCACAAAACAAGCAACCAGTTTTAACACTTTATTGTAATTTTATATACAAAGAATGCTTAACATTAACAGAGCTTAGAACAACAGCAACGTTTACAAAAAACTGGATTACAGATGTTGAACAACTAATTTGTTTGAACCCAAACATTAACTTACAAATAGTTAAAAAAAAAAAAGTCCCCCAAACCTCCAAAACTCCCCAACTGCTTCCCACAAAGAAACAATGGAGGAATAGACCAGAACTCAAATATGGTCCTTACAGTACAGAAGACTTTAAAACAGTGAACTCTAAGTTGCTAAAGATGTTAACTCTATGCTAAACCACTTTGCATTAAAAAATTATTGAGGTTGGTTTTAGAATTATCAACTTTAATGTATACTTTTTCCACAACAGGAGTTTAAAAAGCTGCATTTGGGGATACATTCTAGGGCATAAGGACAAAGCCTACAACAAAGCCAAGGACAAAAGAGGGACAGCACTAATGGAAAACTTGTCTATCATTCACTTTGGTTGCTAAATTTAATTTTATATTTCTGATAGCAGGGGAAAAAAGGATTTTTGGAAAACTTCCTTCTTGGCCCTCAAAACACTACCTGTTCTCTATTATTTGCCTTTTTTCCCCTAAAGGCATAATTTGCAAACTAAGTCTATTGCTTTAAAAATTAATCCATCACTAGTGCTTTCCCAAACAAAAGGTACACACTGTTGAGCAGAAAACTGCAAGCAATCTTATCGTAAAACACGGCATATACAATGACTTCAGGAGGTAACAATTTGCCCCTCTGCCAAACATACACAGTGGTATAGTCCTGCAAACAACTTTATACATTTACACAATTCATGTAGTCTGTGTTCAAACAAATTAGGTTGTTTAAAAACTTTTTCTAATGCAGACAGACTACAAGTCTATAGCATAGAGAAACAACTGTATCACATTTAAAACGTTAACTTTCAAAGGATCAATTCAAATATTCAAGAAATAACCACGCAATTGTCCATGTAAAGGAAAGCTTCTATTTTGGCTGAGTAAAGTCCACATAATTTACAGCCAAAATCAGGGAATTCCTCCAGAAATCTGTTAGTTTCCAATGTATAATTAAACAAAATGTATGAGAAAAAAAGCAAGCAAGTGTAGCTTCATTTGTTTCTTCTGTCTTGAAGATGAATACTCCAACATTATGGTGAAGCAAAATACTCCCCCTATCTTCTCAAAACGGCAGCTACTCTTTACAGGATAGTAATAATATGTACAAATGTTTCTGCAAAGTATTTCCTCCCCCAACCCCTCTTAAAACAATCGCTCCACAGTAAAAAAAAATTACGATGCTAGAAAAAGATTTATATTTTCAAGAATATATATATACCTTTGTAAGCTGGGCCAGAGAAATAGACGCAGAAGAGTCATCAATCTGTTCATAAAAAATTAAACACACATTCAAGTTCCACACTGAAAACATCTGAAAGTGATCATTTACTCCCTACTGCCACTTAATGTTCAAATATTGGGTATTTTTATTAGAAGTTTTCGAAAGAATGTTATCTTGTTTTAAGCTGAAATGTAGTTCACCCCACTTATCCTTCTCCACACACCTCACATATAGTAAATAAAGGCTAATGGTTGAAGGGGATTCTGTTACAATGAGAAAACAGTGAAAAAAAAAAGGAGAGGAAAGCTGCTCAGTGTGGTGATTAAACACTAAGTAAGAGTCCCAGGTCTATCAGTGGTCTCTAAAACTAATGATGCTGAAGACAATGTACACTAGAAGAGAGGATAAGAAACCTTTCTAACTTTCCTATAATGCCAGTATACAACTCTGTAAAAACAAGCAGCTCTTTAAAGGCTCAGCTAATTGCTTTAATAAAACAGCTCCCAAATAACTGCTACGTTCCCCCTCTTTTGAGTATGTACTGCTCGGTCTGAATAAGTTTATTCTCCCATGCAAAGCACCAATAGCTAATCTCGCCAAAGAAACCACAGCTTTAACAGGGCAAAAATTTTAGGCCAAATAAAGGGAAACAAAAGGCATCCCGGGGCAGGGCAAACAGAGCAGTTATAGGATGGACTTCAATACGCAGGGGAAATAGTTACTTTAATCAAAGGGAGCAAGTATTAAACATGGATATAAGAGGGCTTTAAAACATGTATATTCAAATGTATTTAAAAGTGTTTCATTATTTGTTCCCCTGAACTATATTAATATCAGTTTTTAAAAAGTGTTTATGTACGGGTGTGTATATGTATACACACACACAATCTTTACATGTAACTCTAAAGACATGATTTCCCTACAAGTGTACCAAAATGAAAACATTATCAGCTTTCTATGTATTAAGTGGGTTGCTTATTCAACATGTTACAAATTTCTCATGCATTACTGGTCAGAACTCTTCTTTAAAATGGAGAGAATGTAACAAGATGTCTGGATCAAAGAAAAAAAAAGTGAGTCTTCATCATGCATTTTTCAAGGATTCCAAAGCACTGAGAGTATTTGGGAAAAAAAAAAAGCAGCATGACTTGGAGCCCCAAATAAAAATGTCACCAGTTTCAATATGCAGTTCTTAGCTTAATGCCACCACAGCAGGAATGCAATAAATAGAAACAAAATTAATGTTGGCTAAATTTAAAATACATCTTATACATGTCTTAAGAGTTTTAAAAGCTAGTTTGATGGATATTACGGCTGGGATGTTTATCTAAACAAAAGGTTCTTAGTTCCACACTGAAGGACTGTAGAGTCCATAATGCACTAACCCCATATACATTCCTAGCCATATAATCTATCAGTGGGTTGAAGTGTTCTTTCCTTAAAGAATGAATATCTCAAGAGGTAAATTTAGGAAAGAAAAATTGAAAGAACACAGCCTATTTTTATCCAGAGAAATTCTGACCTATTTAATCTATTTTGAAGAGCCTAACATTTTATATCAACCAGGAATTATCTGAATTTTAAGAAATAAGGGCTGAACAAACTGCTGTCAACCATCATCTATACTATGTTTCTAATCAAAGAAACAAATTAACAGCCTTTTACTATATAGAATGTGCATGCTGATCACTTCCTTAGAAAGAAAACAGCAGTTATATTACACTTTTTTACTGCTGAAACCAAAAAAATCTAACTTTTTTGTTGTTCATCTTCTTTTTGTTATTATGCCAGGCTTTCCTATTCTTCCTTTGGGCCAACTTGTTATTAGGAGCATATATTTATTTAGTTATGAGTGTTTTTAGATATTCAACAGCATCTAAGTCACTTTTTTCCCACCAAATAATCTGCGGATTCTTTACCAACTGAGCTATCAGGGAAGCCCCTATATACAGCACTTTAATATCCTATAAAAATGCAAGGAGGTATAATTTACCACAAATTTAGAAAGGCATCCAACTGTTTTCTACATATGGCAAGATATTACGAAATAAGTGAAAATGCTGACAATACTCATGATTTTAAAATGAGTAGGAATTTATATGTATTAAACATCAATTAAAAAACCCTACTTAAAAAAAGTAGTCTCTAGAAACACTGATTAATATGCACTCCGTGGACATGATTAAAATTAACCTACCTCTCTCACATCTAGTTTGTGGTCTTGCTTCTGGGAGCAAGAATCTGAAACCTTTTATGTCAACTATACTTGCCTGAAATTAAAGGATCTTACAAAATGTAATTCTGATATTAGCAGGAAGGACCCACAGCTTTGGAATAGCAACACAGAAGGATAACTACAAACAGCAAAGCTGTGGAAAACAGAAACAGCCATCCTTGATTAGAGCTGGCTTAAGATACCAAAAATGTACATATATTTACTTTTACTAATCAGAATTTAAAAATCTAGCTTTAGTGATTTTGTCTTAATTGTGAATGTGCATAAGACACCTAAGTCTCCTAAGATGGGCACTAATTATGCTTTATGAATATATTTTCTCGTATTTTAAATGTCAGCAAATGTACCCCAAGCAAATAATGGGGATATTCTGTTATCTACTTTCGCCACTTCAAATAATTCTACCTAAAAATTAAAGCCACTTTTAGTTATTTTTTTAAAAAAAGAAGAAAGAAAAGAGAAACCTAAATAAGCATAAAATAAACTGCTTCTTATAAGTGTAATACAGACATGCCAGGGAACACACAAGGCTAAAAGAATGTTAACTTTATTTATGAACATGTGATCTGTGTTTATACACATGCTAATAAACAAAAAGGAAATAATTGTTTTCAAGAAATAAAACTTCATCTGAATTAGTTTAAATACTGTATAAAATGTACTTTATACAAAATGTGTTACATTAACTACTACAGTCACCAGTATAGTCAATCTAATTTGTGCTAGCATTTGGATACATAAAAATCAGTTTTAAACCAATCACCAGCAAAACAGAAACTTGTGGACAGTTTTTACAGCATTATGCTAAAAAAAAAAAAAAAAAAAACCCAAACCCCCAAAAAACCATATACCCCGAAGAGGGAAAAAAACTCCCCAAACACTAAGTTTTGATTTTTGAATCACTATATTTAGTTCCATGAGAACTAAAGGTCATATACTTTAGAAAACAAGTCCAAAGTTCAGATAGTCTATGTTATCGTGTTTAAGATTCAATGATCCAAGGTTAGTGAAAATACCTGATACACAATTAAAAGATCACTAGTATTTTAAAAGGATAAAGTTGAAAGAGCAAGCAATACCCTTAAATTCTAAGTGAGGATTTCAGACATCTTGTATTGTGTACAAATCAAGCCTGAGCACTCAAATGTTTAGAGAACCATCAAGTTGTACAGAACTCAGTTACTACAGATCTCTGTTCTGAACCGGGTGTTTCACCCTGCAACTTAGGAATGCTGCTACCTTTTACTTAAAAGCTCAAAGTCAAAATGGTGTCATACTTAAGGTTATTAAGATGTTAACCTGGTTAAGGGGAGTTACCTTTGATAAGCTACAGATTTCAGTTAGCTTACAATTAATGCAGCATTTTAATATCTTATGAGAAAGAGGGAAATATTTTAATTCGGACAACTGAGCAGACTAGAAGTAAAAGATCTCTATTAAAACTTGAGTACTCAACTGTATAAAATCATCAAAATCATCGACGAGACATTGTATACTTGTGGGGACCCAATTCCAGGTTTCACTTTACAGTACAGATGTAAACAAAGAATAGGAGCTCAAAACTGCCAAATAAAGCAAAACTAAATAATAAAAGCTGCGTCAATGGTCTCTGGAAAGCTCTATGATGTGTCTGAACTTGGAGAAAGCATCAAACTTTAAATATAAGCTTTGGATGTTGCTAATGCATTTTTCAAAGCCATCAATCAGGCAGAAAAAAAGAAAAAAAACCCAAAAACCAAAAAAAACTAAGTGATACAACGTGAAAATGGCAAAATATACATTCCAAACATTTTTTTTATTGCAGGAAACAAAAAGCACACAACAGCCTGTACATACATACAAAATACTAACTAGACAGACAGATGCAGAACATGGCACCATGTTCATTAGTGTAAAACCTACATGATCTGAAAAGGATCATACATTAACTGTACAACACAGTGTCATACAGGGAGAATGCTATCATATTTAATATGAAACAGTGCTTTTGGGGCACAAATTACCCATTTCTACAAAATGAAGTGTGCAAATTATGCCACATATATCCATATTCAACTGAGCTGTCATCAAAATACATTTTATTTACAATATGTACTATGAGCAATTGAATATTACGTTCTAAAAATGATTTACTTCACTGCTACATTATAAAGGAAAAAGCAACGTGTAGAAAAAGTGTGAGATTGTGTTTTTACATACTGCTTTTGAAGTTCCCATCACTGGTTCAGTTCGACTTCTAAAAAGACAAAAAGAAAAACAGCATTAACTCTCTGAGTAGCTATTAATAAATTTTTATGCTAAAAACATCTCTCCAATCATACATTTTTTAGGAACACAACTTTTCCTTGGCACAAAGATTTAAAAACAACTAATTTCAGAAGTAATATATATACTACCTTATTTAATTTTTACTACCTTTGAACAGTTTAAGATGCATTTTTGCTTAAAAAAAAAAATACTTGGTAATTATAGAATAGATGTGTATCTTTCTACCTAAAATAAATGTTTTCTAAAAGGCAGTATGAGGATTTTGTTTATTCAAGAAACTTTGTGGCTATTTCTTAATAGACTGAAAAATTATATTAATCCTCACTTTTTAAATAGGTACAGATGAGAATTTTCATGCCCTGAATTACCTCACAGCAAGACTACTACTATAAATATTTTATAATTTGGAGCCCTGAGAAACTGTTGTGCTCCAAAAACTAAATTTCAAATCCAGAAAGACAGGTTGGCAGTTGCATCTTTTTAAGAGTTTCAACACAGTGACCAACATAAAACAGAAACTCTATCTTCCAGAAAACTCAACAGTTTGACAGCGTATCTTCATTAAAAGAATAAGTTTAATAAGTTGGTTATGGAGAACTGAACTGATTTTTAAAAATATATACACAAGTAAGCTCAAGAAGAAATTCCTTTAAAAGTCCACACAGGAAAGAGTATGAGGGTCAAGTTGCTAAAATGCAGCCTTCAAAGGCTTAGTTTTAGTTTTAAGTTTATGCTATCCTGACAGAAAAATGTTAGATAGCATATGAAAGGAATTTCTGGTTTGTACATGACTGGGACATCCTGAGATAAAAATGAAATTTTCATTTACTAGTACTTGCTCAACAAATTAAAAAACACTTCATGAAGCAAGTATACTATAAAAGAAATCAAATACAGTGAATTACACATGCAATTCTGAAAGAGACAACTATTTTCCCATGTACTTTAAACAATTCTCTCCCTAAAGTTTCTGAATATCAAAACAATCTCCTGAAACTGAATGTTTGCTATTTTTACAAAGCACTTAGTAAATTAAGGTATAGTGAAGTGAAGCTGCTCAGTTGTGTCTGACTCTTTGCAACCCTGTGGACTGTAGCCCACCAGGCTCCTCAATCCATGGGGTTCTCCAGGAAGAATATTGGAGTGGGTTGCCATTTCCTTCTCCAAATTAGTGTGAAATTAAGGTATAACTTCATACTAAATTCTAGGAATTAATTCTTCCCTTATAATGTCTCAAAATTATATAAAGTTAAAGGTACATAGCTCACTTGGTATTTACGGAAGGAAAAAAAAAACTCTTCAGCTTTTAAAGTTACTATACAGAAGATTTAAGAACCTCCAAATATTAAAATATGGAGTAGAACTTTACACTAAACTAAACGAGAACAGTCTTAGAAAGAAAACTTGCCCACATGAAGCCAAGCTCCAAGAAATGATTTTATTTTACCTCAATTCTAAGAACGCATTCCATTTCCTAGGACTGGAAAATTCCAGAATGTTTCATTGACCAAAAGCAGAATATGCCAGAATTTCATTGAACAAAAGCAGAATTTGCCAGAATTTCAAGTAAGTATATCTTACCTCTGAGTATTTTTTAAATAGCACAAGTTGCTATCATTTTCACAGATTATACTGAGTTGGCCAAAAAGTTCGTTTCGGTTTTTCCATTTCATTGTTTGGAAAAACCTGAAGACACTTTTTGGCCAACCCAGTAACTGTTATCAGCATTAAAATTGCAAGAAAGCAGAGAAAATTAGATATATAAAGTTATAATCCTGCCCTTTTAGTGAAATCCTTAAGCTCAGTTCAGTTAAGTTCAGTCACTCAGTAATGTCCGACTCTTTGCGACCCCATGAATCCAAGCACGCCAGACCTTCCTGTCCATCACCAACTCCCGAGTTCACTCAGACTCACGTCCATCAAGTCAGTGATGCCATCCAGTCATCTCATCCTCTGTCATCCCCTTCTCCTCCTGCCCCCAATCCCTCCCAGCATCAGTCTTTTCCAGTGAGTCAACTCTTCCTGTGAAGTGGCCAAAGTACGGGAGTTTCAGCTTTAGCATCATTCCTTCCAAAGAAGTCCCAGGGTTGATTTCCTTGCAGTCCAAGGGACTCTCAAGAATCTTCTCCAACACCACAGTTCAAAAGCATCAATTCTTCTGTGCCCAGCCGTCTTCCCAGTCCAACTCTCACATCCATACATGACCACAGGAAAAACCACAGCCTTGACTAGATGGACCTTAGTCGGCAAAGTAATGTCTCTGCTTTTGAATATGCTATCTAGGTTGGTCATAACTTTTCTTCCAAGGAGTAAGCGTTCTTTTAATTTCATGGCTGCAGTCACCATCTGCAGTGATTTTGGAGCCCCCCAAAATGAAGCCTGACACTGTTTCCACATCTATTTCCCATGAAGTGATGGGACTAGATGCCATGATCTTCATTTTCTGAAAGTTGAGCTTTAAGCCAACTTTTTCACCCTCCTCTTTCACATTTATCAAGAGGCTTTTGAGTTCCTCTTCACTTTCTGCCATAAGGGTGGTGTCATCTGCATATTTGACGCTGCTGACATTTCTCCCAGCAATCTTGACTCCCAGCTTGTGCTTCTTCCAGCCCAGCGTTTCTCATGATGTACTCTGCATGTTAAGTTAAATAAGCAGGGAGACAATATACAGCCTTGACGTACTCCTTTTCCTATTTGGAACCAGTCTGTTGTTCCATGTCCAGTTCTAACTGTTGCTTCCTGACGTGCACACAGATTTCTCAAGAGGCAGGTCAGGTGGTCTGGTATTTCCATCTCTTTCAGAATTTTCCACAGTTTATTGTGATCCACACAGTCAAAGGCTTTGGCATAGTCAATAAAGCAGAAATAGATGTTTATCTGGAACTCATGCTTCTTCCATGATCCAGCGGATGTTGGCAATTTGATCTCTGGTTCCTCTGCCTTTTCTAAAACCAGCTTGAACATAAGGAAGTTCACGGTTCACGTATTGCTGAAGCCTGGCTTGGAGAACTGTGAGTATTACTTTACTAGCATGTGAGATGAGTGCAATTGTGCGTTAGTTTGAGCATTCTTTGGCATTGCCTTTCTTTGGAATTGGAATGAAAAGTGACCTTTTCCAGTCCTGTGGCCACTGCCGAGTTTTCCAAATTTGCTGGCATTTTGAGTGCAGCACTTTCACAGCATCATCTTTCAGGATCTGAAATAGCTCAACTGGTATCCCATCACCTCCACTAGCTTTGTTCGTAGTGATACTTTCTAAGGCCCACTTGACTTCACATTCCAGGATGTCTGGCTCTAGATGAGTGATCACACCATCATGAGTATCTGGGTCGTGAAGATCCTTTTTGTACACCTCTTCTATGTATTCTTGCCACCTCACCTTAAGCTCTAATCCATTCCTAAGTATTACCACTATATAATTCTTATTCCAATAAAGGGCATTTGCCATGTGCCAGGCACTACTTAATTCCTCCAATTCCTTGGAATTATATATATTTTATTTTGAGGAATCTGAGGTACAGACTTTAGGTAATTTACCCAAATACAACTTCAAACAACCAGTGTGAAGCAGTAAATGGGAGTCAAATCTAAGCCTGATTCCAGTGTCTGTGCTCAAGAATCCTATAAACATTATCACTACCCAACAAAGTCCCTTATTAATGAGAAGCAAATACTAGCATTACTGAATACTCCTGATGCTGACAAAATATTTAGGACAGATTTCAAGACACTTACATTCTTGTAGAGAAAAAATGTTAGGGGGGAAAAGTGCCCAGGTAATAAAAACCAATGAAAGGGAAAGATTTACTTATTTGAAGATCATTGCTTTTTGTTAATATTACCTACATAGATCAAAAAGTCCACTAACTCTTACTTCTGACTACAGTTTAACTGGGGAAAGAAATCAGGAAAACAAACATTCTCATAATTTTAAGGATTAAGAAGACATACTCACTAGCACAAAGTAAGGAGTTCAGTTCTAAAGTATACCTTTTCCTTCTCACAAAGTAAAAAATATTTTGAGAACTTGCAAATGTGGGATTTAATAAATACTTACATAACATAGGTCTTGCTTGTAGATTTAACACCTCCAATAGGAATTCTTCTAACAATTACAGATGAATTTTTAGGAATTAGAGCATTATCATCAGTATATTCTGTAAATAAAAGGATGAAGAGTTGAATTTCTATTTAGAGATTTGGGTAAGTCATAGTCCTCAAGAATTAGAAAACTTCAACCAGACATAAATTTTATGGGAAATCATCTTAAATATAAAAGAACATTAATAACCACATGTTCCTTGCATCGAGATTACTGATACTGTCAGAACAAATATCCAAAGCCATAGGGAGTTAACACCAAATATGTCAACAGGTTCTTGGCTCTGGCACATCTACCAGAGATGGAGGTGGAACCCCAAGTCTCAGGAAGACTAAGTCGTTCTCTATTTAGCCAGTAATGCTGAACATCTGAACTATATGAGGAAAAAGTTGTCATTTAGAATGAAAATATTTTCTCTCCTGGTGGCTCAGACTGTAAAGCGTTTATAACGAAGGAGACCTGGGTTCAATCCCTGCATTGGGAAGATGATCTGGAGAAGGAAATGGCAACCCACTTCAGTGTTCTTGCCTGGAAAATCCCATAGACAGAGGAGCCTCGTAGGCTACAGTCCATGGGGTCGCAAAGAGTTGGACACGACTGAGCGACTTCCTTTTCACTTTTCCTGGGCTGTACATGAGTATTACTGGGGAAGACAGACTAAAAAGTATGACACATTTTGAATACTTTGTAAGCAAAGAAAAAAGGGCTTTGTAATAAAGAATTCAAAGTGGGATACAACTTTGGATAGAAAGTTGATTCAAGGAAAGCCCCTCGGAGGAATTGGCATCTGAGACTTAGAGAAGACTGAGAAGACAAGATGTGCAAAAACACTGGCAAAGAATGTTTCAGACCGAGAGAGAAGCATGTGGAAAAAAACGGCACAAAAAGGCCAGAAGAGCTGATGAAAGGACGAATGACTAGAAACACAGGCACAGGTTACATATATTTATATTGTTTCTAAGTACAACAGGAAGTCATTGAACAATTTTAAATAAAAATGATGGCAATTTGATTCATATTAAAAACAAAAACTCTAGTATCTAAGTGAAGAATGAGTCTGTATAGGAACAAGAACAGAAACAGGGTGACTAAGGAGGAGATTGCTGCGTAGGTTCAGGTAAGAGAATAATGATCTGCTCTGGAAGTGACAGAGAAATCAAGAGAATGTTTTAAGGCTTTCCAACAGAAATCAGGCATGAATTCCTGGGTTCCTGGCTTAAGCAACTGGACGAACACTGATGCTACTTTCTGAGCAGACAGAGAGGAAGAATTATCCTACTCTTGGGACTATTATTTACAATAGTTCTCTAAGAACGAAATTCAAACAAAAAATGAATCAATGAATTCAACTATGGTTTAAAAAAATTTGCTATGAAAGGAATTTGCAAAATTACCAAAAATAATCCACTACAGGGGGATATATGTAAAAATATAATCCTCTCTCTTAATCACACAATCAAGTATTAGGGTTCACTCTTTTTAAATTACTGAGTTTACCTGACTCACTTAAATTACTCAGCATCAAGTGCTCTAATTATTAAGCTTATCAACCTCTGTTCTAATTATTTTAAATTTATCAAATATGTAGTAAGCATTTTAAGCTTTTATAGATGTACTGGCTCTATCCTTTCTAATCACATTATCATAAATTGGGTTTCCCAGGTAGCACAGTGGAAAGAGACACAAGTTGGATACCTGGATTGGGGAGATCCCCTGGAGGACGAAATGGCAACCTAACTGATATTCTTGCCTAGAAAATTCCACAGACAGAGGGGTGGAGGGCTACAGTCTATAGGGTCATAAAGAGCTGGACATAATTGAGTGCACATACACATAAATTGTTCAGGAAAGGGTTCTTTTCGGTATATGTATTTCAAGCAGTAACCTTTATCTTCATAAGTATCCAATTAGAGTGCTGCAATTTTCTAATGTAAGACTACCATCATTATCTTTTGCATAGTTCAGAGTAGTTCCAAGTTCCAAGCAAGCTCTAAGAAAGAAACACCTAGAAGCATGGGAGATGAGGAATCTTTAGGAAAAAAAAAAAAACTCTAAAACTTTATGTCACATACCAGACAATTAAGTTGCTGACTATGTAACAACTGTCAAAAGAGTTCACTGTAGGAACAAATAGCAACTGTGTTCAGGAGCTTTCCAAGACAACTTTATTCAACTCATCAACACAGTGCTGTCAAGCTTAAAGTCTGGCTCTGATGCCACATGCTCTCTAATTGACCTTTTAAAGTATCTGAATTACACTGGTGATTCCCTACCTTTAAGATACCTCAATAAGTAACCTGTTAGCTTCAAAAGATCCTCTCTATTTGACACTTCTATTTTTGATCCAAAAACATGAAGAATACGGATGAAATGAAAAACAAGACGAATTTAAGAAATGGAGAAGTAGTCTTTTGAAAATCCTTTTTCCTCAGCTTCCAAATCTTTTTTACCCTAAGTTCAGAATAAAGGCTGTTTTGTTGTATGTTGTTTTTTTTTTTTTTTTTTGGGGGGGGGGAGGATAACTGCAAATAAGCAGAAAACTTAGAAAAACAAGTTTATATAGGAAAAACACAAAAACATAATTTGAGATTCATTTTGAAATTTAGTCTAGAAACAAAGAAGCAGAATTCTTAAACCTGAAACATGAAATTCTGATTCAAGCATTTCAGTTTAAGTTTTAAGAGTCCTAAACATGGACAGACTTCCAAAACTGTCTGGAATCTTTTATAGAAACATAACAGAAACATTAATTCAAACAAACTAAAGCAATCCAGTTCACCATTCTTTCCTAGGCAATCTCCTAACTATGAAGCTATAAATATTTATTCTGTCCTCTTTAATTCACTGGATGGTGGTAAAAGCAAGTGGCATTCTTACTCAGCTGCCTTGTGACACTTATACACTACTTGCCATAAAATTCATTAAGTGCCTAAATATCTTTTTCTCTCCTAATTTGAGGACAGCATAAGATGCAAACTTTCTCTTCTCTTAACCTATCCAACAGCAAAACTTACTACAGCAAAGCTTTCTCCAATAATGACAGTTCACAAATAAAAAACACAGGGTTGGGCAAAGCACTTTCCTGCTTTCAGCATTTGTAAAAATGAGGTATTAAATAATTTCCTAGCTTAGAAAAAAATAACACATCACAAACTCTTAAATTCATGGACAAAAATTCAATCACAATAATTTACTCCAGTAATCAGTTATTACATGGAAAAGATTGACAGTGTCTAGTCTAAGACGAGTAAATTGTGTTACACTCAAGCAAAATACTGTATATGATTAAAACTGCCTTAATATTCTCTAATTTCACTTAATAGTTTATTTTCTCTCGTTCATTAAGTATCATTAACATATCCAGATGTCCTAAAATTATTATAAATCCATCTGTTCTTAAGTGTGACTGTAATGCTTAAGGAAGGCTTCTGTGGCCTTAAAAAAATTTTCCTTAAAGGTATTTTCTTGAATAATATTTTAAAAAGCTGTTTCTCAACTATTCATGATCATCAGCAATTTTTCCTCACAATCACAATTACCAAAGCCTCACATGAAACGTCTCTTAGGTCTGATACACTGAAAAACCGGAAAGGGGGGTAGCGGAGAATATTCCTGCATATGTTATCAAGTTAGTATACAAGTTCTCTCTTACTATTTTTGAGAGCTGTTCCTTAATACAATTATATTTATGTCTGGATGTAAATGTAAAAAACAACTCTTGTACTTGACAAGTGGGGGAACCTCCCTCAATTTGAATTAAAAGAATCCACGTCCCACTAAGCCAAATTTAGTGATCAATACTACCCTAACTAGAACTTCACTTTACTTCTCATCAAAAAAAACCCCAAAAAACTCAAAAGACACAAAAGGACACATCAGCGTTGCAGTCCTGAGAAAAAGAAACCGAAGTTAAGTTCAAAGCCAGAGTCTGAAAATAGAAACTCTAAGAAGCCATTCTGTCTCATTCTTGTATCTATGTTAAATTCTCAGTATCATATAAAAAGCTTTAATGAGAGAAAAATTTAAAGATTCCAATTAGTGGCTTATCTATATTCATATGGTATCGTAGCAGACTATTTTTCAGTATCCTAGTATCAATATAATCATATAAAACCAAGCAACCACTATTTAAAAAAATATGTACTTTTGATCTTTATGAAACTACTAAAATTTGAGAGCAATGTGATGAACGAAGAGTTCAACTACTTAATTCTGGAACTTAACACACCAGACAGAAGTGGTCACACCAGAACATACCAAGTTCCAAAAGCAATTCCAACTTTAAAAACCGGCCGGATTAAAAACATCAAAGGGAGGATCTTTCTCCAAACACAGGAAACTCCAAAATTAAAACTAAATAAACAAATCGGGGAAGGAATAAGAGGAGGACATAAAATTTGCCATCAAACCCCCTACGGTGATTAAGTTACAAAGTTAGAGAAGGTTCTCCAGCGCTGCTTTACAAAAAAGCCTTCCTTATGCTCTCCCGTCCTCCTTCTGATGGAAAACAGATTAGAAAATGCCCCAGGGTAAGCACTCAAGACAACCTGGACAACATCCCCAGCCCTTACCACCAAAACCTTCATTTAAAAAAATCATTTGGGAGGAATCATCGGACAGTTGGGGATAGGCCGGTTGCAGATGATCCAAGTATACAGAAAACAAATCAAAGTCGATTAAACTCAGGGGCTGACTGCTGCAACCCCTGGCTATCAATGAAAGTCGTCCCCAAAGTGTTAGAACGAACAGTCCCACAAGAGACGTAATGGCGGTTAGTCTCCAGCCAGGCACCTCGCCACCAGCATCTCTTCCACCAGCCAGGATCCGAAGCCCGGGCGGCTCTTACCTTCTTTCGTCTGTGCGTTGGTGATCTGCAGGTCGCAGTCGGCAGCTTTCAGCTTCTCTCTCCCCATAATCTGCTTCTTTAAGTCGCAGAGGGAGATGTGGAGCCCATCAAAGGTGACGGTATCATAGTTGAGTTTAGAAGAAAATTTATAATGCACACAGGACATGGTGCCAAAGGATTCCTAAGGTTCAGCGAGGAGACGTGGACACGCTCAATATATGTATATTTATAAACTTAAGAGCAAAATATGTACACACACAAAACACTCAGAGACACCGAAGGACCCTAAAAGGCCTCAGATTAAATACCCCCCCAACCACAAGCAGGGGTTCGTAAAAACAATAATTCAGAACCCGCCCCTCCCCCCGGATATTCAGAATCGCTTCATGTGGGAGGAGGCGGACGAGGACGGGGCAAGGGGGCAAGCGAGAATCCGCCAGCCGGCACAATGTCACCCGGCTGGGTCCCCCTCGCTCATGCTAAGGGCCGGCAGGAGACGGGGGCAGCGGTGCAGTCAGTAGCGGTCAGTCCACACGTTAAGAGTCCGAGTGACCCCGTGGGGTCAGGGGTCCATAGCGCGGCCGCACCTCCCGGATGGTCTCTTTTCTCCGTGGATGGGGGTGACCCAGGCCCCGGGAGAAGGCAGAGGGGAGAGGGCCTAGGCCCGAAGTCCACGAGCGGCCTCTCGCCTCCTCCTGGCTTCCGGACGACCGGCGTCGGCTGCCCCAGGCCCAGGCCCCCGCCACGCAACAGACCCCTTTCGCCTGCTCCCCGCAGGGCCCCGGGCGGCCCCGCGGCCTAGGCCGAAACGCGCGGTCGGCGGAGGAGAGGCCTTCCTGCAGGCCGCCCCCGGCTCCGCCTCCCCCCCGCCGCCGCCGCCGCCGCCTCCAACGCCAACGCCGCTCAGACACAAAGCCGGTACTAGGCCTCGGCTAGGCCTCGCAGCACTTCCTCACCACCCCGGGCCCCAGCCAGCGGCCGGGGGGCTTCGGCGGACCCTCGCGACGCCGCCGAAGGCTCCCTGACGCTTCCTCTCGCCGAGCGCGCCGAGCTTCTCCGCCTTTCGCTTCCGTCGNTCCTTGGTCTTACTTTCTTGATTTGTAAGACAGAGTTAAAATTGTGCTTTCCTAGAAACAGAAAGTGGGCTTCCCTGGTGGCTCAGCAATAAAATAATCTGCCTGCCGATGCCTGCCAGTACCTGCCAATGCGGCAGACACCGAGCTTGATCCCTGGGTAGGGGAGATCCCCTGGAGTAAGAAATGGCAACCCACTGTAGTATTCTTGCCTGGAAAATCCATGGAGAGAGGAGCCTGGCAGGCTACAGTTCCAGGGGTCAAAAAGATTTGGAGACAACTGAGCAACTATACACACACAGAAACAGAAAGTAGGGGGATTGGCAGAGGGGGAAATAGGAAGTTTCAGTTTCATTAGATGAAAAAGCTCTAGAGAGCTGTTGCACAACAAAGTAAATATACTTAACACTACTAAGCAGCACATTTCAAAATGATGTTTACATTTTATGTTATGCGTAAAAAAAGACAAAAACTAGTATCTTCCTCATAAGGTTGTTAATATAATTCCCTGACAATGTTTGGCATAGAAGCACCACATAAATACATGTGGCAAATGCTAGAGATATTTCTTTGAAGTGCTTCCAATTCAGGTAAACATAACAACACAACAGCTCTGGCTGGCATTTGCCACCCATTTCCTATTCACCATGCCCTGTGCCAAGTATTTTCAATGCAACCCTCCTTAAATTTTCCCAAGAACCCTGCGAATAAGTCCTAATATTATCCCCATGTTATAAACGAGGCAATGAGGTTCAGAGAGGTTAAGTTGTGTGCTTGATGTCATAAAGGATCCATCATTTAAAACAGGGTGTGCCTGGCTGGGCAGGGCGGTCTTCTAATCACGACTATGTGACAGAAGGGGTGCCCTACGGAGGGGCCCACGAGGAGAGGTGCCTCCTTCTTGGGTACCAGGAGCAAAGCTGATCCACTGCCAAGAGACTGTCTCCCACCTTCTTTCGTCTCACACTTCTTTTCTGTTATCTTCAGCCCTGTGTTTTATCTTATCTCTGCTCCTGGATTAAGTTTTCAGAGGGCACAGACTGCGTCTGCTTCAGCTATGTCTCCCGGCAGGCACCTGGAATGTGCTGGATAATTATTGGTAGAGTCCCAAAATGATTTTTGGGAGATGGTGAAGGTCAGGGAAGTCTGGCATGCTGCAGTTCATGGAGTCGCAAAGAGCTGGGCATTACTGAGCAACTGAATAACAACAAAATGACTCCTGATAAGTGGTTCTGTCTGGCTTCTCTAGCAATAACAAGCTTGGTAGATTAAAGCGGGGCTGTGGCCTTGAATCTACCCATTAAGGAAGTACAAATGGGGTGCCTTGAGGTACACAGGCCATCTCTCAGGCTTTGTGTGTGCCCCTCCCCCCAACTCTGCACCCAGGATTGCTGATCTGATGGGTCTTGTTCTGTGTTGCCTGCTGAAGGCGCAGTATCTCACCTTTACCATGACCCTGTGAGGTAGGTCTGATTCCTTTTCTTTTCATGCAGGAGGAAAACCGAGGCCCAGAGAAGGAAGCC
The DNA here is from genome assembly GCA_006410875.1 of Neotragus pygmaeus. Classification (NCBI taxonomy): domain Eukaryota; kingdom Metazoa; phylum Chordata; class Mammalia; order Artiodactyla; family Bovidae; genus Neotragus; species Neotragus pygmaeus. The sequence goes on along the minus strand of SJYV01015524.1, from coordinate 42,817 downwards.
TGAGGTCGCATCCCTCAGAGGTGAGGCCAAGGTCACAGTTAGGAGTGATAGAGCCAGGTTTAAACCCAGTGGGTGCACTGAGTCTCTCTGTTGGGGGTTCCTCGCTGTGTCTATCCCCTGTGCCTGTCTCGGTGTCTACGCAGCTTTCAATTTGCTGCTGATGACAAAGGCATCATTCATCTCATGGATGCTTATTGAGTGGCAGCTTGTTCCTAGCATTGTTCTAGGCCTGTGGGATAAGGCTGTGAACATGATGGGCAAGGCTTTTGCTATCCTAGAGTTTCTGTTCTTGTCGAGGAATGTCACAATAAGCAACTAGACAAGTAGAGAGAAGATAACTGTAGAATGTGATAAGTGCTATGAAGAAAATTAAACCAGCTTAGGGAGATGGAGAGTGATGGGAGTGGTGGCAGAGGGTGACTTAACACTGGATGGTCAGGAGAGGCCTCAGTGAGAAGGTGACATTTGAGTGTGAGGTTCTAAGAAGATTCCAGGCGGGATGAATGCCTTGTGCAAGAGTCCTAAGGTGTAATCAAGGGACAGTCAAAAGGCTGGGTTGGCTGAGGCACGGATAATGATGGGGAGTGTCTGAGCTTAGGCCACAAGCATATGCAGGGGCCCAATCACATAGGACCATGAAAGCCATTTAAACAAATTTTGATCTAGAAAGGAATGTTCTAGAGGAGTATGAGAACTCAGGCAGGACCCTCTCATGTTAACATTCAGAGCAATTTGAGTATGACTGATATCACGGCTGAACTATAATTATCCTCAGAAGCATCTGGGAGGTTCCAGGAACTTGAAGGGGCCCGGGATAGCATGGAGCTGTCAGGTGTGGCTGTTTAAGGCAGAGTTTGGGTGGCACATACACCATGGTTCATAGCATCATTCCCAGTGGTCACGCGACCGGGGTTACAGTGTGGGTAGGTGGAGAAGGATGATCCAAAGGAGAGCCATTTCTTCCGGTAGCTCCTGGAGCCTGTTCTACCTGTTGTGCAAGCTGGTGACACAGATCCGGCAGGAATGAGTCAAAGGTAACCCTAATCATCTAGGTCTGTGATTTGGTAGAGGAAGGGGCTGGTGGTAGAGATCCTCCCCAGTGAGGCTGGGAGAGGGAGACTGGGAGGAGAAAGGGATGCCCATGTTTGAGCCCTGACTCTGTGACTAGTCACAGAGCTGGCTTCCAAAGCAGAGCCTGAAGGGTCTGATTCAGCCGGACTTGGCAGGATGTGCAGATGTTTCTGATGAACAGCTAGGATAAAGAGCCTCCACATTCCTGGTTGCACGTGGTTAAGTGCACAGATGCAGGCAGTGCATAGTCTTGGTGGAAATCCCAGCTCTGCCACATACTACATGAGGGGGACTGAACAAGCCAGGTAAACTTGCTGTGCCCTGGTTTTCGTCACTGTCCAATGCAGCTGACAATAATAGTTCCTCACTCACAGGTTACTGGAAAAAACTAAAGCACTGGAGAGCAATACCTGCGTAGACTAAGTGCCATGTAAACATTGTTGCATTATTGCACTGACCATCAGGTTCACCCTGTAAGGAAAACATCATCATTATTCAGATTTATAAATGAGAACTGGAGTTAAGTGACCTTTCCAAGGTCACACTGAAAGTCTTTCATTTGCCAAAATAAAAAGATCCCTCTCAAAAAATCCTCCAAACCAAAAATATGACACCCACACTCATAATTGCTATCAAATTACCTATGACATCTTTCACAGAACTAGAACATTTTTATTTTTTATTAAAAAGTTTTTATTGGAGTATAATAGCTTTACAGTGTGTTAATTTCTACTGTACAGCAGAGTGAGTTAGCTTTACATATACTATATCCCCTCTTTTTAAAATTTTCTTTCCATTTAAGTCACCACAGAGCATGGAGTAGAGTTCCCTATGCTATACAGTAGGTTCTCACTAGTTATCTATTTCACACATAGTGTCCAAAGTGTCCTGGAGAAGGAAATGGTAACCCACTGCAGTATTCTTGTTTGTAGAATCCCATGAACAGAGGAGTCTGATGGGCTATAGTCCATGGAGTTGCAAAGAGTCAGCCCGACTGAGTGACCAAGCACACAAACACACACACACACAACACACACGCACACACACACACACACACACGCATGCATACACACACATGCATGCACACACACACACACCCATAGTGTATACATGTCAATCCCAAACTCCCAGTTCATCCCACTCCTCTTTTTCCCACTTGGTGTCCTATGTTTGTTCTCTACATCTGTGCATCTATGTCTTATTATATAGTATTTGTCTTTCTCTGCCTGACTTATCTCACTTAACGTCCTTAAGGTCCATCCAAGTTGTCACATGTGGCAGGGTTTCCTTTATTCTCATAGACGAATAGTATTCTAGTGTGTGTGTGTGTGTGTGTGTGTGTGTGTGTGTGTGCCACATCTTCTTTACTCATGGACATTTAGGTTATCTCCATATCTTGGCTGTTGTGGATAATGCTGCAGTAGCCACGGTAGTGCATCTATCTCTGCAATAATCTGAAACAACACATTTAAAAAATTGTATAGAAACACAAAAGACCCCAAAGCAATAGCCAAAACAATCTTGAGAAAGGAGAATGAAGTGGGAGGAATTGACTTCAGATTCCTCAGCTGACTCCTTGAATTCAGACTATACTACAAAGCTACAGTTTTCAAAACAGTAAGGTACGGGCACAAAATTAGGCACATAGATCAATGGAACAGGACAGAAGCTCAGAAATAAACCCATGCACTTATGACCAATTAATCTATGATAAAGGAGTTAAGACAATACAATGGAGAAAAGACAGTCTCTTCAGTAAGTGTTGCTGGGAAAACTGGACAGCTGCATGTAAAAGAATCAGTTTAGAACACTCTTTAACACCATATACAAAAATCAACCCCAAATGGGTTGAAGACCTAAATGTTATACCAGATACAATAAAACTTCCAGAGGAAAACATAGGCAGAATACTATTTGACATAAATAACAGCAATATCCTTTTTAAGCCACCTCTTTGAGTAATAGAAATAAAAACAGAAGTACATAAATGGGACCTAATTAAACTTAAAAGCTTTTGTGCAGCAAAGGAAACCACAAGGAAAATGAAAAGACAAACTACGGCTGGGAGAAAACATTTGCAAATGATGCTCATACAAAGGGATTAATTTCTAAATTATACGAACATCTCATATAGCTTAATAACATCAACAACAAATAAAACCCCAACAATCCAATCAAAAAATGGGGGGTGGGGTGGGAAAGAGGTCCAAGAGGGAGGGAATATATGTTTACATATAGCTGACTCAGTTCATTGTACAGTGGAAACTAATGCAACATTGTAAAGCAATTATACACCAATAATTTTTTTTAAAGGCAAGAAAAAAAAATAGGCAGGTCTAAATAGACATTTCTCCAAAGAAGACATACAGATGGCCAAAGGGCACATGAAAAATGCTCAACGTCGCTAATTATTCAGTTCAGTTCAGTTGCTCAGTCGTGTCCGACTCTTTGCGACCCCATGAATTGCAGCATGCCAGGCTTCCCTGTCCATCACCATCTCCCGGAGTTCACTCAGACTCACGTCCATTGAGTCAGTGACGCCATCCAGCCGTCTCATCCTCTGTCGTCCCCTTCTCCTCCTGCCCCCGATCCCTCCCAGCATCAGAGTCTTTTCCGATGAGTCAACTCTTTTAGAGAAATGCAAATCAAAACTACAATGAGATATTAACCTTACAACAGTCAGAATGGTCATCATCAAGAAGGTTATAAACACAAGCTTCCCTAGTGGCTCAGTTTTAAAGAATCTGCCTGCCAATGCAGGAGACACAGATTCGATCCCCGGTCTGGGAAGATCCCACATGCCTTGGAGCAACTAAGCCTGCATGCCACAACTATTGAGCCTGAACTCTAGACCTCGGGAGTTAAACTGCTGAGCCCACATGCCGCAACTACTGAAGACCGTGTGCCCTAGAGCCTGGGATCTGCAACAAGAGAAGCCGCTGCAATGAGAAGCCCGCACACGGAAACTAGAGCGTAACCCCCATGAATTGCAACTAGAGATAAAAGCCTTCACAGCAACAAAGACCCGGTATGGCCAAAGATACACAAACAAATAAAATCATACAGGAAAGTCTACAAGTAATAAATGCTGGGGAAGGTGTGGAGAAACGGGAACCCTCCCGTACTGCTGGTGAGAATGTAAGTTGGTGCAGTCACTTGAGAATGTAAATTGGTGGAGAACTAGTTTCCTTGAAAAATTCAGAATTATCACGTGATCCAGCAATCCAACTCCTGGGCATATATGTGGAAAAGACACACACACACACACACACACACACACACACACACACACCTCTAATTTGAAAGGATACATGTGCCCTGGTGTTCATAGCAGCGCTATTTACAATAGCCGAGAAACAACCTAAGTGTCCATCAACAGATAAATGAATAAAGATGTATAACCTATAGGCAATGGAATGTTACTCAGTCATAAAAGAATGAAATAATGCCACTTCCAGCACGTGGATGAACCTAGAGATTAATATACTGAGTGAAGTAAGTCAGACAGAGAAAGACAAATATCATATGATATCAGTTACATGTGGATCTAAAATATGATGTAAATGAACTTATGTACAAGACAGAAATAGACTCGCAGACATAGAAAGCGATCTATGGAAACAGGGAAAGTGATGAACTGGAACTTGGTGTTAACTGACACACACTGCTATCTATGGGCTTCTCAGGTGGTGCTAGTGGTACAGAACCTACCTGCCAATTCAGGAGATATAAGACACGTGGGTTAGATCCCTGGATCAGGAAGGAGGAAGATCCCCTTAGATAGACAATAAGGACCTATAGCACAGGGAACTACATTCAATATCTTGCTATAACATATGATGGAAAAGAATATAAGATGTATGTATGTACATACATATATTATACATACATATAATATATGACTGAATCACATTGCTATACACGTCAAACTAACATATCGTAAATTAAAGTGGAAGTGAAGTCACTCAGTTGTGTTCGACTATTTGCGACCCTCCCTACACTTCAATTTTTAAAAATGTCTAAAAAATAAAATAAAATCTTTTGGGGAAAAACATCACACTCAATCTCAAAATGCTCCAATGCTCTGAGGCCCAATAGGCCCATATGACACTTTGCTCTGCAGACAGGAGGCAAGAATATTATCCTTCTTGCAGAGTGGTCCTGAAGGTGAAATGTGGCAGTTAAAAAGAGTGAGGCAAAGTCCCTCTTCCAGTCAAGGACTTATAACGCCCCAGATCAGTTAACTGTTATAAATGCAGTTAACAGTGATAAATGTTGGATAAAATATTAAAAAAAAATAAATTAATTAATGACCCAAAGGCTTCCCAGGTGATGCTAGTGGTAAAGAACCCACCTGGCAATGCAGGAAACTTAAGAGACGAGGGTTCGATCCCTGGGTTGGCCAGATCCCCTGGAGGAGGGCATGGCAACCCACTTCAGTATTCTTGCCTGGAGATTCCCATGGACAGAGGAGCCTGGTGGGCTACAGTCCAGAGGGTTGAAAAGAGTTGGACACAACTGAAGTGATGATGCCCTTAGCATGCATGAAGGCACTGCAGAATGACTAAAGACAGGTGGGTGCTGGTGGTGGCCGTTACGTAGAAGAAAAGGAGGCGGGGTGGCTACAACTCTGCCAGAATTCCTCGGTTTACTTCCCTGAAGAGTCAGAGGGCTGAGTGTTCATGAACACGTGCTAAGTTGTTTCATTCGTTTCTGGCTCTTTGCAACCCTATGGGCTGTAGCCCGCCAGACTCCTCTGTTAATGGGATTTTCCAGGCAAGAATACTCTAGTGTGTTGCTGTTTCCTCCTCCAGGGGATCTTCAGGGCCCAGGATCAAACTTGGGTCTCCTTCATTGCCAGCAGGTTCTTTCCTGATTGAGCCATGGGCTTCTCTTTCATGAACACCGTGTCTGGAAATCGAAGGGGAAATCCTGGAAAGGGAGATCCATAAAAAAGGAACCTCACATTCTTTTTTTTTTTTTNAATTTTGCTACTCCCTAAAAAAAGAGAAGAGTGTGATAGGACCAACAAAGTGGATTTTCAGGGGACAGCTCTAAGGAGCTATAGTCTTCTCGATCTAAACAAACAAAGCAGAAACAAACACAAAATAAAACCTGCCCTTTCTTCTTCTAAACCTCCTCTCCTTCTCCATTTTCTGTCTCCATAGTTGGCACTATCACTTATCACTCCTAGAGTCCTAGAAGCCATTCTTGATGCTTGCCTTTTCCTTATGATTTGCCATCCACAAAGCTCCTCAACAAATCAATCATTAGAGTCTGACATTTCGGTCTCTTCAACTCTTTCACTTTTTATTCTTCTTCCATTTCTTGCTAAAAATCTCTTGAAAAGGTAGTGTTTCAAGGCCAGGTCCCTAACTGTGAGGAAGTTCATGACTTCAGTGGCAAAGACAGAGTCCTGTAGTACATTATGCTATTGTTCAGAATGTTCAGTGCCCCTGCCTTTGGAGCCTATAGGGAAGAATATACATCTCTGCCCCCACTGACATCTGGCTTGGCTATTGACTTGCATTGCCCAGAGGAATGTTAACATATGGGATATATGCCAATTCTGAGCAGAAGCTACAAGAATTATCATTTTCCACCATTGCTCTTTCCTCCTGTTATGACACCACCATGTCCCAAATAGGGCCTGTTCCTGCAGCCTAAATGATGAATGAAAAAGATGAAACAGGGCAGCAACCAGTTCATGATGAACACACAACATGAACAAGAAATCATTTTTTTCATTATTAGACTACTGGGATCATTTGTTGTTGCATCATAACCTAGCCTAANCAGGAAGATCTCCTGGAGAAGGAAATGGCAACCCACTCCAGTATTCTTGCCTGGAAAATCCCAAGGACGGAAGAGCCTGGTAGGCTACAGTCCATGAGGTCGCAAAGAGTCGGACACGACTGAGCAACTTCACTTCATTTCATTTCATATTGTGTATGCATACATGCATATGTACATATGCACTTGTATATATCTAGAATATTTCTGAGAAGCTGAAAGAATACACAGGCTGGTAACAGTGATTGCCTTCTGGGAAGGGAAGATGGAGTTAGATGGTTGGTCCAGCCATATGAGCAGAAAGACTACTTTCTTTTCCCCTTCACTTTTGTATTTTTTCTTTTGAAGTCAGATTCACTGAAGTATAATTTTCACACAGAACGATTCATTCATCCTAGCTTACAGGTTTCTGATTTTTGGCAGAATACAGTCACATCACCAAGCACTGTCGCCTCCAAAATTCCCATGTGCTCCTCTGTGTAGTCAGCCCCTTGCTCTACTGCCAGTCCCAGACAACTATTGACCTGTCTTCTCTTCCTGCTATTTTACCGTTCATCCTATAAATGGCTTCATACTGTATTTTGCCTTTTTTTTTTTTTTTTGGCTCCACTACACCAGTATGTGAGATCCTAGTTCCCTGATCAGGGATGGAACTCACGCCTCCTGCTTTGAAGGCACAGAGTCCTATCCACTGGACTGCCAGGGGACGTCCCCATACTGTATGTATGTTGCCTTTTGAGGCTGGCTTTTTTCACTTAACCTATTTGACATTCATCCACGCTGTTGAAGCCACAGTTCCTTCCTTTCTGTCACTGACGCATCTTCCATTGTATGAGTACATCGTGGTTGGTTACTCATCAGCTGAAATATTTGGGTTGCTTTTATTTTGGCTGTATGCAGCTTATTATATACTGTTGAACCTGCGAGCATGTTTAGTTGCATCAGACTCTGCAACCCCAGGGAATGTACCTGCCAAGCTCCCCAGTTCGTGGGATTGTGCTTGTAAGAATACTGGAGTGAGTTGCCATTTCCTCCTCCAGGAGATCTTCCTGACCCAGGGATCGGCTTATGGGATCTTAATTCTCTTACCAGGGATTGAACCCATGCTCTCTGCAATGGAATCTCGGCGTCTTATCTGCTGGACTGCAGAGAAGTCCTTGTTTCTTGTTTGGGCGATTATGCATGACACTGCTATAAAATTCAGGTTTAGGTTTTTGTATGAACATGTGTTCATCTATCTTTGGTAAATACCCAAGAATTACTTATTGAGCCATCGTACGTGTAACTTTACAAAAAAACCCTGCCAAGCTGTTTTCCATAGTAGCTCCATCTTGCATTCCCTCCAGCAATGTATGAGACTCCCCACCGGTCCATGATCTTGTCAGTTCTTGATATTTTCAGTCTTTTTCCTTTTTCTTTTTTTTAAAGTCATTCTAACAGATATGTGGGAGTATCTCATGTATATGTCCCAATAGTTAATAATGAGAAGCATCTTTTCAAGTCTTACTTGTCACCATATGGGGTCGCAAAATGTTGGGCATGACTTAGCTACTGAGCAACAACAATCTTATAACAGAATTCTTGAGATATAAGTCACATACCATAAGATTTACGTTTTAAACATATACAGTTCAGTGACTTCAGGTATATTCACAGAGTCATGCAGCCATCATCGCTAATTTTAGAACATTTTAATCAGCCCACAAGAAACCTTGTACCCATTAGCAGTCATTCCCCACTCATGCCTGCTAACACCACCTTGCCTCCTTCAGTCCTGCCCCGAACCATAATCTGTCTTCATGGATTTGCTTAATTTGGACACTTCATATAGATGAAATGATGCACTATGTAGTCTTTGCTGCCTGGTATCTTTCACCTAGCATCACGTTTTGAAGATTCATCCGTATTTTCAAGGTTTATCATGTTGTAGCATGTATTGGTACTTTTTGCTGACTAATTGTCCACCTTTTATATGGCTGAAAGATACATTGTTGTATAGTTTTGTTTATCCGTTCCTTTACTGGTGAATGTACGGGCTTTTCTCTAGCTGTGGTGAACGGGGGCTGGCCCCAAGTTGCGGTGTGCAGGCTTCTCATTGCGGTGGCTTCTCCTGTCTGGAGCACTGGCCCCGGGGTGCCCGGGCTTCAGTAGCTGTGCCTTCTGTGCTCGGGAGCACAGACTCAGTAGTTGTGGTGTATGGGCTTAGTTGCTCCACCACACTTGGGATCTTTCCAGGTCAGGGATGGAATCCATGTCTCCTGCACTCTCAGGCAGATTCTTTACCCTGAGCCACCAGGGAAGCCCCTATGTTTAACTTTCATGGGGAACCAATCAACTNTGTATGGGCTTAGTTGCTCCACCACACTTGGGATCTTTCCAGGTCAGGGATGGAATCCATGTCTCCTGCACTCTCAGGCAGATTCTTTACCCTGAGCCACCAGGGAAGCCCCTATGTTTAACTTTCATGGGGAACCAATCAACTATTTTCTATAGCAGCTATTCTATTTTGTTGTATGAACTCAGATCTCAGATCATTCTCAGGTAGGCCTGCCCCAGCCCAGACCTGAAGCTAATTAACCCCTTAGTCACACTGTCCCAAACCCTACCCAGCAAATTAGAGTTGGTTTATTAAGTGCCTCCTCTCCCTACAGAGACACTGTTCATGCACCTGTCTCCTATCCACCCACTTAACAAAGGAAAGAAAAAGAAAGAACACTATCAGGGATCCCTGTCTGCCAGGACCCCATTTGCTTAGCTGCAAAGTCGTGTCTGACTCTTTTGCGACCTCATGGACTGTAGTTCACCAGTCTTCTCTGTCTGTAGCATTTCCCAGGCAAGAGTACTGGAGTGGATTGCTGTTTCCCCCTCCAGGGAATCTTCCTGATCCAGGCATCAAACCTGCATCTCTTGCATTGGCAGGTAGATTCTTTACCACTGAGCCGCTTATGGCCTCAAAGCAGCGTCTGTCTGTTTTCAGGTCCCTCAAGAGTCACACTCAGATGAACTTCATGGAACCACACAAAAACAATCTTAGCTTCTGGGGTGACATATAAAGGCTTACTTGCTCCTTTACTTAAAGTAACCCTCTTTTCGGCCCCAGCACTTGCAGGGACCTTATTTCTCCCACCAGGGATCATACCTGGTCCCCTGGAAGTGGAAGCATGGAGTCCTAACCACTGGGCCTCAGGAAAGTCCCAAAATACCTGCTTCAGATCATGTATATTGTCCTAGTGAAGGTATATAGACTACATCTAGAAACACTTGTCAGCCTGCCAGACACGTCTTCAAAGGTTCTCCTAAAAGAAAAGCCTGGGGAAATCTCACAGGGCATGAGTCCACTCCTATGGGACAAGATTCTTTCAAGACAGGGGTAGCTTCCTTTTAAAAAATTTAATTATTTTAAAAATTGAAGTACAGCTGATGCATAATGGTAGCTTCTTTTTGAGAAAGTTGATTAACTAACTTTTTGGTTGTGCTGGGTTTTCGTTGCTGTGCAGGCTATTCCCTAGTTGTGGCGAGTGGGGTCTACTCTCTAGTGCAAGGCACTGGGCTTCTCAGCGTGGTGGCTTCTCTTGTTGCAGAGCACAGGCTCTAGGTGTGCAGGCTTCAGTAGTTGAGAACATGGGCTCAGTAGTTTTGGCTCCCGGGCTCTAGAGCATAGGCTCTGTAGTTGTGGGGCACGGGCTTAATTGCTCCTTGGCACGTGGGATCTTCCCAGATCAGGGATCAAACCCAAGTCTCCTGCATTGGCGGGCTGATTCTTTACCACTGAGCCACCCGGGAAGCCCCACAACGATAGCTTCTTATATGACGAAATAGTCTAGGGAACATTGGCAACTGTTGGAAATGTGCTGGGGCCAATGGAATTCTAAGAGTCTCAAAGAGTTGTCCCTCTTACTTGAAAATGCCTAGTGTCCTCAGAGATTCCCACTTGCCTCCTCCCAGGGCCAAAAAGTAATTCAGGAGAAACAATCTATCGCCCCACCCCCGACCTCTGCATCAGTTTAGTTTGCTGAAAGGATAAAATGTAAATTTGAATTTGCATGTACTGATGGCCACTGGGGAACCCCTGCCTGGAATTGAGTTCCTCCAGAAGCACATCCTGAGACAGGATGTAAATGTGCATAGTTTATTTGGCAGTTGATCCCAAGAAGCGTCAGTAGGGAATTAGAGTCACGAGACAGGGAAAGGAAGGAAGCCAATTAAAAGTGTTTCATGGAACAGGTTACTGCTGTGGGTAACTGGAGTACAAACCCCACTGGGGAACTTCTTTTAAAATTCGACTGCACTGCACAGCTTTCAGGATCATAGTTCCCTAACCATGGATTGAACCCAGGCCCTTGGCTGTGGGGGGTGGGGCGGGTCCTAACTACAAGATCGCCAAGGAATTCCTCTTAAGTTTGTTTTCTATGTCTGTGAGTCTCTCTGCTTTGCAAATAAGTTCATTTGTGTCATATTTTAGATTAACATATAAGCGATAACATATTTGACTTACTTCATTTACTATGACAATCTCTAAGTCCGTCCATGTTGCTGCAAATGGCATTATTTCATTCTTTTTTTTTATGTCTCATGATATATATGTGTGTATACACATTTACCATATATATATAAAATCATATCTTCTTTATTCATTCATCTATCAATGGACATTTAGCTTTCTTTTGTGTCTCGGCTATTGTACATAGTGCTGCTCTGAACATTGGGGTACATGTATCTTTCCAAATTAGAATTTTCATCTTTTCTGGATAAATGTCCAGGAGTCAGGTTGCTGGATTATATGACAACTCTATTTTTAGTTTTTTCTTTTTTCCCAATTTTTTTAATACTTAAATTTATTTTTAACTGAAGGATAATTGCCTTACAATTATCCTTCAATGTGTTGGTTTCTGCCATGCATCAACATGAATAAACCCTAGATATACATATATCCCCTCCCTTTTGAACCTCCCTCCCACGTTCCTCCCCATCCCACCCTTCTAGGTTGCTACAGAGTCCCAGTTTGAGTTCCCTGATTCATACAGCAAATTTTCGTTGGTTATCTTTTTCATATGTAGTAATTCCATGCTACTCTATTTTTAATTTTTTAAGGAACCTCCACGTTGGCCTCCACAGAGCACAGTATTTTCAACATTTGTCCACGCTGTATTATGTATCAGCACTTCACTCCTATGACTGAATAATATTCTACTGTATGAATATGCTGTTTTGTTTATCCATTCAGTGGACATTTGGGTTGCTTCTGCTTATTGACTGTGATGAACAGTGCTGCTATGAACATCTGTGTACAAGTATTTGTGTGGACATATGCTTTTATTTCTCTTGAGTAGATACCTCGGCATGGAATTACTGGTCATATGGTAACTCAAAACTTAACATTTTGAGAAATCACCACACTGTTTCCAAAGCAACTGTACTATTTTACATCCCCAATTTTTTCACATCCTCGCTTGTTCTTCTTTTTGAGTGTGGACATCCCAGTGGGTGGGAAGTGATATTTCATTGTGGTTGGTATTTGCATTTCCCTAATGACTGATAACACTGAGCATCTTTTCCTGGGCTTATTTTGGCCACCAGTTTTGCTTGTGTGGTGGTTTAGCCTAGGTCTTCATCCCTGAAGGCTCTGGGTCCTAGGTTTCCATGCTGGAAGGAGGCTGGGGTTGCTCTAATTGCCTCTTCACAGTTAAAATTGTCCATGGGAGCACCCAGGGGATACCCCAGGAAATCCTCCGAGTTTCAAAACAGTTGTTAATTTACTCAAGTTTTCAGCTTGTACTGCCTGGTATGTCTGTGTAAGAAGCCAATTTTTGTGTATTGTTACAGTTTCAGGTTATTTATATTTGATGTTTTGTAAAACTCAAATACAACTATACTGTAATTATGGACCAAATAAATGACATCTGCATACTTGTTAAAAAAAAAATCCTCTTCTCTGATATATATGATATATGAAAGCAGCATTATATATTGCTCATTATATATGAGAGCAGCAATCCTATGTCCTTGTAATAATGAGTCAATTAACCCTGCTAATATAGTAACTGGGCTTCCCAGGTAGCACACTGGTAAAAAAAAATCCACCTATCAATGCAGGAGATGCAGGTGACTGGGGTTTGATCCCTGGGTTGGGAAGATCCCCGGAATAGCAAATGGCAACCCCCTGCAGTATTCTTGCCTGGAAAATTCCATAGACCGAGGAGCCTGGTGGGGTACAGTCCATGGGGTCTGTATCGTCCGACATCCAAAGTATCAGACACAATTGAGAGACTGAACACACAACACAATATAGTAATAGCTTTTTTTTTTTTTTGCTTGCATAAGGAGTTTAAAGTGACCAGGTAGCAAATTAGCTTTAGGTTATTGGAATGATCCCTAAACCTTCCCTTAGGAACAGAGACTTCAATTCAGCAGAGCTTGAAATTGCAGGGAGAGGCAGTATAGATTCCCTAAGTGTGTTGCTGGGAGTGATGGTGGAGAGGAATATGGCTCTCATATGCATGCATTACAACTTTTAGGGACACACCATCATATAATGGCCACTGGTTCAAAGTATATATTGTATCTTGAGAGACAGCATCCTAACCCTCCAAGGTGTCATCCTTGAGCTGGTATCTTAGCCAGGCTTTTAAGAGGCCATTGGAGCGTTCTATCAGACAGGCAGCTTCTGAATGATGTGACATATTATGCCCAAGTCCTTCACTATAAACGGAGTCCCCTGACTTAGGGAGTCCCCCTAAGACTTTGTCACCCAGGCTCCCATGATGGAAAATCAGACACTTTGTGAGTCTTGAGATAGTGGTGCTGGCCAAAGTACTGTGGACAGGAAAGGTAAACAAACCCATATTTGAAATCCAGATGAATCCCAGTAGGGACAAACCACTGCCTCATCCAGGGGAGAAATGGTCCAATGCAATCTCCTTGCCACCAGTGGGCTGGTTGGGTTCTTCCAGGGATGGCATCATACACAGGATGCAGAGTCAATGGATGATGCTGACAGGCTAAGTATCCAGCAGCAGCAGTGGCTGGACCAGCCTTGGTGGGAGGGTGTCCACATTGTTGGATCCTTGCTGAGTCTCCAACTCTGCCAGGTGGTTATTCCATTTAAGGGCTCACAGCTATGGCACGGTTACAGCGGATTGAAGAGGCCGGCCAATCTCCACTGGCCAAGTCACCCTCTGCACTCAGCTTTTAGTTGCTCTCTTTTGCCCTCTAATGGTTATTAACAAAAGGCACGAGGACCCACACACTTCGTGCTTCTCCCACAGATCTGCCCACGTGCTTCTGCTTTAAGATCTCCGATCCCCTAATCTTGCTTCTTCAAGGCTCCCGACCAATCACTGAAGCCACTCACCACTGCCGAGAAGCTAGCATATATCCTTAACTCAGGTCAATTCTTTCTTCTCACAAAATTGATGACCAGATATACTGCTCAAAGCTCTGTCCAGTTTTCCAGAGCGGCCCTTGAGTGGAGAAGTCATGTAGGAGCAGTGCATTTTCTTTTATTTATTTACGTATTTATTTTCAGTTGTGCTGAATCTTCATTGCTGTGTGGGCTTTGCTCTTGTTGAGGCAAGTGGGGGTTACTCTGCAGTTGCCATGCACGGGCTTCTCATTGCAGTGGCTTCCCTTGCTGTGGAGCACAGGCTCTAGGGTGTGTGGGCTTCCGTAGTGATGGTTCCCAGACTCTGGAGCACAGGTTCAATAGTTGGGTGCATGGGCTTGTGGAATTTTTCTGGATTGGGATCGAACCATGTCTTCTGCATTGACAGGTGGATTCTTTACCGCTGAGCCACCAGGGAGGCCAAGAGCACCGTATTTTTAAGTCATACATACCAACTATATTGAGCCAACCCATCCAGGAATTTGGCTTGGATTTTCTCCTTCAGCAGGCCTGTAGGAAACTCTTACGAGCTAAGGATGAAGGTCAGAGCAATAGAGGTAGGTAACAGGGAGGTCTGGGTCACATGTTTGTATTACTTAATTAAGACCTCTGTATCTGCTCAGGACTGGCCCCAAGTGTGCCATTTCCACTGTAATATGTACTATTTCCACTCCTTTCCTGTGGTACACCAGCATGTCCAGACATCTTCCACTTCATGTTTATCGGCTCTGACGGGCATGGTGTCATCAGTTTCTAAGGCACTCGCTCAATCTTATGACTTGGTGGGTCTACCAATAGCCAGCTCATGATGGGTGTCCCACAGTTATGTAGTCAGTCTCTATTAAAGCCCAGTAGCATTCCAGGGGCTGGTTTTTCAAACTCCCAGAAGTTCCCTGAAGCAGATGGCATGGCCTTTGTCCAGAACCCAAGGGATCTGTGTTGCAGTTCTCCTACTGGGGCTTGCCAGAGATTTTACCCAGTATCATTTTCCACCATGGATACCTCTCTGCCATGGAATCTATACAGCTCCAGAGTCAGGACCCTCTGTAAGGTGCAAACCATATTACACAGCCCTGTTTTGCTCTGGGTCTAATTCGAAACTAATAGCTCCCTGAGGTAGGAAGCAGCAGCATCCCCAAGTATGTATAATTTATCTCTAAAACCCCGAGCGCCCATCTTCTGCTGTATCTTCTTGGTAATATGAAACGAGAGGTGCAGTATCCTTCCCTTTGTCTCAGAGGGGATGACTTGCTATGCCCTAGACCACCAGGCCGGAAGGAAAACCTCACCAGTGTGGCAGACTCCAGAGTCTGTGTTGAGTTTGTCTCCTCTCCTGTGGTACACCAGAAAGTCCAGACATCTTCCACTGCCTGTTCATCAGCTCTGACGGGCATGGTGTTATCAGTACAGTGGACCAGAGGCATACGTATGGTGGACCAGTGGACATCCAGAAGATCGCGATCCCCTGGGACAACATTACACCAAAGATCAGGGGAGTTGGTGTCACTCCGGACAAGACCACAAATGTGAACAAATGAGTGGAACTCCTCTTGATCCTCCTTTTTTATTGTTTATTTATTTTTGGCTGCACTGGGTCTTCATTGCTGTGCACGGGCGTTTTTTTCCAGGTGCAGCAAGTGGGGGCGACTCCTGCTCTGGCTTTTCACTGTGGTGCCTTCTCTTGTGGAGTACTGGCTCTGGGCGCTTGGGCTTCAGTTGCTGCGGTGCACGAGCTTAATTTCCCCACGGCATATGGAGTCTTCCTAACCCAGGGATCGAACCTGTGTCCCCTGCATTGGCAGGTGGACTCTTATCCACTCTACCACCAGAGAAGCCCCCAGGTCCTCCTTTCTGATGGGGGTTGAAAAGAACTCACCTGCCAGGTCAACAGATACACCCAGTGCAGAGGCTGTGTTCATCTTTGCAGCGAAGATTTCAAAAGAGCAAGAGGCAGCCACTGAACGGTGTTGATTGGGGGAGTCATATAGTTATATTTGTACTGTAAAGGGTCACTTGGGATTCTATATAGGGAATAGATTGGAGGAGAGGGCGGGAGTAGATCCAGTCCAAGCTAATATTTTGTGCTTTTTGCATATTTGGAGTCATTGTCTGGTGCGTTTGGTAGTATTTTCTGAATAACTACGTATTAAAAAGTAGAGACACTACTTTGCTGACCAAGGTTTGTATAGTCAAAGCTATGGTTTTTCCAGTAGTCATTGTATGGATGTGAGAGTTCAACCATAAAGAAGGCTGAGCACCGAAGAATTGATGTTTTTGAACTGTGGTGTTGGAGAAGACTCTTGAGTGTCCCTTGGACTGCGAGGAGATCAAAGCACTCAATCCTAAAGGAAGTCAACCCTGAATTTCTTTGGAAGTACTGATGCTCAAGCTGAAGCTCCAATACTGTGGCTACTTGATGCAAAGAGCCAACTCATTAGAAAAGACCCTGATGCTGGGAAAGATTGAAGGCAAGAGGAGAAGGGGACGACAGAGGACAAGATGGTTGGATGGCCTCACTGACTCAATGGACAGGAGTTTGAGCAATCTCCAGGAGATGGGGAAGGACAGGGAAGCCTGTCATGATGCAGTCCATTGGGTCGCAAACAGTCAGACACGACTGAGTAACTTAACAACAAAATGTGAGATAGTGAATGCCCAGCCCTCTTTGGACTCGGCATACTATCTTTATTGTCAAGCCAGTTTTTCTGTTACTAGTAACCAAAAGCATCCTAACAGATAAAGGACTGGTAGAATGTAGCTCTGGAGCTGCTTTAAACATAGAGAGAACCTTCCTTCAGATGAAACCAGCACAGAAAACGGAGTCAAGAGGTTCAGAAAGATAAGCTCCGAATTCTATTTTTTGAACACCAGATTCCGCAGTGCTGGCATGTTCAATTACACGAGACATGGAAGCCACCCAGATATTCATCGACAGATGAATGAAGAAGATATGGTATATATTTATAATGGAATATTACTCAGCCACAAAAAGAATGACATTAGGCCATTTTCAGTAACATGGAAGGACCTGGGGTTTCCCAAGTAGTCTAGTGGTAAAGAACCCACCTGCCAATGCAGGAGACATAAGAGATGCAGGTTCGATCCCTGGGTCAGAAAGAGCCCCTGGAGGAGGGCATGGGAACCCACTCCAGTGATCTTTCCTGGAGAATCCCATGGACAGAGAAGCCCAGTGGGCTCTAGTCCATAGAGTCCCACAGAGTCAGACACAACTACAGTGACTTAGCACACATGCACAGATGGCCCGAGAGATTATCATATTAAGTAAGTGAAGCAAGTCAGACAAATATCATGATATCTCTTATATGTAGAATCTAAAAAAATGGAACCAGTGAATTTATTTATGAGCAAATAGACTCATAGACACTGAAGACAAACTTATGGTTACCAAAGTGGGGGGGGAAGAATGGGAGGAGGGATAAATCAGGGATTTGGGATTAACAGATGCACACCACTATACATAAAATAGATAAACAACAATAATTTACTGTATAGCACATGGANATCACTTCATGGGAATTAGATGGGGAAACAGTGTCAGACTTTACTTTTTTGGGCTCCAAAATCACTGCAGATGGTGACTGCAGCCATGAAATTAAAAGACGCTTACTCCTTGGAAGGAAAGTTATGACCAACCTAGAGAGCATATTCAAAAGCAGAGACATTACTTTGCCATCAAAGGTCCGTCTAGTCAAGGCCATGGCTTTTCCAAGAAGATATACAAATACATAAAACTGAACCTCTTTGCTGTACACCTGCAACTAACACAACATGGTAAGCAACTATATTTCAATAAAACAAAATGAGAATGGAATTTCTCTGGTGGCCCAGTGATTAAGAATCCACCTTGCAAAAAACAGACAAACAAACAAAAAAGAATACACCTTGCAGGAGATGTGGGTTCGATCCCTGGTTGGGGAACTGAAATCCCACCTGCCTTGGGGCGACTAAGCCCCCTGTGCTGCCACTGTGAAGCCCATGTGCTCCGGAGTCCACATGCACCCCCACTAGAGAGGCCCACGCACCACAGCAAAGACCCAGAGCAGCAAACGCAGCAAAAATAAAACAAAAAATGAGGCCATTAGGGTGGGCCCTAATTCAGCCTGCCTGGATTTAGGCCACAGAGAGACTTGAGGGGAGAACACAGGGAGATCACATGTGGAGATGAAACAAGACAGTGGCCATCTGCAAGCCAGGGAGGGAGCCCTCAGAGGAATCCAACCCTGCTGGCGCCTTTTTTAAAAAGTAATTTTATCTTTATTATTTATTTTAATTTATTTGACTGCACCGGGTCTTAGTTGCAGCATGTGAGATACAGTTCCCTGACCAGGGATTGAACCCAGGCTCCCTGCATTGGGAGTGGAGGGTTTTAGCCACTGGACCACCAGGGAAGTCCCACTGCTGGCGCCTGGATCTTGGACTTCCAGCCTCCAGAACCTCCTCTG
This sequence comes from Neotragus pygmaeus, assembly GCA_006410875.1. Taxonomy (NCBI): domain Eukaryota; kingdom Metazoa; phylum Chordata; class Mammalia; order Artiodactyla; family Bovidae; genus Neotragus; species Neotragus pygmaeus. Next base: position 24,109 of record SJYV01015524.1, on the reverse strand, counting down.
TTGTTTAAGTCCCCCAGTGTGTGGAATGTGGTGATACCAGCCCTAGCAGACGCTTCCCCAATCCTCTCTCGGTGCCTCCTGGGACCACTTCCCAAATAAACAATTGGCACTCAAATCCTTGTCCCAAGAACCCAACCCTCAGACCAGTGATGAGAAGGTCTTGGGGTGCACGGAGCTTTATAGATCAATCTGTAATGCTCAGAAGTCAGGGATGCAGCAATAGAGTGCAGGGCTTAAAAGAGATTTGGAGGGGAATTCCTTGGTGGTCCAATGGTTAAGACTCAGCCCTTTCATGGCAGAAGGCGTGGGTTCCACCCCTGGTCCAGGAACTAAGATCCTGCATGCCACTTGGTTTGGCTGAAATAATTTTTTGCCTTTTTTTAAGAAAGGGATATGGAATCTAAAATATCCATAAGTGAACCTATCTACAAAACAGACACAGACTCAGAGGCATAGAGAGCAGACTTGTGGTTGTCAAAGGGGAGGGGCAGAGGGGAGAGGGATGGACTGAGAGTTTGGGGTTGGTAGATGCAAACGATTACATTTAGAATGGAAAAACAGCAAGGTCTTAACTATAGAATACTATATTCTGTATTCCCTATATATATAGGGGGCTATATTCAATATCCTGTGATAAACTGTAATGGAAAAGAATATTAAATAAAAAGATGTTGTAAATCGATGTTTACAATATTGTAATTGTAACTATACTTCAATTAAAAAATGGGAATAACTTCTTAGGACTTTGCTGACAGTCCAGTGATTAAGGCCCTGCTCTTCCGCTGCAGGGGCCACAGCTCCAATTCCTGGTTGGGGGAAATAAGATCCTGCCTGCTGTATGGTGCTCCCAGTCCATTTCTCCTGCAGCTGCCTCCCCCCCAGCCCCCCTCCTCCCCAAAGTGTGGGATTTGGGATCAGAACTGGGCTCTGATCCTGGCTCTACCGTCTCTTGGACCAGTGTCTTAGCCTCTCTAAGCCTCAGTTTCCTCGTCGGTAAAATGATGATACCGTAGTACCTGCCTCCCTGGGGTGCTGGAAGAATGAACTGAGAGGAGGCAAGTCATGCTTGCTTAGCACCCCACGGGGGTCTACACTTAACCAGCAGCGGCTGATCCTAGTAGTGATGGCGTTCACGACACCCGAGTCCCCCCCAACCCAATAGCTGGAGGGGAGCCTGAGTTCTGGCCGACTGCAGGCCGAGTCCCACTTGGAGCTTCATGGATGGAGAAAAAGGAAATAAAACCGAGGCATCCCTGGCTCTGCTGAGTTTCTAGTCTGGGTGCCCTGAAATGAGATGGCTTTTCACGACGCTGTCTATGTCCCCGAGAAAAGAACATTCAGCTGGCGAGCAGGGGACCTCTGTCCCAGTAACTACATGGTGGCCTTTAAGTTCCGAAGGCAGGGATCCTGTGTGTTTTGTTCTCATTTATTGCAAGGGTCTTGCATAACACCCCATATGGGTGGATGGCTATGCACGTAACTTTAGGGCAGGCCCTGTGGATCTGCAGCTTCTGTCGCAGGATGCTTGCATTGTTCCGGCGAAGTTCTGGAAGGGCTTTTCAAGCAGGACTCTCTCTCTGAATTCAAGATGATGGCCCTCTCCAGCCAGGTGCTCTGCCTCCTTGATAGACAAGAGGGTTCTCAAGTCAGATGGGCTTGGGTGAAACTCCTCTCCACGACTGAGCGACTTCACTTTCACTTTTCACTTTCATGCCTTGGGGGAGGCAATGGCAACCCACTCCAGTGTTCTTGCCTGGAGAATCCCAGGGACGGGGGAGCCTGAGGGGCTGCCCTCTATGGGGTCGCTCAGAGTTGGACACGACTAAAGCGACTTGGCAGCAGCAGCAGCAGCAGCAGCCACTTCCACTTATGAACACTGTGGACGTCACCACGGGGAGTAACTTCTGCTGATTAGTACAACTCGGCGTTTAGTAAGCTCTCAGTAAAAGCTGCCACCAAAAGCACCTGTGTGTGTTAGTCGCTCAGTTGTGTCGACTCTTTGACCTCATGGACTATAGCCTACTAGGCTCCTCTGTCCTTGGGAATTCTCCAGCAAGAACACAGGAGTGGGTTGTCATTTCCTTCTCTACAGGATCTCCCCAACCCAGGGATTGAACCCTGGTCTCCTGCATTGCAAGCAGACCCTTTACCGTCTGAACCACCAGGGAAGGCCTGAAATGGCCTTTTAGGATTGGAACATTTGAACCTCTCTGAGGCAGCCATGAAATTAAAAGACGCTTACTCCTTAAAAGAAAAGTTATGACCAACCTAGAAGGCAGAGACATTACTTTGCCGACTAAGGTCCGTCTAGTCAAGGCTATGGTTTTTCCTGTGGTCATGTATGGATGTGAGAGTTGGACTGTGAAGAAGGCTGAGCACCAAAAAACTGATGCTTTTGAAGTGTGGTGTTGGGGAAGACTCTTGAGAGTCCCTTGGACTGCAAGGTGAGACCAACCAATCCATTCTGAAGGAGATCAGCCCTGGGATTTCCTTCAAAGGAATGATGCTAAAGCTGAAACTCTAGTACTTTGGCCACCTCATGTGAAGAGTTGACTCATTGGAAAAGACTGATGCTGGGAGGGATTGGGGGCAGGAGGAGAAGAGGACAACAGAGGATGAGATGGCTGGATCGCATCACTGACTCGATGGGCATGAGTCTGAGTGAACTCAGGGAGTTGGTGATGGACAGGGAGGCCTGGCGTGCTGCGATTCATGGGGTCGCAAAGAGTCGGACATGACTGAGCGACTTCAATGTCAATATATGTCAATGTAGCTTTCGGCTTAGTTCTCTGTCTGACCACTAGAGGTCAGGCTAACCCCAAAGTTCAAAGCACCTTAACCGCGTGCAGAGGCAAACGCGGACTTAGCCCGTGTATATTTGCGCTTCCCAGGTGTGCCTCCGTCCTTCCCAAACAGCACTCAGATTTCATCACCAAGCTAAGAGGATGGAGACGCCCAAACAGGGCAAATATGTGGAGTGACTTTCGAGAAATCATCAGCGTCAAAAGGAGGCAAAAGAGGGAAAAATCCGGAAATCATAATTTTTTGTCTTTAAAAAAAAAAAAAAAAAAAAGACTTCCCTGGTGACGGAGTGATTAAGACTCTACGCTTCCACTGCAGGGGGCGCAGGTTCCATCCCTGCTGGGGGGACTTTTCATAAGATCCCACAGGCCGCAATGTGCAGCCAAAAGAAAAAAAAGTTCTGAGTCAACTATGTGTGCGTGCTAAGTCGCTTCAGTCGGGTCCAACGCTATGGACTGCAGCCCGCCAGGCTACTCTGTCCAGGAGGAGCATGAATTCTCCAGGCATGAATACTGGAGTGGGTTGCCATTTCCTCCTCCAGGGGATCTTCCCACCCCAGGGATGGAACTGCCGTCTCTTCCATCTACCTGCACTGGCAGGCGGGTTCTTTATCCCTAGCGTCACCTGGGAAGCCCCTGAATGCCATGAGGAGCCAGTTAATTTATTTCAGGCCTGGAACTAAGAACCACTAAAGGCTATGAGCACCTCCCAGACGTGGATCCTTCCCATCTTTGGGCCAAATCTTTCAGGCGTGTTGAACTTTAGATGGGGCCCTTGATCGCTCGCACCTTTTTCACCGTTTGTGGCTTTTCTGAGATCACACAGACATAGGTTCAAATCCTGTCCCGTCAATTGCCAGCTCTGTGGCCTGGGCAAGTAGAACCTCGCTGGGCCTCAGTTTCCCCCTCTGTCAAGCGGTTCAGCGTTCCTCCTGCAGGTCACCCTCGAGCCTCTCTGACTGCTCCTCTGTGCCCACTGGCATGGGAGCTCCTGGAGGGAAGACTCCATCGCTCGGTTATCTTTTCTAACGCTTGGAACAATGCCTGCCACCTAGTAAGTGCTCAAGAAATATTTGATGGGTGTCTGACTCTTTCCACTGGATGTCGCTAGAAGTGGAATCACCCCCCCCCCCCCATTTTCTATATTCCCACTGAGAGCACATGACTTCAGTCATTTCCTAATGACTGTTAAGCCATTCATTCACTCATTCTCAAACATGTGTGCTCCTCTGCTACCAACTTCTGAGATTACCAAGGAGCCTAAGCTGCCTGCTCTTGAGAGCTTCAAGTTCAAGATGAGACAAGCTGGTCATTGTGAGTCCAGGTCTCCTCAGTCCCATCCCCTGTTGGATCTGCCATTCCCATACGTTTATCTGACTTTTGGCCTCTTAGAAGCAGAACTCAACAGTGGTCTCTTCAGTTAAGGGAAGGGCAGTTCTAGGGCTGGACAGTCTCAACAGCTGCCTCCCAGTGTCAAGAACTCAGAGCATCTCTCAGTGTTACGTGGCTGCCTGGCTGGGAGGGGAGTCTGGGGGAGAGTGGATACATATACATGAATGGCTGAGTCACTCTGCTGTGCACCGGAAACTGTCACGACATTGTTAATCGGCTACATTCCAATATAAAATAGAAAGTAAAAAAAAAAAAGATAACCAACAAGGACCTACTGTATAGCACAGGGAACTATGTTCAATATCTCATAGTAACTTATAATGAAAAAGAACACATATCTATATCTATGTATCTGTGTAGCTGAATCACTCTTCTGTACACCTGAAACATTATCAATCAACTGTACTTCAATAAGAAATTAAAAAAGAAAAACAAACTAGAGAGAGAGCCATGGGCAGTCTGGGCTCTTCTCTGAACAGATAGGCAAGGAGCAGTCATGCTTTTGATCCAAAAATGTGAAAGTATTAGTTACTCAGTTGTGCGACCCATGGGCTGAAGCCTGTCAGGCTCCTCTGTCCATGGGTTCTCCAGGCAAGTATACTGGAGTGGGGAGCCATTTCCTTTTCTAGGGAATCTTCCTGTCCCAGGGATCAAATCTGGGGCTCCTGCTTTGCAGGTGGATTCTTTACCATCCGAGCCACCAGGGAAGCCTCCTCCAGCCCAAGCCAGCTGCTAATGCTCCTAAGCAGCCAGCCACACTTGGACGTGTCACATGTTGTGCACAGTCTTGGATCCTAAATCCAAATGGACACATTATAACCCAGCCACACCTGCTTGTCTTAAGACCTAGGGGCCTCAGCTGATTGGGAAGATCCTGGCTCCTGGACAGGTTTGTCATCTCGGGCTAGACCAGATGGACCCGAAAAAAAAAGACAGAGGCTCACATCACATGGATGTCATTCCTTGGGATAATCGATCAGCCACATGGCAGCTACTGCTGTCCTTACTTGACTCATTATATGGCTCGTCAGCCCTGCCGCTGAACAGAACTCACTCACGGGGCATAGTAAACATTTCGGCTGTGTTTACTAGGTATTAGTCATTATTCTCTAAGTTAATTCTATAAATTAACTCCCACAGCAGACTTGTGAGCTGGGTACTCTCGTTGTTCAGTCGCTCAGTTGTGTCCAACTCTTTGTGACCCCATGGACTGCGAGGAGGCCAGGCTTCCCTGTCCTGTACCATCTCCCAGAGCTTGCTCAAACTCATGTCCATTGAGTTGGTGATGGTACTGTTATCAGCTCCATTTTGCAGAGGAAGAAACTGACAAACACAGATGGGAAGCATTGGTTGGAAATCATGCAGCTGTAAGGGGCAGAGCTACGATTTGAATCCAGGTGGTCCAATTGTCCTGCCTGGATGCTGTGAATAGACGAAAGCTGAGGTGGCTTTTCCCAGTCTGGAGACTGACTTTTTCTTTGGCTTTTGATCTTAGCAACTGAGAATCTGCTTCTATTGTTCGCTGCTTTGACAGTAACAGCTTTCTCCCTTAAGGCAGTGGGTGAGTGGCTCCTGTTACGATGCCTGGGGGGTTGGGGTGGGGAGGACCACAAGCAACAAAAGATGAAACCTGCCACTGGTGCCTCTAGCATCCTGTTGCCCCACTCCTCCGCCTTCTCTTGATTCCACTTCCTGTCAGCCTCAAGCCTTGGGGATGGGTTCTAAGATTCTGGGGCCTGCCCAGGCCTGCCCTCCTGGGATGCCCTCTCCCCCAGGGCGACATATCTTGTAAGCCACCACACAAGATTTTAAACATTCTGGTAGCCTTCTTACAAGGGTAAAAAAGACACCAATTTTAATATTGTTTTAACCCAAACTATCATTGCTTTGGTGTGTTAACAGTACAAAGCCATTACATTCTTTTTGTCATACTAAATCTTGGAAAATGCCAGGGTGTATTTTATACTTATCACATTTCAGTTCAGGCTAGTTATTATGGGTATAGAGTAAAGGAACCAAGTAGATGATTAAACAGTTAATCCCACTACGGGATTGTAAGAATATGACAGACCCCTGTAAGTTAATGATCACCCAAGAAAGCTGGTTTGCTTAACCACAAAACCAGGCTCTCTTAGCAACACAAACCATGTGTCAGAAGCAAGAGACATTCCCCCAAACAATAAAACACTGGTGGCATGAGATCCACATCCTGCCCAGTGAGCTCAGTAAGTTGTGACATGCACTCGGCACACGTGAAAAACGATCATTTATAGACCCACCTTGACCATGTAGGGACAAGGAATCTCCCCTGCCCAACCTGGAGGAGGAGCTGATGATGGAAGCATATGACATCTATTCAAGAAAGAAAAGAAGGTCTTCTTCCCCTCCCCACTTTTCCTCTGATTGTGAACCTGTAGCCCAGTAAGTTGGCAATGGCACCCCACTCCAGCACTCTTGCCTAGCAAATCCCATGGGCGGAGGAGCCTGGTGGCTGCAATCCATGGGGTCGGTAAGAGTCGGATACGACTGAGCGACTTCACTTTCACTTTTCACTTTCATGCATTGGAGAAGGAAATGGCAACCCACTCCAGTGTTCTTGCCTGGAAAATCCTAGGGACGGCGGAGCCTGGTGGGCTGCCGTCTCTGGGGTCTCACAGAGTCAGACACGACTGAAGAGACTAAGCAACAGCAGCAGCCCAGTAAGTTCTCAGAGGCGTGGCACCTTCGCCCACCTGCTTGTAAACCTCACAAGCATCTCATTCTAACAAATCCCTTCTATCTATCACTTGGCCTCTCACTGAAGTCTTAGACATAAAAGACGGGAGCTCTTTGGAGCTCCCCGAGATGCCACCAAATGGTTTCAGCTACATTTCTTTTGTAAAAATTAATTGAAAAGATGGAAGTATATTGATTTACAATGTTGTGTTAATTTTCACTGTACAACAAAGTGAGTCAGTTATACATATATATATTTGTTTTTATATTCATTCCCATTATGGTTTATCATAGGATGCTGGACATAGTTTCCTATGTGTAAGGTAGGACTTTATTGTCCACCTATCCTGTACATAATAGTTTGCACCTGCTAACCCCAAACTCCCAGCCCGTTCATTCCTTCTTCAGTCCCTTCTTCCTCTTGGCAATCACAAGTCTGTTCTGTGTCTGCGTGTCTGTTCCTGCAGACCAGTCACATTTCAAGTGCTCAATAGTCACACGTGCCAACTGGCTCCTCTATGGGATAATGTAGCTCTAAACCATAGATCTCTCTGTCCTGCAGCTTGGTCACTGATATCAATCAGTGGCTCTGAAGTCTCTCTCTCCTGGAATAATGAGCTTTGTTCTCTTTCAGTGGAGACTCTGTCCTTGCTTTGCAAACAAATTGCAGACCAATTGTGGGATGTTTTCTAGAAGGCAAATGTTAAGCCCTGGCCCAGGTTTGCTAGACCCACAGAGAACATTTACTGAACACTTCTTAAGGTTGAAATCCTGGTTAAGAGCCTGGGGATTGGGAGCAAATTCTCTCTGCAGGGAAGAGGACTGGAGACATGCAGAGGGTCCCCCTCAGATCTGCAACTGCGCACATCAGGCTCCCTGAGGCCCAGGAAAGGCCACTGAGAAGGCTTGGGTGGAGCTGACAGGTGGCGGCAACTATCTGTGTTCTCGCTGCTGGGGCCCCGGGCAGGCTACCCCCCAAATATGCCTCAGTGGCATATTGATTTTTTGAATTAAATAAGAAACAGCTGATACAAGGGGAACATTTCTGACCTTCCTCTGGGTCTGCCTGAAAGCGAGAAATAAACCTCTCACATGAAAGCTGCCTCCCCTGTCCCCGGAGGCAGAAGGACAACCTGTACCTCCAGAGGCAGGAATTGTCAGGCCCAGAAGCCTGTAGAGACAAATCTCGTTACTCCTTTACTGTCCTAACCCAAGCCCAAACTCTGTTCGGATTCCTCGCTAATTAAATACTAAGTTTCTTTGTTCTGTCAATTCCTAACAAACGTATTGTTTCTTTGTCTGAAAAGTATAAAATTTACTTGCTTTGGCCACTTCTTAGGTCCCATTTCTATCGGGTTTCCATGGGCATGAATTAAAAAAATTTTTTTTGGTCTTAATCTGTCTTGTATCCTTCCACTTTATTATGTCCAGGCATAAGAACTCGAAAGGGATAGAGGGGGAAATTTCCCCCTCCTTGACATCAACAACCAGAAAGAAAAGAATGCCTCACATGTGGAATACAGAGCAGAATTCTGAGAAAGATACTGCCTTGGTCATGCCCAAATTAGTTCCAGAGTGAGGCTGTTCTGGATCTTGCCAAGCAATCTTAAAAACAGGCCCCAAAAGGTTAAGATCATTTCCACTAACTTAACTACATGCTAAAGCACAACCTCCAAATATTTAAAAGAATTTAAAAACAAAACAAAACTTCAGGGGGAATTCCCTGATGGTCCAGCTGTTAGGACTCCGAGATTTCACTGCCAGGGGTACAAGTTCAATCCCTGGTCGGGGAACTAATATCTCATAAGCTGCGCAACATGGCAAAACAAAAGTTCAGCACTCAACAGTGTAACATTAAAAATGTCTGACACCCATTAAAAAATTACTAGGCAGACAAAGAAACAGGAAGCTATGAGCTATAATGAGGAGGAAAAATCAATCACTGGAAACAGATTCAGAAATGTCAGAGATGACAGAATTAGTAGATGAGGACATTAAAACAGCTATTAGAAATGCATAGCAAATGCTCCGGATGAGAGAGGAAAGCTTGAGCATGTTAACGAGAGACACGGGAGGTATTAACAAGCACCCAAACCAAACTGTAAGATCTGAGAATCTCAAAGAAATCCAAGCAGATCTTGGCTGCAACACTTGCTTTGTTAACTGTGTGTTACTTAATGTATCTGTTTCAGCCCAGGTTTGCTCATCTGTTGCATCATAGCTAATAAACACTGATCATTTGTTCTGTGCCAGGTATTGTTCTAAGAGCCTTCCACAACAAAACTACACAGCTGCTGTTATCATTGTCTCCATTTTGTGACTTGCTCAGTTGTGTCTGACTTTTTGTGACCCCATGGACTGTACAGTCCATGGAATTCTCCAGGCCAGAATACTGGAGTGGATAGCCTTTCCCTTCTCCAGAGGATCTTCCCAACCCAGGGATCAAACCTAGGTCTCCCACGTTGCAGGAGGATTCTTTACCAGCTCAGTCACAAGGGAAACCCAAGAATGCTGGAGTGGGTAGCCTATCCCTTCTCCAGGAGATCTCCCAGGCCCAGTAATCAAACCAAGGTCTTCTGCATTGCAGGTAGATTCTTTACCAACTGAACTATCAGAGAAGACTTGTCTCCATTTTACAGCTGAGAAAATGGAAGGATGAGGCACCAAAGGCTTTAGTAACTTGCTGAAGATTCCACAGCCCAGAAGCCTGGTGAATCCAGGATTTAAACCAGAACCCAAGTTCTTATCCTCTGCACTCTCATGCTGTTCTCGGTTCTGTCAGATGAGAAGAATAATCATGTTTGCCTTATAGGCTTACAATGTTTACAAATTATTTTTATTTTATTTCAGCTTTATTCACGTATAATTGACAAATACAATTATAAGATATTTAATTGTAGGGCATGGTGATTCGATACACATAGTCTTTGGGAAAGGATTCCATCATCTAGTTAATTAACTCATCCATCACTTCACACATTTACCTTTTTTTTTTTTTTAAGTGAGACCGTTTATGTTTTAAGTTTCCGAAGTTGTACTCCCTTGGCAGTGTCTTTTGTTTTGTTGCTTTAAGTATTTGTTTATTTATTTGGCAGCACTGGGTCCATCGTGGCATGCAGGCTCTTAGCTGTCCCATGTGGGATCTAGTTCCAGAGATTGAACCCAGGCCCCATAGACTGGGGCGCAGAGTTTCAACCTCTGGATCACCAGGGAAGTCCCATAATACAGTGTTATCAATGATGGTCACCAAGATTTTTTTTTCTTTTCTTTTTTTTAAATTGAGGCAGGCTAGTGGAAATGGCAACCCACTCCAGTGTTCTTGCCTGGAGAGTCCTAGGGATGGGGAAGCCTGGTGGGCTGCCGTCTCTGGGTCGCACAGAGTTGGTTGCTAAGTCGACTGAAGTGACTTAGCAGCAGCAGCAGCAGCAGAGTCCATGGGGTCTCGAGTCGAACACAATTTTTTGACTAACCACCACCACCATAATTGATTCACAATGTTGTGTTAATTTCTCCTGTACAGCAAAGTGATTCAGTTATATATAATCCTTTTAAATATTCTTTTCCATTATGGCTTATCACAGGATATTGAATAAAGTTTCCTGTGGTATACAGGGAACAAGTAGGAACTTGTTTATCCATTCTATAGGCAATAGTTTGCATCTGCTAACCCCGAACTTCCACTCCATCTCCCTTTCCCCCTTAGCAACCACAAGTCTGTTTTCCATGTCTGTGTATGGTCACCACATTTTCCCTTAAATCCTCAGACCTCACTCATTGCATAGCTGAAAGTTCATAGACTTTTTGTGATGGGTAAAACTAGACAATCCATGGAAATGTGTTCACTTAGCAGAGTGTTTACTCAAAATGAAAAATAAATGAAAACTTAAAGAGGGTTCACAATGCCTAGTTGTGTGGAGAGGTAAGGTCTGTAAAGTCTCAAATGAGCACTAATACCCACCATTTACCAACTGTAACAGAAGATCCAGGAGCCACAGCATGCTCTGGGCTGTCACATAGAACCATTGGTTCCCTGGGGTCCCTTGGAGAAGGATCTCCCCTCCTCCTCCTCCCTCCCCCTCTCCCTCCTCTAGGTGTTGAAGAGTTGTAGCTTCTTCTTCCTTCCTGCTTTGCCTGGAGCATGCCAGCGCTGCTCAGAGCAACAGCTCAGAGAAGGTAACTGAAAGCTCTTTAGTGTCTTTAGCTCTTTCTTTGAGTCACCAAACAGCATACTTTTTCCTTTAATGATATGGCCAGATCTCAAAAAGAAGCACACACAGGCAAGTGATCCAGTGTAATCTGGCTTCTAAAGTGTTCTTTGCAGGAGGAGGAGGGGGAGGGATAAATTGGGAGTTTGGGATTGACATATACACATTCAGTTCAGTTCAGTTCAGTCGCTCAGTCGTGTCTGACTCTTTGCGACCCCATGAATCGCAGCATGCCAGGCCTCCCCGTCAATCACCAACTCCCGGAGTTCACCCAGACCCGTGTCCATCGAGTGAGTGATGCCATCCAGCCATCTCATCCTCGGTCGTCCCCTTCTTCTCCTGCCCCCAATCCCTCCCAGCATCAAAGTCTTTTCCAGTGAGTCAACTCTTCTCATGAGGTGGCCAAAGTACTGGAGTTTCAGCTTTAGCTTCATTCCTTCCAAAGAAATCCCAGGGTTGATCTCCCCCAGAATGGACTGGTTGGATCTCCTTGCAGTCCANGTATTGCTGAAGCCTAGCTTGGAGAATTTTGAGCATTACTTTACTAGCGTGTGAGATGAGTGCAATTGTGCAGTAGTTTGAGCATTCTTTGGCATTGCCTTTCTTTGGAATTGGAATGAAAACAGACCTTTTCCAGTCCTGTGGCCACTGCTGAGTTTTCCAAATTTGCTGGCATATTGAGTGCAGCACTTTCACAGCATCATCTTTCAGGATCAACAAGGACCTATTGTATGACATAGGAAACTCTACTGAATATTCTGTAATAGCCTAAATGAGAAAAGAATTTGAGAAGAAAATAGGTATATGTATTGATATATATATCTTTTTTATAATGTTAGATATATCAGTCAGTCAGTTCAGTCGCTCAGTCATGTCCGACTCTTTGCGACCCCATGAATCGCAGCATACCAGGCCTCCCTGTCCATCACCAACTCCTGGAATTCACCCAAACTCATGTGCAAGGAGTCAGTGATGCCATCCAGTCATCTCATCCTCTGTCGTCCCCTTCTTCTTCTGCCCCCAATCCTTCCCAGCATCAGGATCTTTTCCAATGAGTCAACTCTTTGCATATATATATATATAACTGTATATATATGTATATGTACATATATGTGTATATATATATATATATAACTGTATATATACATAACTGAATCACTTTACTGTATACCTGAAACTAACACAATATTGTAAATCAACTATAATCCAGTATAAAATAAAAATTTTAGAAACTGTTCTTTGCCGCATTCTGAAACACAGTTTGATTTAATTGGTTCTGGATTAGGTCAATGGAATCTCAGTTTGAGCTCTGGTCAACTTTGCTATTTTCTGTCCAGATCTACTCCTGGGACCAACTATTTAGAGAAAAACATGTCTCCAGTTCACTGTAGACATCACTGAACAAGCTGAAATTATTTTCTTTTATGAAGTTATTTGTTTGCATAGATGTTTTTGTAATTTTTTTCAAAATTAGGTTAGTATCAATAATGATATATTTATTTCTTAAAAGTTCCACTTATTTCTGATTATAAAAATAACACAATGCCCACAGAATATTTAGAAAATGTAGGTATATAAATAAAAGCAGGAACCAAAAATTATCAGTAAACCTGCCAGCACATTTAAAATTTTGATGTGTAGTTTTCCCAGCATTTGAAAAGTGTCTATCTGATAAAAATGGGGTCACACTTCTAAAAATTGATGTATCATGGTTGTCTTGCTTAGCCATTACTTATTCTTCTGTAACATAAATTTTTGTGTGGCTCCATAATAAATATACCATAGGTTACATTTAATGCAAATTTGAATTACACGGTTAGAAATAGTATGATATAAAATATTAATTAAGATTTGTTTTATGGGCAAAATTTGAAAGAATGTAAATCTTGCTTTGCCTTTATTTTGGGGAAGGAATTTAATCTTGCATAATGTGAGTTTTGCATTCTGTGTGATCTCCAGCTGTACAGCCCCTTGCATAAAATGTGACTGCCCTCTGCTACTGTTTATTTAGCCAGCCCACTATTGATGGCCACTTATTATTGCAATGAGGCTTCCTCGGTGGCTCAGATGGTAAAGAATCTGCCTGCAGTGTGGGAGACCCGGGTTCGATCTCTGGGTTGGGAAGATCCCCTGGAGAAGGGAATGGCAGCCCACTCCAGTATTCTTGCTGGGAGAATTCCCTGGACAGAAGAGCCTGGTGGGCTACAGTCCATGTTGTCGCAAAGAGTTGGACACGACTGAGCAACTAACACTGTTATTGCAATGAGCTTTCTTGCAGATAAACCTTTGCACATGCCCATGATTACCCTTTAGGAAAAAAATTCTTAGATGTGGAATTTCTGGGTCAAGGCTTTTGATGCACATTTTCAAAAACCCATTCTTAAAGGTGTCAACATTTTTCGACAAATATCTTCCTAGTGCGTACTATGTGCCAGGCACTATTCTAAGAACATCCTCACGATGATGATATGCAGTAGGTACTACTATTATTATCCCATTTCACAGAAGAGGAAGCTGAGTCAGCAGCTGGATCATTGAGCTAGGAAGTGCTAGAGCTGGCTTTGGACTCCTAGCTCTTAACTCCTGTACTACCAATGCTGCTTCTCCAGCATTCTGAGCAGTAGAGTATGAGGTGGTCATTTTCCTGTACTCTTGCCCACAACGGAGTAATATCTATCTGCTCAAAGGGATTGCGAACACTCAGAAATACTATTTATGCTGGGAAATCCACCTATTAGGGAACCCTTGAGTAAAATCACTCGCTTTGGCCAGGGAAGATAACCGCTTGCCTGAGTTGTCTCACAGCTGAGGAGGTCTCAAAAAGGTACATGGTACTGCCACTGAAACTAATTAGAAGAATTTGGGAGGAGCCCAATGAGGAAGGAGATGCCAGTCCATGTGTCTTATCACCTCCCAGAATCCTTTGAGCTGGGGAACCCATCTTGGCTGAAAGATATGCATACCACCAGGAAGGACACTGAGTCAGACTATGGGCCAAAGAGGATGACTGGCCAGACACAACCTGCAAACTAACCCCATTACCATAAAATCTGAGGCTGCAAGCCATGTGGCAGAGCAGTTCTCCTGGGTTGCCTTACCCTGCTGCTTTCCCCCTGGGTGCCCCTTCCCAGGAAAGTCTTTTGCTTTGTCAGCACATATGCCTTCTGGGACAAATCGTTTCTGGAAAAGATCCCCCTTCCTGCGACACTGGAACTATAAGAGAGAGAAAGGAAGTTCTAGTTCTTGGCTATCAATGAATTACTAGCCTGTCTGATTTCTTTTTTAAGAAACCACATCAAAGTATTTTCAGAAGCTTCCTCCAGGCAGAAGAGAGGTTTAATCTTTGGTCTTCACATAAGAGATGTTTCTGGGGTCCACTTGTTCTTCCCAAATCTCTGCTCACAGCACCAGAATTTTAGGAAGCTCTTCTAAGTTAGACAGCCCTCTTCTTCCGCTGTCTGCTACAGATGCTGGTGCCATACTTCAAGGACTCTGCAGCTGCCCTCGTCCCTGAGCCAAGGTTTACTGTAGTAAACTTTCATACCCAAAGACAAACAAAGAGGCATGAAACTCTACTCTTCAGCCAAGGTAAAGCGCTGAGTTTACTTACACTCCCTGAGCTCACCTACAGGATGACTAAGAGTCGCCCCTCTTAGAATACACATGCTAAGTTGCTATAACAAAAATACCCAACAACACATGGCTTAAAAGAGTAAAGCAGTTTTTCCTCTCTCATTTAACAGTTCTGAGGTGAACACTTTCCATGCTGGGTAATTCTAACCTGCATGGCCCGTCAGTGACTTCTGTGATCATGTCGCTTTCCTTTACCTGCTTAGTATTAAATTCATCAGCGTGGGCCAGGGAAAACGGAAATAACGCAGTGGAGCCATGCCCACTTAAGCCACCGCTTAAGGCCTATGCGCATATCGCTTCCACTTGCATTTCACTGGCAGGAAAGGAATCACAGGAACACACCTAACTGCAAGGGAGGCTGGGAAATATAGTTCAGCCAGGTATCAAGAAAGAAGGAGAGAATGGATCTGCCGGTCAGCTAGTGGCTTCCAATAGACCCTCCAAACAGGGAACAAAACCAGCAGGGCATAGTGAGGTTATCATGATGTTTCTCTTTCTTGTCCCTCTCCCTATATCTGATCAGAGGGAGAATTTAACAATGAGATACATAGGCATATGAAATTTATTTAGAGTGCACCAGCCTCATGGATTCTGGAAACTTACTCTTAAAACCGTGAATTATCGTCTTATTTGTATGCGGGCTCAAACTACCGCACAATTGCACTCATCTCACACGCTAATAAAGTAATGCTCAGAATTCTCCAAGCCAGGCTTCAGCAATATGTGAACCGTGAACTTCCAGATGTTCAAGCTGGTTTTAGAAAAGGCAGAGGAACCAGAGATCAAATTGCCAACATTCACTGGATCATAGAAAAAGCAAGAGAGTTCCAGAAAAACATCTATTTCTGCTTTATTGACTATGCCAAAGCCTTTGACTGTGTGGATCACAATAAACTGTGGAAAATTTTGAAAAAGATGGGAATACCAGACCACTTGACCTGCCTCTTGAGAAACCTATATGCAGGTCAGGAAGCAACAGTTAGAACTGGACATGGAACAACAGACTGGTTGCAAATAGGAAAAGGAGTATGTCAAGGCTGTATATTGTCACCTTGCTTATTTAACTTATATGCAGAGTATAAGCCAATTTTTTGGCTTTTACTATATGCAGAGTACATCATGAGAAATGCTGGACTGGAAGAAGCACAAGCTGGAATCAAGATTACCGGGAGAAATATCAATAACCTCAGATGACACCACCCTTATGGCAGAGAGTGAAGAGGAACTAAAAATCTTCTTAATGAAAGTGAAAGAGGAGAGTGAAAAAGTTGGCTTAAAGCTCAACATTCAGAAAACGAAGATCGTGGCATCCAGTCACATCACTTCATGGGAAATAGATGGGGAAACAATGACTGACTTTATTTTGAGGGGCTCCAAAATCACTGCAGATGGTGACTGCAGCCATGAAATTAAAAGATGCTTTCTCCTTGGAAGGAAAGTTATGACCAACCTTGAGAGCATATTCAAAAGCAGAGACATTACTTTGCCAACAAAGGTCCATCTAGTCAAGGCTATGGTTTTTCCAGTGGTCATGTATGGATGTGAGAGTTGGGCTGTGAAGAAAGCTCAGTGGTGAAGAACTGATGCTTTTGAAGTGTGGTGTTGGAGAAGCCTCTTGAGAGTCCCTTGGACTGCAAGGAGATGCAACCAGTTCATCCTAAAGGAAATCAGTCCTGAGTGTTCATTGGACGGACTGATGTTGAAGCTGAAACTCATCTATATTTTGGCCACATGATGTGAAAAGCTGACTCATTTGTAAAGACTCTGATGTTGGGAACGATTGAGGGCAGGAGGAGAAGGGGACAACAGAGGATGAGATGGCTGGATGGCATCACCGACTCGATGGACATGAGTCTGGGTAAACTCCGGGAGTTGGTGATGGACAAGGAGGCCTGGCATGCTAAGGTTCATGGGGTCGCAGAGTCAGACACGATGGAGCGACTGAACTGAACTGAACTTGCTAAGTCACTTTCAGTCCTATCCAACTCTTTGTGACCCCAAGAACTATAGCTCGCCAGGCTCCTCTGTCCATGGGATTTTCCAAGCAAGAATACTAGAGTGGGTTGCCATTCACTCCTCCAGGGGATCTTCCTTACCCAGAGATCAATCTGCATCTCATGTCTCTTGCATTGGCATGTGGCTTCTTTACCACTAGAGCCACTCTGATTAAAAAATCAGCTCATAGTTTAAAATCAGAACAGAGTACACATACTTCGGAGACAAGAACTTGTGAATGGGAAGCCCAGTTCCATCTCTTACCTACAACTGTGTGACTATTGACATGTTCTGTAAACTCTCTGAGTTTTCATTTGCTGAGAAGATTAGAGAGCATGTGGAGAGAACCAGGTACAATCCTGGCTTCTGTGACAAAGGCAATTCTTTTAATCTATCTGAGCCCCAAGTTTCCTGAAGAAAGGAGGTAATATCCTACCTCTCCTTTGGTGGTATAAATAATATATGTCCTGGGTGGGGAGGTCAGTATAGGCTCAGGGTACAGAGAAGTTCCGGAAGTTACCTACATTCAGGCTCATTCAGGGCTCCCATCATGACTGTCTTCCTCTCTAGGTCAGTCAGCTTCACCCTCAGGCTCTGCATCATGCCTCTGCATGATGATGAGATGGCTGTGACATACTCAGAGGAAGAACAGAAGCTGCTTCTTTCCTAGGTATGTGCCTTCAAGTCTCCTTGTCTCTGAAGGGCTATGTGCCTGTGTTTGAACTGTGCTTTGGGGATGAGATTAACTAATTGGTTTAAGTCATGAGGACCTACTCCTAGAGTTAGGGATGGGGTCACCCCCAGTCATATAGTTCCTCCGAAGTGAAACTGGGCTGTAATTGCCAGAAAGGCAGCCAAAACAACAGATGTCCACTATGGAGAATGTGTTTGAAGGATGAGTTAATTGGGCCTCATTATGGCCCAATTTTTGTTTGTTTTTTGAAATTATGAGCTGATTTCTTCTGCTGATAGATGAACTAACTATTCACGGTCTCTGGCAGTTTTCCTTCATAGTCCTCTTAATGGCCTTCTAGAGTTTCTTTTTATTGCTTTGCCCATACCCATGAATGCTTTGCTCCCCTGACATCTTTTAACAGCTTTCTGACCCCATGGGTTCATCAGACACCCCCAAACCAATGGAGTGAAGAGGAACCAAATAGGAATCCATATATTTCTGAACTTGCGGTGTTTGTCTTTGAACAAGCAATGACATTTTTGTCTCCAAAGTCTGTGATGTACATATATATCATAAGTTCTGGAGGCAAAAATTTTACATATATATGAAATTATGTGTGTATATATACACACATGTGTATGTTAATATGGATAAGTAAATTTTTAAGCTCTCAGTTTCTCACTTGTAAAATTTGCAGTAGAAATAGATACTAAGATACTAAGTTCTTTTTGGCATGAAGACCCTTGGGAGATGCAGTAACAACAAGAATAATGGCCAAAATTAATATGGAGTGCTCCCTACATGCTGTCCTAAACTCTAAGGCATATGGTAGTTTATCTCATTTGATCTTCACAACATCAATACTAGGTGTGAACTATTATTACCTCCTTCTGGAGATGAGAAATTGAAGATTCAGTTGGTCACATGACTTGTTCACGGTCACACATTATTGTCTACTTGGAACTGGAATCCAGATTGGTCAGATTCCAGAATCTGTGCTCTTAACTGTGCTAAAGTATCTTTGCAGCTTCCATTGGAGAGGAAAGAATTCAGACTTGGGAGTCAGAGGACTTGCATTTAAATTCTGAATTTCAGCACTGTGTGACTTTGGGAAAGTTACTTAACCTCTCTGAGCTTTAGTAAGAAGTAAGATGGAAATCATAATTACTCCCTATGGGTTAGGGGTCAGAATTAAGATTGTTGAATCAATGGATGTAAAACTTGGGATGTGTAATAGGTGCTCAACAAAGGACATGTATCATAATAAGCCACTAAGCTAAGCTAATTTATAGAACATTGCTACCAGGCAGAAAAGAGCTCTGTGAATGAATCCCTGGCTTCTGAGTCACTGCTCTAAAGGCTCACCATAAATAAGTATGTTTGTGAAAGAAATTGCCTTTAATAAAACTTTGCCTGTTTCAAACTGAGAAGCATGCATTTGACACAGACAATTGACAAGTGATGGAGCAGGGATAATATTTTTTAAAAGACCCATAGCAATGAATGCTGTTTTGCAAACAGAAGTGTTTTTCCTCTTTCAGTGATCTGAGTCATTTTTCCTCTTAAGGGGAACAGTTTTCTCTATTAAGGCTCATTCATGAGATTTGTGTTCACAGGAAAGAAGAGGGATGAAAACCTCTGCTGGCACAAGGAAGGCCGTAGGATGGGGGAGAGGGAGGATGGGATCCATGATGAGTTCTGAACAGGGAGCGGAAATGGAGCAAATGCCTTCTTTCTGATCTGGGGGGTTGGACCTAAAAGTACCAGAAAAGAGGAAGGACACGGGATCAGACCAGTGTGTGCTGTCTCCTTCCCTGGGGGTCAAGACTCTGCTGGATAGGGTGGAGGATGGGAGTTAGAAACAACTTGAAAAATTTGGGGGAAATACTAGAACAGTGGTGCTTGGGCCATAAATCCCCATTTGAAGTTCTGGGGTGAAAAGTCATAGGGAGCCCCACACCACTGTGGGGAGGCTGTATTTATACTGTTGAGGGTTTGGTTGCCTGTGTCAAGAGGGCCTTTGCTGGTGTCTTGTGAAGTGAAGTCGCTCAGTCGTGTCCGACTCTTTGTGACCCCCACGGACTATAGCCTATCAGGCACCTCCATCCATGGGATTTTCCAGGCAAGAGTGTTGGAGTGGATTACCATTGCCTTCTCCAGGGGATCCTCCCGACCCAGGGATTGGACGCAGGTCTCCCGCATTACAGATAGACGCTTTACCATCTGAGCCACCAGGGAAGCTTTGAGACCCTATCAATTCCCCAGTGCCTGGGAACACCTAGCCCTCCCCTCCACCATCACCAATAAGAAAGCAAGTGAACTTCCCTGACCAGGGATATAACCTGTGCTCCTTGTATTGAAAGCACAAGTCTTCACCATTGGATCACCAGGGAGGTCCCAGAAACTGGGTTCTTGAAGATTTTTTTGGACTCCTGAAATGACTACCTTACTTCTACCTTCTTCCTTGGTATGTAAGAGTGTGAAGTGAAAGTCGCTCAGTCATGTACGACTCTTTGCAACCCCATGGATTTTACCATCCACAGAATTGTCCAAGCCAGAATACTGGAGTGGGTAGCTGTTCCCCTCTCCAGGGGATCTTCCCAACCCAGGGATCGAACTCAGGTCTCCTGCATTGCAGATGGATTCTTTATCAGCTGAGCCACCACGTTTGCTCAATAGAGCTCTTACTATGTAAGAGAATTCCCCAAGTTAAAGCTGTTTGAGATGAATATCTTCTACTTGCAGCCAAAAGCATCCTAAATGAGGCAGAATGTGGATAAATTTTTGACCTTGCAACTCTTGCTTCATAAATATATCTTCATATAATGTGGCTGTAAGAAGGAAAATGGTGTTAAGTCATTAACCTTGAAAACCACTTGGATCACTTCCTTCGGGCAAGCTTTATTCCCAGACTGTTGAACCCTCTGGGTTTGACAGCAGCATCTACTTCACATGGTTAACACCTCCCCCTACTTGCCTTCAAAAGCTTTCCTAAGGGAAGAGATGAAGCCATACTTGTTAATTCTTCTTGAACATGAAAAAAGGGATTCTTTTTGCCCTTTTAAAATGTATTATTAAAATGTAAAAAAATATGTTCTTCTAGAGTTGCCTGGAAAGTGAACTGGGAGCAGTTAAACATCAAGCTCACTGCCAATTTTTGGCTTTAACTAGAATCACCTTCGCCTTTTCCTATGGGAGAAAATGAAGTCTTAGAACTAAAAGAATTTCAAGAACTGGATTTTAACTGCTGAGCTGACCAGAGAAGAAAGAAGGCTAACAACGACTGGAGCTGTATAATTTGGTTCTCTTTTTAACATTCAAAGTTCTCTCTGACTCTCCAAAATTGTATCTACTTTGGTTGAGCTTATTTTTTCCCCTAATCAAATGACATTTCTTGGAACTCATCATCACATATGCCTACTTACTTTGTGCAATTATTTCAGGATAATTTACTAGCTGGGGAAAAAGAGGGAGGGCAGGAAGGATGGAAGGAAGGGTAGAGGACAAGAGGGAGAGGGAAGAGGGGGGAAGGACTAATCCTTTCAAGGACTGTTTTCATTACAAAATGTCCCAGAATTTCATATCCAATGGACCTGCAATCCTCAAGCCATGTCTTTGTTTGTGGAAATGCTGTTACTTCTTCTTCTTGTTTAAATTTAATCTAAAGTAACTTCAAGAGATGAGTTGAAGGCTGGGGTAGATAGAAGATGTAAAGTTGTCACTAGTTCAACCCTGTTCCAATTTGAACAAGCTTAGATATTATTTGATTTCTACTGGGGGCTTTGAAAACACTTATTGGAAAAAACATTTCCATTACAAAAATACAGTTTGAAAATGACAGTGTTATATAAGAAGAAACAAGTGCATACAATTCAAATATTACTATGTCTTGACCTTTAGGGTCACGTATGTCTTTCATACAAAGTAGTAGATAAGAATCAAACTTAAATTAATAATATTGTAATAGCTGGAGCAGTTGTTATGCAGTGTAACATAAACCCCAGCTATTTAGTGGCTTAATGTTCTAGGCATTATGAGTCACTCATTCAATGCCTGCACTTAGTCAGTGGTAGTTTTCCTTGTAATCATTCAGGGATTCAGTTGTATTGGTTATCTACTGCTGTGTAACAAATTATCTAACGAAAACACTTGTTATGTCACATAGTTTCACAGGGTCAAGAATTTAGATGAGTGATTATGGATAGCCTTAGATGAGTGATGATGGATAAAATCTCTCACAAATAAAATATCATATATTCAGGATATTGGCCAGGGTTGCAGTCATCCGAAAACATAACTGGGACTGTAGTTTCTGTTTCTAAGATGGTGCACTTATGTGACTGTAGGTAGACGCTCGTTGTTGGTAAGAAGCCTCAATTCCTTATAGCTGCTTGAGCGTCCTTACAACATGGCGTTGGCTTCCTTCAGAGGAGTAATTAAAGATAAGATAAAAACTACACTTTTTTTTTTTTTGGTTGCACCCCATGGCTTGTGGGATCTTAGTTCCCCAATCAGGAACTGAACCTGGTCCTCAGCAATGAGAGCTTGGAGTTGTAATCACTGGACTGCCAGGGAATTCCTTACAATGTCTTTTAAGATTTATCTTCAGAAGTCATACTTCATCATTTCCATTAAATCTTATTGATTACACAACTCGATCCTGTTCAGTTGCAGAGGTGAATATGCTACTGCTACTGCTACTGCTAAGTCACTTCGATCGTGTCCGACTCTGTGCGACCCCATAGATGGCAGCCTACCAAGCTCCCTCGTCCTTGGGATTCTCCAGGCAAGAACACTGGAGTGGGTTGCCATTTCCTTCTCCAATGCATGAAAGTGAAAAGTGAAAGTGAAGTCTCTCAGTCGTGTCTGACTCTGTGCGACCTAATGGACTGTGAATATATGAGTATGAATACCTGGAGATAAGCATCATTGGGAACCATATTGGAGGTTGGCTACCACACTAAGCTCCTCTATCCTGTGCTCTTTCCTCATCCTCTGCCTTGAAGTAGAAAATGCTAAAATCTAAGAGCACAAATGAACCCCTCCCAAAATTGGGAGGGTTTATGGACCAGGATAAGAAAATGTACACATTGCCAGTCTCTTCTGTCCTCCACCATCTCCCGGACTTTGTTCAAATTCATGTCCATTGAATCAGTGATGCTCTCTAACCACCTTATCCTCTGCTGCCCATTTCACCTTAAGCCTTCACTCTTTTCCAGCATCAGGATCTTTTCCAATGAGTCAATTCTTTGGAATTGGTGGCCAAAGTATTGGAGCTTCAGCTTCAGTAAGTCCTTCCAGTGAATATTCAGGGTTGATTTCCTTTAGGATTGATTGGTTTGATCTCCTTTCAGTCTTCTCCACAGTTGGAAAGCATCAATTCTTTGCCATTCAGCCTTCTTTATGGTCCACATCTCACATCCATACATGACTACTGGAAAAACCAGAGCTTTGCCTGTATGGACCTTTGTCAACAAAGCGATATCGCTGCTTTTTTTCCCCCCACATTGTCTAGGTTTGTCATAGCTTTTCTTCATAATTTCTCAACTATATGGTGTCCCAGCTATGAAGGTGGCTGGGAAATGTTATACTGTGTTGGAAACAGCCAACAACCTTAAACCATGGAAAGGAGAGCATGAGAATTTGGTGGAAAGATACCTGTCTCTGCCATAGGAAGGCTAAGAAGAAAACATGGAGAGTGTTTAATGTAATGGCACAGAACAAATGCTCAGTGAATGCCAATCATTGTACAGCATTCTTCTGATGATCTAATGCCTACGTAAATCTTAGCATGTATTGGGGTTAAAGTAACTGTTTGTTGTCTGAATGAATGCGTTAAGGTAACGGATGTACAATGGACATACATGTTCTCGTGTGTTCAGCTGCTCATTTGTGTCCAACTCTTTGTGACCCTTTGGACTGTAGCCCCCCCAGGCTCCTCTTTCCATGGAATTTTCCAGGCAAGAATACTGGAGTGGATTTCTATTTCTTTCTCCAGGGGGGTCTTCCTGACCCAGGGATTGAGCCCCTGTCTCCTGCATTGGCAGGGGGTTCTTTACCACTGAGCCACCTGAGAAGCCCTTACAATGGACATACAAAAGAGTACAAATGGGAGGAACTGTAATTGATGTTTTTGAGCTAGTAAGTTGTACTGGTTAGCCTTATTAAGGTATAGATCTTCCTCTGGAAACAGATATTGCTGTTCTCATTTCAGTTGGGGACAGATATAGAGATAGCAAATAAGAGAGGAAGTGACAAAAAGATTGAAGGGACTAGGTATGATAGATAGAGTGCCTGATGAACTATGGACCGAAGTTAGTGACATTGTACAGAAGACAGGGATCAAGACCATTCCCATGGAAAAGAAATGCAAAAAAGGAAAATGTCTGTCTGGGGAGGCCTTACAAATAGCTGTGAAAAGAAGAGAAGCAAAAAGCAAAGGAGGAAAGGAAAGTTATAAGCATCTGAATGCAGAGTTCCAAAGAATAGAAAGGAGAGATAAGAAACCTTCCTCAGTGATCAATGCAAAGAAATAGAGGAAAACAACAGAACAGGAAAGACTACAGATCTCTTCAAGAAAATTAGAGATACCAAGGGAACATTTCATGCAAAGATGGGCTCGATAAAGGACAGAAATGGTATGGACCTAACAGAAGCAGAAGATATTAAGAAGAGGTGGCAAGAATACACAG